>PITA01001068.1:0-193020 GCA_004023965.1 Spilogale gracilis | reverse complement strand
TACATTCCCCACCCCAGGCCCCATCTCCTCTCGTCTGGGCTTCCGTAAGACACCGCGAACTGAACGCTTGCCGACTCTGCCCTGCAATCCAGCCTCCTCCCAGCTGTGAAAGGAGTACTTGAAGGCCGGCAAGACCGTCCTGGGGCCCTTCGTGTGTACAGATGACTTGGAGGACACGCGGCTGCCCTGCCTGGCTTTCTGGCCTCACCACCCCCTGCATCCTTTGCTTTGTAAATGGCCTCAGTCCTTCCCTGAAGCACGCCCCCCCCCAATCCTTTAGGGTACTTTCAGGTGTGACCCCAGACTCCCCAAGCTGCTATGAGGCTCCCCTTGGAGGCTTTGGCTTGAGTCTCTTTTACTATAAACTGTGTTCTCTGCACCAAATTGTGAGTTCACTGAGGAATGTAAATTCAGACGAGACACTATTTGTAATCTGCTTAAAACCATGCCTGTTAGTCCTAAACATGGTTCAATTGTTAAAAAATTACATGAAAAGAACTGCACAGAGTTTGATTTTTTACCCTATCCTCAGAGCCCAGCCCAGAGCGGGCAGCTAGTGAATAATGGCTAAGGGAATGAAGGAACCCAATAAAATATGGGTTGAGATAATAAGGCATGGGAGTTCCTCCATGAATCATGAAAGGCCTGACTTAGGAAGACTTATTTTGGTGAACGCACAGTGCTTCTCCAGAGATCCTCAAAGGCCCTCTCCAGTCTGTCAAGGGCCTGGAGCCCATTCAGATGTCAGTCCTAGGCCTATTTTGTAGAAGGCCCTTTACTTCTGGCAGGTTTATAACGAAGACTTCCCAAGCACTCAGGCGCAATTTCCCTCCGCAGTTTCAGCAATGAGCCCATAGTCCTGTTTGCCCTACATTGGTTTACGTAATTATTTTTACCATCCAGGCCTTTTTGGATTGATCAGAGTTTGTGAATTCCTGGGCTCTGAAGTCATCAGGTCTTTCAGGATCTTTAATGATATGTGTAAAGGTAGTGGGATAATTACCTCACTTAAAACAAGACCAAGGGAATTAATTAAACACAAGAAAATGAGACACGGAGCCTAGGTCTGAGAAAGAGTTAATTCTCTATGAATGTGGATTCGTGTTCAGAACTGCACAGAAGGGTTGGTCATGGTCGGTGGAAATCTTGGTAAATAAGCTCGACTTATGAGTGTCTGGCTCTCATCGAGTTTTGTGTTCTAGAGGCACAGGTTATGGGAAATCTCACACAGACCCCGTGTAGGCTAAGACGCCTAGGTGTGTGATTTTATTACAATCATTTTCTGAACAGAGGAAGAGGGAGATTGTATTGGAATGGTCTGCCGCTGGAGAAGGAAGACCTGATAGGAAGCCAACAAGACGGGTCGGGCAGACGATGGTGCGAGCAGGGTAGGTGGGGTGAGGAGGATCGAAGAGGTGTTCTGGAAGGGGGCTGCTTCCAATGGGGTTTTTAGCTTCAGGACCTACAGATACTGATGCATTTTCTGGGATGGGACGAATGAGAGAGGCAGTAGCATTGTCACGTTTGGGTTCGTCTAATAGGCAACCGATCAAAGTGCTTGGAGAAGAGATAGGAGTCGAGATAGAAATGTGAGAATCACAAAGTTCTGGAATATTTAGAACTAGAGACTTCGATGCCATTATCAGTGGTGCACAGAGGTAGATGGGGATCCCAGATCTATGATCTGTGGCGCTCCAACACTTCCAGTCAAGGGTAGGAGGAAACGTACAGAGAGGCGGGGACCCCGCTGGGGGCACGTCAGGAAGGGGCAGGCAGTCATGTTCAGTGTTTCAGAGATTAAGGAAAACAAGGCTGGAAAAATGACCTTAGAGGCGCCTGGGGGGCTCAGTCGGTGAAGCGTCTTCCTTTGGCTCAGGGCATGATGCCAGGGTCCTGGGATCCAGCCCCGCATCTCCCCCTCCCTCTGCCTGCTGCTCCCCCTACTTGTGTTCTCTTCTCATTCTCTGTCAAATAAATAAATAAAATCTAAAAAGACAAGAAAAGAAGCGTGTGACCTTAGTGACAAGCCTGTGCTCACTGGAGGCGCCCCAGGAGGCTGTGGAAGGGAGGGAAGGAGCAGGGGTGACATGGGCGAGGAGGTGTTCAGAAACCTCCCGGGAAGGCAGCCCAGGCGGCAAAGTGATTGGAGGTCCCCGGGGGACCTGAAGATAGGGTTTGTTTCGTGTTGTAGATGCTGTGATAGTAAAGCATGTTTATGTATATGCCTCACCTGTCAACCCTTCTCATTTCATGATTGGGTCTTTTTTGCAAATCCTCATAGCTTAAAATACACCAGTGGTGATAAATGCAGGTTTTGATGTGTATTTCAAACAGAAAGCAAAGCCTGGTGCAGTCCATTCAAGAAGGAAGTCATGGGGCGCCTGGGTGGCTCAGTTGGTTAAGCGACTGCCTTCGGCTCAGGTCATGATCCCGGAGACCCGGGATCGAGCCCCACATCGGGCTCCCTGCTCGGCGGGAAGCCTGCTTCTCCCTCTCTCACTCCCCCTGCTTGCGTTTCCTCTCTGGCTGTGTTTCTGTCAAATAAATAAAATCTTTAAAAAAAAAAAAAAAAGAAGAAGGAAGTCGTAGTACCAAATGTACTACTATTTTTCTCAAAAGGTGCAGAAGTGATTGAAATCAATTCAAAATTACTCCCCCCCCCGCTTTTTTTGAGTGGGGGGGCGGGGTGGAGAGCATGTGTGTCTTTGTTTAATTTTTCAGGAAGGGAACATAGGCAGAAACATTCACTTAACTTAGGGAGCTGGGTAATATTTTTAGAGTATTGATGGAGTTATCTTCCCCCTCTTAGAGTGAACTGACACTTTTTCTTGTACTGAAGTCTGAAAAGGTCTTGCCAGGAAAGGAGCGATGGTGAACCCAACCCACAGCGGTGCAGGTAAGGCAGAGCGGGACAATGACCGGGCAGGTCATCGCCCACATTCTCCAGGCACACCATGGACAAGCTGGAGTTTGATCTACCCTTCTCTTGTTTCCTACTTAACATACAAAGAACAAATGAAAATATAGTAGAAATTTAGAGAGCAGGGAGTGGAAAATTTTGAATTTATGGAAGTTAGTGGAAACTCATCTCCTTTTCTAAGAAAGAAATTGGCCTTGGGCCAATGAACTACAATTTAAACACTGTCCCAAACTACCTAGATGCTTGCATACAGATCACCTGTTAATTTATTTGCAGAATACTAATTTGGTTTAAAGAAAAATCTATAAAAATCACAGAAGTGAGGGGGAACTATGGAAAATTATAACTGGATGGTATCAGTCTCCTCTCTCTCTCTCTCTCTCTCTCTCTCTCTCTCTCTCTGTAGTGTTCCATGACTCATTGTTTGTGTATAACACCCAGTGCTCCATGTAATCCACATCCTCCTTAATACCCCCCCACTGGGCTCATGCAGTGAGCCCTCCCCTCTGAAACCCTCAGTTTGTTTCCTGGAGTCCATAGCCTTTCATAGTTTGTCCCCCCACTCTGGTTCCCCCCTTCAGTTTTCCCTTCCTTCCCCCAATGTCCTCCATGTTATTTCTTGTGGTCCACATAGAAGTGAAACCATATGATAATGGTCTTCCTCTGCTTGACTTATTTCACTCAGTATAATGTCCTCCAGTTCCAACCATGTTGAAGAGGTGACTGCCTATGTTCTCCTCTAGGATTTCTATGGATTCCTGTCTCACACTGAGGTCTTTCATCTATTTAAATTTTGTCTTTGTGTATGGTGGACGAGAACGGTTGAGTTTCATTCTTCTGTGTATAGCTATTCAATTTTCCCAGCATGCGAACGGATCTCAAATGAAAGCTGGGATAGAGATTCTTATATCAGACAAATTAGATTTTAAGCTAAAGACTGTAGTTAGAGATAAAGAAGGACAATATATCATTCTTAATGGGTCTATCCACCAAGAAGTTCTAATAATTGTAAATATCCATGCCCCCCAAATGGGAGCAGCCAACTACATAAGCCAACTGTTAATCAAAATGAAGAAACATATTGATAATAATACTTTAATAGTAGAAGACTTCAATGCTCCACTCTCAGCCATTATAGATCATCTAAGCACAAGATCAACAAAAGAAACAACAACTTTGAATGACACACTGGACCAGATGGACTTCATAGATACATGCAGAACATTCCACCCTAAAACAACAGAATATACATTCTTCGTGAGCACACATGGTATCAGTCCCTTCTCATACCTGCAATGGTGTTTACTTGCCTGATCTTGAGGTCTCGTATGGTGGCCCCCATCAGCCACCTCTGCTCTCCTGCCACTTCCTACTACCTTACTGCCCATCCCACCCCATGGACTTCCTAATGTTTCCCAAACAACTCAAGCTTGTTCTGCCTTACGGTCCTCAAATGAGTCACTTCCTCATCCTCAAGTGATTTTTTTTTTTTGACATATGTTCACATTCACGCTTGTCCTTTAGGTCTTAGCACAAATGTCAGTTCTCAGAAAGGTGCTTTCTGAGGACACAATCTTATGAAGCCTGCTGAATCTTCATCATGATATTGCCCTGCTTTGTTGTAATCATGCTGCGCCTTTCCGTCTCACACTAAAGTTTTCATTTGCGTATGGTCTAACTTTCTCCCATCTCATGGAAGCTCCATTAGACAAACTTGTCTGCATATTCATCGTGGCATCCATAGAGTATAGAACAAGTGTCTGATACTTATTAGGGACTCAGTCCATGTGTGGAGGAGTGGATATATATTTTTTTTAAAGATTTTATTTATTTGACAGAGAGAAACACAGCCTGAGAGAGAACACAGGCAGGGGGAGTGAGAAAGGGAGAAGCAGGCCTCCCGCCAAGCAAGGAGCCCGATGTGGGGCTTGATCCCAGGTCTCCGGGATCATGACCTGAGCCGAAGGCAGTTGCTCAACCAACTGAGCCACCCAGGCGCCCAATGGAGTAGATATATTAATGACTTTTCAGTTTAAATGGGATCCGCAGTTGATTTAAACTGAGAAAAGAAGGATAATCTTCATTCATGTTCAGCTTTGGTCAAAGAGGTCCTCCCTATCTTAATCCTGTTTATCATATCTGTCCCTGTCTTTATGTGTAGGCACACACACACATCGCTGTATGTGTGTTTGTGATGACTTTTTGTGCTGTATTGTGTTTGTGATATGTCAAGATCATCTTTCAATCAATATACTGATCATGAGTACACTTATAAGAATCACTGGGTGTGGGGAATGGGCAGTGAATCTTGGAACACGGAAAAAAAATTTAAGTAACAATAAAAATAAATAAATAAATAAACAACATCTTCAGCCCAAATAAACTAAAAAAAAAAAAAAAGAATCATAAAATAGGAAATACAAACAGGTAAGATGCGAGAAAGAATGGTTGTAAGAAAAAAAAAGAAAAAAAATGCTTGCTTTTCAAAGAGCAGAGAATGCGATTCATCTGTTTGATTACTGGTTCATTTCATCTCCTTTTTCTTTCTGAGAGATTTCCGGAAACCATGGGATTTCAAAGTCATGTTCTGTAGTTGGAAATTCGGAGTGATATAAATAATTCTCAGTAGGAAATAAAATGACTGATATACATAAATAAGAAAGAAAGAAATGTTCTTGGATTGATATTTCCAAAAGTTTTCCAAACCAGCTTCACATCTTGGCCAAAGATCATATAATCAGAATTCCCGTCTGCTGACTTGGGCCAGTTAGGGCAAAACCAATGGCAGTTTCAACCCCTTCTTACACTGCCAAAACATGTACATGGTCTCTAAGAATTTGGCAATACTAGTGGCAAAGGGAAATAATCCAAACATAATACATGTTGCAAGATATGGGGGAGAGAAATGGGGGAGAGAATTCTAAAGAGTATTTCACCACGATAAGGGCAGCAGAAAAAATATAAAAATAATGATCAATAGTCTAAAAAAGAAACCAAACAACTATCACAATTAGATTCAGGGCTCTTACATCACGGGATCCTTATGCCAGGAGGGAGATGTCACTTCTTCCACAGCAGAGGGAAGGGCTGGATGAGTTAGTAAAAATTAACAACAGGTGGAATACATTATATTCCACGTCCTTAAATTTCCCTTATGATTCAAGGGTTAGTTTTCATGGCAAAATACTATTCTTAAGAAATGCTTCCCTTGGAAACTTTAAAGTTAGAATTGGAAATAAATTCTTGTTAGAAAACAAAAGATAAGAGGTCTCTCTTCAAGTCTTCCCTGCAAACATCATTGTAGTAGTGAAGTAACATTTCAGAGGAAGATGTAAAATGTCTGTAACTCTCTCCTCCTTCCCCCTCGATATTTGGTTGGTGCTTTGGGACAGTCCCATAATAGTTCCCAAAGCTCCCTGGAGGGCCGTGATTGTACTCGACCTCACTTTAGCTTCCCAGGTGGTGTTATCTCTTCCTTTTCATGAATTTATTTTTTTGCGGACATGGTCAACATTTAGGTTTATTCATACGTAGTTTTTAGGCTCATGGAAGGTAAAAGGAAAGCAGTTTTAAACCAAAGCCGTTAATTACATTTCCTATATTGGTTAAGAACAGTGGTGTCACATCTACCTGCCTGACTTCCTGCACTTGTCTTTCCTGGGTAGATTAAGTTTACAGACTGAGAGTGCACCTGTGGACTCCGGGCACACACCTGTCCTAAAGGGAAAGCATCTTGGGTCGGTGGGTGTGCCTATCTACCTGTGCTGGGCTCGCTTCGACTCTGTCCCAAGGATACCAACAATCAGGGTTCTGTTTGTCTCCCCTCTTCCTTTGGCCTTGGCAGCTCTGTTTTAGCGGGAGGCACACTGCAGTGACTTACCTGGTGTCCTCCACTAATCAGACGAGGCCCACCCACACTGGGGAAGGCTCTCTTCTTTACTACTCTATTGATTCAAATGCTAATCTCTTTCAGAAACTTTCTTACTCTCATGGTGGTTGATTTTACATGTCAGTTTGACGGGGCTAAGAAAGGCTCAGAGAGTTGGTAAAACATTCTATTTAGATATATCTGTGAGGGAGTTTCTGATATGGGATTGATGATATGTGTATTAGAATATTAGTCAAAAGGAAGTCAGCGATCATGTGGAGATGTCTATCTTGGTAACTCGGGGGTTGGTGCATTGTTAAAACAGCCTGGAAAGGAAAATCGGCACATGTGAAATATACACGGGCCATATCTCACGGGCAGATGAAAATACAGAGTGCGTATCAAGAGAACCATTAATCCCAGCCATACAAACGATTCTCAGTGCCTTAGAAGTTGGTGAGAATGTTCAGGAAAGGTTGAAAAAGAGAAAGGGAAGGCAGAATCTTGGGGAAGGCATGCTTTTAATGGGGAGATAGAAGACAGCCTGGGAGCATGAAGAAAGATCAGAGAGGCCAGGGGCAATCAGAAAGCAGAGGTTCAAAGATACAGGGCCTAAGGATTTCAAGAGGGGTGGTAGGGGGTTGCAATTTAAAATAGAATAAAAATTGTAGAGGATGACAGCCAAGGAGAAGGTGTGAACTATGATTGGGATATCAAGGGCGACCTATGAAAGAAGACCCAGTGGGATGGCAGGGACTGAGAGGTGAGCGGCAGGTGAGGAGAGCGACCAAGGACAGCCGGCTCCTCTCGTTAAAACAGGCTGGAGAGAAGGGAGACTCTGGGCAGCAGACTGACAATAAAGCTGAAGTTTCATTTATAAATGGGGGTAATTATATCCACGTTGAAGGGCTCTCGTGAAACTTAACTAAAGATAGTCTTTGAAAAACACATCATTAAGTCCCCAGTAGGTCGTAAGTTATAAATTTCTAATTCTATTTTTATTAGTTTTCTTTTTTTTCTATTTTCATCATTGTTAGTTATTACTAAAATTAACAGTGAGTAAAACGAACTATGACGCGGCATAAAAGGGAGCAGAGGGAGTGACTGCTGGGGCTGGGGGCCGGGAGGGGCCGCTGGGTGAGGACCCCTGGGGAGGGGGAAGGAACTAAAAGCGCTTTTATGCTTCACAGCACTTCTGACCCCAAATGTGTGGGGTTTCCACACCAAGCAATTCTCCAGCTATCTGAATACCGATGAGGTGTCCTACAATCCAGTGCAATCCTGACATTAACCCCCGGTAGTTAGCTCCCATCCCACACGGTAAGGACGCAGCCCCTCAAGGCTGCCCCGCACTTCAGACGCCGGTCATCAAGTCCCGGGTGCCCATGAGCTTCTGACCAACATGGCTGCCCGCTGGGAGTTCCGAAAACGCCTCCCCTTTCAGGCTCATGAATTGGCTAGAAAGGCTCTCAGAACTCCAAAGAGCACCTTACTTACTATTGCTGGTTTATTATAAGTGGTGAGAACTCAGGATGAGCCCAGTGAAGGCGAGGTCTAGGTTGAGGTACGGGGACGAGGCCCAGAGCTCCCAGGCCCTCCTTGAGCACTCCCGCCTCCTAGCACCAGGTTAGTATTCACTAACCTGGAAGATCTGAGCTTCATTTTGTAGGGCTTTCTATGGAGATTTCATTACACTGACATGATTGACTAAATCACGCCTATTGGTTGAACTCTCCAGCCCCTCTTTTATAGTCATGGCTTGGACTTTGTAGTGACCAGCACCCCTCTGAACTTATCAGGGGACTCCAGCTATTGCTAATCTCATCAATCTGCAAAAGACGCACATCACTCCAGGAGATGCTGAGAGTTTTAGGGTCAGCATGCCGGGAGCTGGGGACAGAGACCAAGCACGTTTTTATCACAGTTTTCAGTGCTGGAAGGAAAAAATGTGCGTGTGTGTGTATAAGGCTGTGCAAAGTCTGAAAAGTGTCCTCTTTCTTCATTGTTATTTAAACCACAAGGTGAGATGTATGTCCATTGAATTTGGGTCTTCCAATAGTTAAACGCATGATGTATAATAAAATTAAAAGTAGTTACTTATAGAAGTCCATAAATTACACATAAACAGTGGTTTAATTTGAAGGAAATAAAATAATCAGAAGAGATGGAAGCCTGGGGGTCTTTAATATTGCATCATTTTCATCCTGGAGAATTTGTAGGAAGATCCAGAATTAACCCCTTAAGAAACACGGCTGACCCAGTTTCCCTTGGGCTCACGTGTCCTGAGGATCCCGGTGCTGCTACTGGTGAGTGGCTATTGTCCTTAGAGTCCTGGCATTGAGCTATGGCCTGATGGATGCTTGACGCCCCCGTGCGTGCACACGTGTACATGTGTGTGTGCGTGTGTGCATGTGCGTGCATAGTGTGTGTGCATGTGTGCACGTGTGTGCGTATGTGTGCAGTGTGTGTATGTGTGTGCATGCACATGTGTGTGCGCGTGCATTTGCAGTGTGTGCATGCATGCACAGTGTGTGCATGTGTGTGCATGTGCGTGTGTGCATGTGTTTAGTGCACATGTGTGCGTGTGCAGTGTGTGCGTGTGTGCAGTGTGTGCATGTGTGCATGTGTTTACGTGCACGTGTGCGTGTGTGCAGTGTGTGCATGTGTGCATGTGTTTACGTGCACGTGTGTGTGTGCAGTGTGTGCGTGTGTGCATGTGCGTGCGTGCATGTGCGTGTGTGTGCAGTATGTGTGTGTGTGTGTGTGTGCACGTGTGTTCACGCTGAGGCTAGCTCACAGGCAGGCTTTAATCCCCAGGATGGACTTCTGTGAAGAGCAGTGGGGGCTGGGAGGGCCAGGCTTTGAGCCTGGGGGCATGGGATTGCATCAGGGTGTTCTTAAGAGAACCTGGGCACTTTCTTGAGCCTTTTTTCATGGTGTAAGCATAGCAGCAACTAAACTTGGATTTCTTCTTAATCACATCTGATTAAGTAGGACACTGCTTCACGCTCGGAGAGCGTTCCCCCACACCTCACCTGCTCTCAGCAGGATGTGCTATTTCAAGAGAATCTTAAGATTTCCTTACATGCCTTCTTGTGGACAGGCACCTTGAAAGGAGTACGTAAATCATCCGGTGCAGAAATCACGGAGCGAAATTACATTCACCAAGGTAACTTTATGGATGCCTCAGCTTCACGTCTGAACTGGGGGTTCCCCAGAATAGTTCCAGCTGTGAGCCTCTTGTGCCCCCACAAGACTTTTCTCATAACAGAAAGGGCTGGTCGTTTGTTCCAAGATGCTGTGGTATCTAAATAATTTTTAATGTGAACCTTCTGTGGAGATATAGCATAACCTACCCCAAAAGTGCATATATCAGCAAATTCCTGGCTTTATCATTAGCTTTTTTGGAAGTCTGAAAACAGTATTCCCTCTTGAAAATAAATTTTCTTTTACACAGCAAATAATTTTATGACTTCCTTCTTTCCTGAAGAACAGCCAGTAATTCAGCCCTTACTTTATAACATCATAGCTTAGCACCTTGCATACTCAGATAAGTATCACAACCTCACTCAACTATCATAGCTCCTGTCTCCTCCATCAATATTTTAAGTGCGTGAGCATATCATACTTGTCAACACAAGAAGAAGCTTCTAGTAACAATGGGGCTGATTCCTCCAACAAGACGAAAAGAACAGGAGGGGGTGGTTTGGAAAGTGGCTGGCCAGCGGCCAGGATGAATGGATTTGGGGCAGACTGGTGTTCATTTCTACTTTTTCATCTTTGTGGCCCACAGATTGTACTTATCCGACTGTCCCAGAAGTGGGCTATGACCCAGGGCTCTGAGGGCCACCTCCTCCCCTACACCTGCTTGCCCAGCCTCACGTCCCATCCTTCACCGCACACCCTCCTATGCATCTGGTCGGCATTATTTTTATTTTCTGTATATTCACTAATTTAAGTATTTAGTATCATAACAGGAGCTTCCAGACTTCGATGTCTCAGATCAGAGATCTCTTCGGACACCTTGTAGGAAGCACTCGCTGTTTAAGATCCCTCCAGGTCCTGATTCAGCACCAGCAGGCCTGCTGGTGTGTCCCCTCACAGCTTGCACACCCTTTCTGTCGTTGATTGGAACGACCTGCCACACATTGACATCTGGGCCGTGTGCTGCACTCGATTTATTTCATTTACCTTTTTGTGACCATGTCCATGGAGTGCATTTTTCTCCCACTTTATAACTCCAAAATTGAGAGGGGGGGATGCCAGTGTCCCTACGGTTCTGTAAGCAGTGGCTCTAGAATCAGGACCCCAGCAGTTCTGACTCCCAAGTCCATGAGAATAATCAACACCATTCTCCAACACCCACTCCATTACTTCAGCCAACGCAGCGACTACATTAGTGGGACAGCTGCTAATGCATGCTTTAGGCGACCAAGGGAAATTCAGGACCTGTTTCACCTCTTTTCCCTGATTAGGACCTTCCCTCCCAGGCGATTATGTGCCCAAGCAGAAAAAGTGGCCAGGGTCAGGTCCCAGACCGTAGATCGTAAGCTGCAGCCTCCCATCTCCTGGGGACTTAGCAGATCTGCAAACTTCCAGGTGCATCCAGGACTGCAGAATCAGAACACGGTGAGGGAGGCCCCTAAATCCGTTTTGACCTGCCTCTCCGTGAATGGCAATTGAGCCGGAGAAGGGAAGCAGAAGCCACCTGTGTGCCAGGCTTCAGCTTTAGTAGTGGAGAGCTGAGCGGGCGTCGGTCTTAGGGAGGTGGTTCCCAAACTCGGCTGCACATCGGCACACCCGAGCCTCTGAGAAAGTTGTTCCCACCTGGCCCCGGGGGTACTCAAGGTGAAGCTATCCCCAGGTAATCCTACCGTCAGAAGCCAGTGGTCGGGAGAAGCCACTGTACCTCCTGTTATCACCAAAGGCAAGCAGGGTGCCCTGAAATAACCAGGTGACCCGATAGCAGGAGGTCGGCGTTTTTGAGGAGGGCAGAGGCAGTGCTCCTGGAACAGATCTGTAGAACAGGTTAACCCCAATCAGTCTCCTTTTCTGTGGTCTCATGCAGGGTCCTTCGCTGCATTTTACTGCACAATTAATATTTTTTGGATCCCTGGATCAGGGAGGGAAATCAGAAGGGACTTTGTTTTATGGGAGGAAGAACTTGGTAGGAATAAAGCGAAGTAGTAGATTTAGGGAACAGGGGGCGGAAGTTGGTGCGGCTTTAGGGGGAGAGATCGGCTGCAGGCCAGCAGCCTGAGCACATGTGGCATTCTTTCAGAGGTGAGGGGGCCGGAGTGCCCTCGGGGTGGCCCTGCTGGGGCTTGGAGCCCTTGGAGGACGAGAGGACGGGAGAACATCGTGCCGGAGTGGGGGCAGCCAGCCCACCGGCCCCTGCTCCCTGTCCCGCCCTGGGGCCCGAGGGGGAGCCACGTGGGGAGGCTCTGGCTTCCAAGAAGACCGGCTGCCCTGAGACCTGTGGCTGCCGAGGTCTTTGAAGCCTGCAGATACATTCTCCTCTGACCTTCACTGTCACCTTGAGGATGAGGTGGCTGAAATGACCTGAGTGGCTCTCCCGAGGTTCCTCATGTCCACGCTCCTGTCGTGGCCTGGGGAGCAGCTCGCGGGGTTGGGAGCGGGGCAGTGGGAGCTGGCAGTCCTGCCTGACCAGCAATCCTGATTCTAGGGCTCAGTTTGCCTCTAACAGTGTCTGACTCCTAGACCGCCATCTCTCTGTCTCCGGCCGATGCCCTAATCCGTGATATAGGACTATGAGACTAGATTCGTGCAGGGAATCTTCTCCAGGTTTGATTTTTTAAAAGAAATCTGCATGTGCCTCCTGATACATAATAATTTATTTGGACAAGGGGCCAGTTGGACTGATTCACTTATCGTTTAGCTCACAAGGTCGGTGTGAGTCTTGCCTCCAACACCTTTTTGTAAAATGATCCCATTAGAATTCTTGGGGATTTTCAGTTGTATAAATAAAATAGGGTTTTTTTAAAAGATTTTATTTATTTATTTGACAGAGAGATTACAAGTAGGCAGAGAGGCAGGCAGACAGAGAGGAGGAAGCAGGCCCCCTGCTGAGCAGAGAGCCCAATGTGGGCCTCAATCCCAGGACCCTGAGATCATGACCTGAGCTGAAGGCAGAGACTTTAACCCACTGAGCCACCCAGGCACCCTAAAATTGGCAAGTGGCTGCAGGAATTGTAGGAATGGCCCCACCTCAAAACCTGCAGGAAGCCAGCTTCTTTGACCATAGGGGAAAAGAGGGAGGGAGGTCGAGACCAGAGACACCTCATTCCCAAAAAAGCCAGGCCAGTTCCATTCTCTAGCTCTCCTAGTCGCAGAGGAATTAAATCTCATTTCTGGTTAAGGTAGTTTAAGTTGGATTTCCATCACTTCCAACCAGCATACTGCTAAGACCCTAGGTAGAGTTGGGATGTAACCTTCTTGTCGTCACAGGTCTAGAGTGAGTAGAGGACATACAAGTGAGAACTATGGCTGTGGAATGTCTACCCATGGACCCAGTTTCACCCTCAGTACATCTGGTGGATTTTGGTATATCTGGGTCCCCAGTCCCCTAGGCTTTGGGGGAAGGAAGATAGTGGCTTACCTACCACCTGGCCTAGAGGATTGGTAGCCACAGGGGGACATCTTTCAACTTGTTATATGGTTGTATGCCAACCCTGCCTCACCCCCAGATCAAAATCTTCCAAGTTTTTTCTTTTCATTTCATTTCATTTCTTTTGTTTTGTTTTTCTTTATCCCCCCCCTTTTTAAAAGATTTTATTTATTTAACAGAAAGGCAGCACAAGCAGGGAGAACAACAGAGGGAGAGAGAGAAGCAGGCTCCCCATTGAACAGGATGGCCAATGCGGGACTCTACCACAGAAACCTGAGATCATGACCTGAGTCAAAAGCAAGTATTTAACTGACTGAGCCACCCAGACACCCCCTCCCAAGTTTTCTAATAGAAAGTTATAAATGTACCTTCTGTAATTAAGTAAAAGTCTTTTTCAGGGTGCCTGAATGGCTCAGTCAGTTGAACATCTGACTCGATTTCAGCTCGGGTCATGATATCATGGGTGGTGAGATCTTCGAGCCCCATATTGGGTTCCTCGCTGAGGAGGGAGTCTGCTTGAAGATTCTCCCCCTCTGCCCCTCCCCCCACATATGTGTACTCTCTCTCTAATATAAATAAATCTTTTGAAAATGAATTTTGAGAACAGCTTTAGGTTAGGAAGAAATAAGAGTGTGGCATCCTGAAGTCTATCTGTGGGGATAGGGAGAGATAGGAAACAAAGAAAAAAAGTAGATTCTGGTCTTTAACCTTGTTTGAAGAAGGTTGAACAAGGAGCCACAGATGCAATATGGAAACTCCCTTCCTCTGCTGTTCCCCTCCAGGAAAATGCTGTATTTGTCTCTGTTTCCTCCCACTTGTAAGTCAAGATCAATCATTCATTACCAAACTTCTGTATTTACCTGGATCATCCGGGGAGTTTAAAATGCAGATTTTTTTAAAAGAAGTTCTATGCCCAACATGGGACTTGAACTCATGGCCCTGAGATCAACAGTCACATGCTCTACTGACAGAGCCCCCCCCAAAAGTCCCAGAACGTCGACTTCTAATAGAGTGTGTTTGGGGTAGGAGCCAGGCATTTAAGTTCCTTAACAAGTCCCTTCGGAAAGTTGGATGTGCATGAACCTTTGAAAATTGAGTTTAAAAATTGAGTCTATGAGGATTTTCTGGATTCCTTGCTCTCCTCCAGTGCTACATTTGGCACCCTCCCATCCCAAACAAATATGGAATGTCTCAGGTTAACCTCAGGTTTTCTATTTTTACACTTTTATTTTCATGGTTAACTCTTCTCCCATCATGTTAATTTCCAAATTTCATATTTCTCCAACTGTGTCTTCTATTTTTAACTTGGAAAAAATTTGCTACTGGTGGACACGCTGATGAGTCACAAGGTAGGCTAAATATTCTGGCCCTACCTCCTTCACGGGGCCTATTAATATGTCTGGAAGCTTTGGCTTTGGAAACAAGGGTGCTTACAGGCTTCTATCCATGTAACTGGGTGTTTATGACTTTGCTTCCTATTATCATCAGCAGATGCTTACTCTAATAATGAGGAATGAGGAAAAAACACTCCTGGTTATTATTGATAATTGTATTTAACTCTGGAAGAAAGTATCGGTAAACTTTCTATTAAACTTTTCTATTAAAAAAAAATAAATGACCTCACAAAATTAGATCCTACCATTATTTTCTTCCATCAATATCAAATTTATGTCTTAGTTTGTTTTCATAAGATAAAGACAAAAAGGTTTTTGTTTTTGTTTTTTTTTTTTGGTATCATTTCCCTCCTTGATATTAGGAAACTGTTTTATAATCTGGCTTTTTCCAAGCCTTGCTTTATGGTTGGAACAGCTGATCTATAGTTCCCTATTTCACACTGGTTTCTATCCTCGTGTGTGTGTGTTAGCAGAAAATGGCTTTTGCAAATGTGAAGTATGCATCTATAGCTATAGGAACCAAAATTCTCTGCAGATCCCTAGTATTTGTCTAAATCCACAAAAAACGTCTGAGTTGGAAAGCTGTACTTCTGGTTCTCACTACACTGTGCCCCTTTGGGGTCCCAGGGTTGCATAGTGTCTGTCCTGTTTTCAGGGACTCCCTGGAATCTAGCACGATGTCCAGCAAATGGTTGATATGACTACACATTTATTAAGTCTTAACTATGTTTACAATATTAATATGGACGTCACACCTGGAGCAAAAAGAAAATCCTACTGACTTCCAGAGAGAAAAGAAGCAGGTCAACATAAGGCAGTAATGGAATAGGTTCAAAGTTCTCAACCAAAACAGTGGAAACTGAATGATGATAGAAAATACCTTCAAGATCCCAAAGGAAAGTGACCTTGAACCTGGAATTTTATACCCAGCCCAACTGTTGATTAAGAATGAGATTGCAATAAACATATATTCATGTTTAAATATTCAAGTTCTCAGTATTTATCTTCAAGAATCCTCTCTGAAGAAGTACTGAGGAATATACTCCCCATAAAAGGAAGGAGATAGATCAAAAACAAGTGTTCTGATACATCAGCGAGGTAGGCTTCTAGGATGCTGGTGAGGGAACTCAAAGGTGAGCAGCCCCAGGTCATGGCCAGTCTCTACTGGGGCAGATCAGAGGGCTCCAGGAAGTGTCCTTCAAAAAGCCAAAACTGGGAGGAAATTTAGACAATGAGCAGAATATTTGGGTTTAAATTTGTGGAAAGTATGGATAGTGATGAAAGTGGAGATAATTATTAATTATTAGAAAGAAGAGGAATAAAATGTATAGGAAAGCTCATCATAGTATATTACTTGCCTCATCTGTGGTTAGTGTTTACATAGTTACAACAACAGAAACAAGAGAAGACTGATAAAACTAAAATTCACTTGTATTAAGAGAAGGGGGGATAGTTAGGGTGCTTTTAGATACTTGAATAGCATGGTGAAAGATAGCTAAACCCTGGTTTCCATAGCGGTGAGTTCCTAGATTCTGCCTCAATCTAAAAAACTGAAAAGTAGCAGTATAACCATTTTGTTAAGAAGAAAGAAGACAAACACACAAAACAAATTGAGATTGGTTATCCTGAGAAGTTGAGGAGGATGTTGGGATTCTATTGTTTTCCTGATAAGCTTAGTAGAAATCTTCACATTTTTGAACCATAAGCAGCTATTTTTAAAAATATATAAATAAACACCAAGTCAGCAAAACATTTGTCTCACAGGGACAACTTTTAAGACTGCACACAATCATGGAAGTCCCTTCAGGGAGTGATAGGTCGGCTGATGTGTGTGGGGGGCCCTGGCCCCTTTTGCAGCTTCTGGTCACACCCTCCAGAAGGGCAGAGCCCCTCTTCTGAAGGTGGAGCATGAATGATTCGGAATAAACTCATCATCTCAGTAGCTGGGCGAGCACGAGGTTTTCATCCAACTCTTTGCCACCACTGTTGAGCCCAGGGACATTTTGACATGACCTAAACAAGATATCATTAAGTGTTCAGCTGTTTTTATTCCATGTGCTCAACAAACATCCTCTCCTCTCCCCATGGGCTCAGCCCTTCCTAAAACTCCCCAAATCCCATCTAAGGGTGATTGCAAGGGGCAGGTCAGCAAGAGAAAAAAGACTCCAGTTGTCTCTCTGATAACACGTTCTCCGTTGACATTTCATAGTGTGGCATTTGGACACAGCATGATTAAAAAGAGCTCCCTTAAAATGGAATACCAGCAAGCCGTCAAGCATCCACAGGGAAGAAGAAGAAACAGGGCAGTTAGCCGTCACACAGTCATGGTGCTTTCGGTGCTGAGATTCCATTTGGCCTTGTCATTTGAGAGCTATTTGGAAGCAGAACGGAATAAGGGAAGGTGTTTAGCTTTGGAATCACATCAACATCCAACTCCCTTAGCAACTCGTCCTATGACCAATTCTCTGCGTTTTATTTTCCTCGTGTGTAGAAGAGAAATACCTGCTGTGTTACAGGATTACTAAAAAGGTAAAATGGGACCGCTGCAATTAATTGCTGAGACCCACATCTTATTCATCTCTGATGACTTCTGCAGAAGACACTGCTTGGCACACAGGAGATTTAAAATCAGAACCTGTCAGGTGAGCACACATTGAACCAGTGAGCACAGAGCCAGAGAGTGGGAGGTGAGCGCCAGTACCCCTCACTTCCCCCTTTTACAGCAACCTCACCCCCTGCCTCTGGCCAAGAAGAAACCTCCAACATCGCATACCGTGTTTGAGTCAGCGGTAGAAATTAAATGTGGATGAAGGTTGCCAGATTTAGCAAATAAATAATACGCGATGTCCAGTTAAACTTGAAGGTCAGGTAAACAAGCAATAATGAAGACTTGGGACATAACACCGAAAAACCTGGGGTTTACCTGAAATTCAGCTTTAACTGAGTATCCTGTATCTTGTCTGACGTCTCTAATTTGTATAAAAGCCCTCTGTCTCCAGTAAGCACAGGTTACTCTGTGCTTGTCCAGAGGAGGAAGGTGGTTAAGAAGACAGTGCAGGGGGAGCTGGCCGCGGGAAGCCCCTGCCGCGTGTGCACACTCAGCGATGTGACCAAGTGTCCTGGGGCCACACACGGCACTGCCAGATTGCCCGCTGGAGCCCAGGGAACATGTGACACAGCCCTGCTGGATGGGAAGTGATGTGCCCGGATAGGACGAGCATTTGACGCACTCAGAAAACTATGCAGCGATTGCTCATTCCTGGCGGCTTGGCAGCCCCGCCTGCCATGTTCTCAGGTGTCCTGAAAAAAGAATCTCAAGGTGCCTCCTCTGTTGTTACTGCTTCCCCTTCTCTCGGGGCCCCTTCGCCAGGTTGATGCATTCATCACACGTCTCCTGGCCAGCCTGGATTACTCACGGAGTCTCGTAGGTTCCATATATGGCATTTTTCTGTCCAGGAAGCAAGGCTGGGCTTTCCTTTGCTGTTCAGATCCGTGCTTGTTCTACAGGAAACTCAAGACTGAGCGCCTCGCTGCTGTGGGGTGACCTCAGGATTGGTCTTTCGGGTTACCCTGATGAAACTCAGTGGGAAACCACATGAGACACCTCTTGTCCTTCCCCAGTGACACATACCTTCCATTAAATTCAAACCAGCACCGTCATAGTGAAAGCTGCAAGCCCTTTCCAAAATCCCCTCTGAAATAACCAGACTCGGTGCCCAAGTCCCAGGACAACGTCCCCTGGCCAGAGACACACCTCGACCCGCCGTGCTCCCAGGGGGCGGCTGCAGAACACGGCTGTTCTTGAACCACAGGTAAGAAAACAAGTCCGTGCGGGAACAACCGAAACTTCCCTTCTGCCAGGAAAGATCAGCAGAAACTATGAGTAGGAAAAAAAAAAAAAAATGAACTTCAAGGTAAATGGAACGGTTTCAGCTTAAAGAAAGGCTGATTGTTTTCACAAAAATCCCCACAGACCTGGCAGCGATTATTAAAGAAGCGATTCCTGAGGATCAGGCATGGAGGTTACAGATGAATATGCAAACGACCAGAGCCCTGTTTAATGCAGGGAAGTAAGCAAACAGTAGAAATAATTAAAAGCTGTTAAGGCAGATGTCTATTTGGCTGACACATATGTTATTAAAAAACAAGAAAGTCTATAGCCAGTTGCCTCTGAGGATCTATCTTTGCTCCCAACCATTCCCATTAGTAGTAGGGCAGATAATAATTGACATCCATGGAGTGCCTTTCCTCAAATACATCGGGCTTTCCTGTCTGTGTTGCTCTCCAGTGGGCACTCACCGTGGATGTAACTCGCATCTGGCCTTATCAAGAGCCACCGGCTTGGGAGACCTGGTCCAGACAACTGTTAATTACCTAGAGATGGACACCGGGACACCGGGACATGCCTTCCTGATACCCTGCTGGCTGGACAGTTGGCTTGCCACCCTGGAACTCTGCCAGCTGGGCGGAGGAAGGGCAAGGAAGGGACACCCTGTGCCCTGAAGGCCATTCCTGGAAGCTGCGCCCACTCATCCAAGGGGATGGCCCTTTAGTCACCTGTCTACCCACCCTTGGCTAGAACACGGTCTTTATTCTGAGTGACTCTGTCGTTTCATGGAAATCAGAAGCTATTACTAAATCTATTACTAAAAAAAGGCACACATTTTTAAAGGGTTTTATGCTTTTTTTTTTTTTTTAGATTTTATTTATTTATTTGACAGAGAGAGACACAGCAAGAGAGGGAACACAAGCAGGGGGAGTGAGAGAGGGAGAAGCAGCCTCCTGCAGAGCAGGGATCCCGATGTGGGACTTGATCCCAGGTCTCCAGGATGATGACCTGAGTCGAAGGCAGTTGCTTAATGACTAAGTTATCCAGGCGCCCCAAGAAGGCACAAATATTGAGGAACAACTAAGTAGCTTCAACTAGGGATTCCAAAATCCTCTAATCAATGGACTCTATGGCTAATTAACTTAGGTATGGACACATGACAATTACCTGAGGAGTAATGGGAAGTGACCCATCCGTTTGCTCTGTAAGACAAGAAAAATATAACCGTTGAGCTTTAGATGACACACTCAAATATATACTCATAATCCTTGATTGATCAATTCATCCACTGATTTATATCTAAAATCACTTATAAAAGGTAATTTGTTAATTTAAGAAATATTATTCCCACTTGCATTTCATAAAACAGTTAAGGGTCAAGTTGTTCACGACTATGCTTGACATCTATTTATCTCAAGCTACAGGTTCT
This sequence comes from Spilogale gracilis, assembly GCA_004023965.1. Taxonomy (NCBI): domain Eukaryota; kingdom Metazoa; phylum Chordata; class Mammalia; order Carnivora; family Mephitidae; genus Spilogale; species Spilogale gracilis. The sequence continues at coordinate 172,952 of PITA01001068.1, read as the reverse complement.
AACAGTATATATGTAAGAACCTTTGAGTTATGCGTAGAATTTCCACTGCCAATTATTGTTTGAATCATCACCACAACCAAGGAGGTCTTTATATCTATTTGAGTCCTATATGGTTGAGATGAACATGAATTCTTGATCTTACTGAGTGAATCAGGAGTCCTTGGAGACCAGAAAATCGATCTGTTCACGTAGCCGTGCATCATCATCACTCTGAACAGAGAGAGGATGCTGGGGGCATGTTCTGCTGTGTTGTGTAAAGTAAGGCACACCCCCGCCCTGTGGTCTGTATCTTGGGGTTCTGCCTTCCCTGGTGGCAGCAAAGGAACGGTAGAGTTCGTCACAGCCATCTCTTGACGGGATCATCTTGGAAATCGTCCTTAAACTAGTACAGCCTGGAGGAATAGAAGTTAAAATTTCTAATTTTACTAATTTGATATATTTTATTACAACATATTCTAGAATTAACCAATGGTACTCTTCATTAATAAGTCTAGAGTAGTGATTCTTCTGTCTGGCTGCGTAACATAGTCATGTGGGCAAATCTGTTTGGAGTTACAGACTCCTGGGCCATACCTAGGGTACACCTAATAAGGATTTCTGGGACCGGACTCCAGAATCTCTATTTTTCCAAAGCTTCTGACGAGACTTTGAGGCAGCCAACCTGACATTATTCCTTGGAACAGGATTTGGGAAACACTGGCTAAGACTTTCAAGAATATCCTCCTCAAAGTTTGGACGGTGGGTCAGAAGTTAGTAGGCAATACTCGTTGGCCTAAGTGGAGGAGAGGACACTTGAACAAACAAGATGTGATTTAAAAGATTTGATTTGTTTCTCTTGTTTTCTGTTTGGTTTTGATGACACAAAACATTTTCTTTACAGCACGCATGTTCAGTGATACATCAAGCTTGAGAGCCTCCCAGCATCTGAGGGCTTCTTCTTTTCCTTCCTGTGCCCTCTCACATTCTAATTCCCCTGGCAATAAATAGGCTTCTAGCTCCAGGGATCATGCTGTCTCCCTTCACTTTTATAAATGCACAATTGAATGCCTGGATCTTGATTTAGGACTAAAATTTGGCAGAGAGTTCAACTGCTCATTTATAAAGTGTGCAGGTTATCAGGTAAATTAATTACTTCATATATCAAACTCTGGGAAGGTCCTCCCACCAACGCCGACCACATACCTGGCTTATTTGAATAGGACGTCGCAGTTCCAAAACGAAAATGTTATTCTGACTGAATGGGGAATTTACATAAGGTGATCTTCCTCTTTCTTCTTCCAAATGAGAGTTTACTTAGAAGGCAGTCTGGAGATTTTTACTGTCGGGGGGGAGGTCACAGACTTTGCCATTACACCTTCATCTAGCAGCCAGGTATCCCTTCCTTTGGAGAGGCAGTGGGAAGAAGCAGGAGTGAACGGGAGTAGGGTGGGTGGGCTGAGAAAGCTCAGGAGAGCTCTCCCTGCTGGGAGTGATGGAACATTGCCTTCCTGCACGTGCTCCTGTTTGCAGGAATGAGGAAGGCACAAGACTCCATTCCTAAGCCATTCCTCTTTTTTCTCCCTCAAAACCCTGTTTCTTTGAGGCGCATGACACCATCTGCCTACATTTTTCTCTCTCGCTGAAAACTGGCTGTTCGCCTGGGAAGCCTTGTTTCTGGTTAAGCCCCACCATTGCCTTTCTCCTTCACGGCCTCCCAGCCGCTGATCCCAAAATTCACACAAGTCTTCCTTGTAAATTCACACTCTCAGATCCCAAGTGGGCACTTCTCTCCATCCAGCACTCATGGTTTGTCTTCCTATTGTTTGTCTTCTAGTCAGGAAGGTCTCAGAAATCACTTGACCTCTCTTTGCTTGTTTCTTCCTTCTGGCTCATCCCTCTTCCTCTTCCTACCCTATTGCTTGGTTATGTTGGAATTGGTTGTCTAATCTTGTCTCCAGTTTCTTGTGGCTGTCTCCAAATCACCTTCCAGTCCAGTCAGCACTGCATCCCCATTATCACTGAGACCTTCTCCCCAGGCCATGTTCGCTCACTATGGCAATCACAACGTTGACCACTTGACCACCCCTCCCCATCCATCATGAGTCTTGCAGGACCTGGCTCTTCTCTCTCTCTCCCTCCTGCAGATTTTCTCCTCCACCAGCCCCAGAGCATGGCCTTTCCTCTTTTTTGCCTTCGCTGTTTTTTCTAGATGATTTCATCCTGTCCTGTGTGTGCTGATGATCTCCAAATCCTTACCTTTAAGCACCCCTGGCTTTCTTTTTGACATGTCTTTCCCCAAGACTAATAGACATCTTAGAAATGATATTCCAAAATGGAGCTCTTAGTTTCTAACCTCTGCCCCCAAATCACTTCTGTTTTTCTTCATTTTCCTTATCCACAATAAAAATTAAAGTGTCCTTGATTTCATATCTTTTTTGAACCATCACATATGTATTTTTAAGGGGAAACTAAGATTATATGTAATGAAAGTGTTTAAAATTTTTAGGAAAAAAAATGCATGTCAAACTAAGGCAGAATGAAATGAAAATTCACGAAGCTGTAATACATGGTGATTGAATTGGAAAGGGTCTAACACTGAGAATTTATATCAAATTAAGAGAGAAAAAATTTTGTAGTGAGAGCCCATCTCCAAAAATAACAGAAGAGGTTATTTATGAACTGGGCATTCCAAGTGTAGGAACAGCCACAGCTCCATTTAGGTTTTCAGAGGTGAGTTTTGCATAAAGAACCTTGAGCTGAAGCTTGAATTGCATTAATATGCTCAAATCGCAAGAGAGCATTGAGCTTTTTAATGGCATGTAATTAAGTTTCTTCCTCGAGGTTTGAGGATGCTACTGGGTCAATGCTTTCCTTGAATAATCTGGCTCCAAATACCTTTTCTCCTTCTCATTCTAAATGCAAGATAAAATAACAATGAGGGTTGCCTTTTAGATCACCATAAATCATATTCAAGGTGATAGGATGATGGCAGGTGAAGGGCAAGTCTTAGAATCACACACTTGGGCGCAGAAGAGTCTGTGACAGGGATCTGCGGCCTATGGGTTCCAAATGTCTGGTGGCTGTAAGGGAACATGTATGGGGGAGAAGGGAGTACCATGTGCTACAGACAAGAGACCACAACCCCAGATGTGATCATTATCTCACAGGTGTAGATTCCTCTCTTTACTCTTGAAAGTGCTATCTAAAGTTTATAACTGAATTTGGAAATTACATATTTTTTCAAGTAACAATTTCTAAATAATTGCAAAAAAGTGTAACTGCTCTCATGAATTGGTTCATCAGATTTTTGAACCTCCACAGTAAATTTGAATTCATACCACATGCCATGGAGCTGAATAAATATCAGATAAATCCAAGACTTAAATGTACAAGAGAAATACATCCATGAGAAAAAGCCACAGGAAGATATTTTAAAAAGAATCTTGAGGCACCTGGGTGGTTCAGACTGTAGGTATCTGACTTGATTTCAGCTCAGGTCATGATCTCAGGGTTGTGAGATGGAGCCCCATGTCAGACACTGCATTGGGCAGGGAGTGGGCTTAAGATTTTCTCTTTTCCTCTCCCTTTGTCTTCTCTCTATAGATAGATAGATAGATAGAGAGAGAGAGAGATAGGTAGATAATAGATAGATAGATAAATAATCTTATAACAAGGCAGACTTTTTAAATATGGCCTACAACCCAAGATCTATAGGGGAAAAAAGGGAAAGATTTTTGAATTGTGTTCCAAGAAACAAAATTATATGTGGAACACTGCCATAGGCAACAGCTTATGTGACTTGTGTTAGAAAGAGCTCTTTTTATTAGTATATAAAAAGCTCCTAACATCAATAAGAAAATGCTCAGTAGATAAAAGAGCCCATTTTGTGATCAGTTGAAGTGTAGGAAATAGAAACAGATCTTAAATAAGTGAGAAGATATTCAAGCTCATTTAGAATATTAGAAATGCTGATTTAAACCTCATGAAGATATTTTCGGCCAATCCTATTGTTAGAGCACCAAGAGAGTCTGTTGGCAAACGTGTAACATAATGAAAAGTTAAGAAGTCCCCTGTACCACTGATAGAGATGCATACATGTGTAGTAAATGAGAGGAAGCTATCGCATAACAGTCGCAAATGTGGATGCTGTCTTACCTGGCATTTTCACTTTTAAGAACATATCCCATAGATGTAATACACACATGTGTGAGATAGATTTTCTAAAGGGTTACTTATTACAGCATTATAATTGGTACCAAACACTAGACATGATCTAAATGTCCATCACCAGGTCAATAGTTAAACAAGTTATGAAAATCCATGCAGTAGAATGCCACGTAGCTATAAAGAATGAGTAGGACTCTTTTTGTAAAAATATGGAATTATTTCTTATTTTATACTGTTATGTAAAAAAAAAAGCAGTATGCAAAATAGCACACATGGTCTGTCCCCATTTGTGCAGGAGGAGAAAAACACGTCTTTTCTTATATATGGATAATATAGCTTGGAAACATTAAATGAGAATCTGTTGATATTGGTCGTTTCTGGAAAGGAGAACAGGCTGGATAAGGAGAGGTTTTATTATTTATCCTTGTGCACATTTGCATCTTTAAAGACAAGAGAGTTTTATAAAGTAGACAGACTAGAAGAAGGCCTTGACAACCGCATCTCTGGTACATTTCCTACTTGGAGGCACAAGGTTAAGGGCCTGGGAGATGTAGTTTGTTCGGGGTCAGGAAGCTCACTTGTGGGGCTGGAGTGGGGTCTTTATGCTCGATCTTGGCCTTTTTCCCACATCGACCATCAGATAGAGACAGGGGCAGACTAGGAACGCTTAGTTCCGGGATTCGGAAACCGCCAAACATCACAACCGCAAACATGAAGATCAGAAAACAGAGAGCATGCCCAGCAGCACCCAGCGAGTGGAAGAAGCAGGTAGCATAATGTGTAGAAGAAGTGAAAACAGGAAGAGAGCCAAGCCCAGAATATGGTGAAGCTGCAGGGCAGCTAGTGTGAAGGAAAGGGAGGGACTCAAAGGCTCTTCTGCAGAGTTTGGGCATATTCACCTGCGGGCGGTGGGTTGCTGAGGAGGTACTTTTCACTTGCAACCAACGTGAACAAATGCGGACTTGGATTTGGAAAGAGTGTTGTGATTACAATGTGTGAAATGGACTCAGGACAAAGAGACCCAGAAAGGCGGGGCCAAGGCAGAATATGGGTACGGCCGCGATGTCACATCACACTTTTTAGCAATAGGTGAGGGTTCATCTTTCTACACTGTGCATGGGCAAATGAGGGTTGATGACTGCATTCGCATTAGTGACACATCTCAGGAACTACTGAGTTGCCGTATGAAAGCTTTGCATCTCGAAGAAGGACTTGGTTTGGAAAGATTATTGCTGGAGTTTATCTTGAAGTCCACAGGAATCAGTCCTTCCCAATGTCCACTGTGCCCTCGAGTTATTTTCTTTTTTTATTAATTGTGTGCTGTTGTGATGGGTAATTGTGTGTCTCATCTTGGAAGGTGTTCATGGATGAGATTGATGGTAAAATCTGTGGACTCTGAGTAAAGCAGATTGCCCTCCCTGCGGGGGGTGGGCCTTACCTAATTAGTTGAAGGTTTGCGTAAACCCAAAGGACTGGTGTCCTCAGGCAAGAGGGAACTCTGCCAGCAGACAGCCATTGGACTTCATCTGCACCACTGACCCTCCTGGGTCTCTGTCTATTGACCCACACTACAGATTTGGACTTGCCAGCTTCTATCATTCTGAGTCAATTCCTTATAACCAATCACATATCAAATCATATACTTAATAATTTGTGTAAAAATTTATATCTTATTGACCCTATTGGTTCTGTTTCTCTGGAGAACCTCACTGCATCTCTGATAACTGGACTTTTCTTTTTTTCTTTTTTACAGATAAGTAAAACTCATTTTTAAAGCACTTAAAAAATACTCTCTATAATGGTAAACATCAAAACATACAGAGAAACATGCCCAGACCCTAAGGGTACAGCTTGGTGAATGATCACAATGTGAGTAAACCAGTATAGCTATCTTTTGGCTTGAGACAAACTATAACCCGGGAGGAAGAATGCCCAGTTCTCACCATTCACTTCACTTGGCTCCCCAAAGTGACCTCTGTTCGCAATCTCTAGCACCCTTAGTTGCTATCATTTTGAACTTTGCATGAACAGAACCATACAGCATGGAGACCTTTTATCTGCCTTCTTACACTCAGCATCAAGCCTGTGTGTCACTCGTGTTGCTGTGTGCTCTTACAATGTGTTCACTTTGTTGCTGCATAGAGCTCCTGATGGACATTTGAGCTGTTTCCAGCTGGGAGCTGTTATGAGAAATGTTGCTAAGGACATTCTTGCATCTGTCTTTTAGTGACATATGTGCGCATTTCTACTGAGCATATAGCCAGGTATGGAACCCCTGGGTCATAGGGTGTGAGTATGTTAGAACTTTGCATAGAGTAACAATATGTTTCCCATAGTACTTGTACCAATTTACAATCTGAAAGGCAGAGTTCCAGCTGCTTCACATCCTGGCCAACACCTGTTATGTCAGTGTCCTTATTTAAAGGCATCCTGGTAACAATGTAGATATAATATTATAAGATGCCTCATCACATTTGAATATCAGATAAACAATAAATACTTTTAGCATAAGTATACCCCAAGGATTGCATAGGACATACTTAGATCAAATTTACTTGTTGTTTTTCTGGAATTTAAGTTTAACTATGTCCTGTTTTTTTCATTCTTGAAATTGGGTGATCCTACCTTGGTAGATTTACAATACCTTCAAACAGATTCTTATTTAATATGTATGTTTTTTTTTCATAATATGTCTCATTGTTTTGAGTTGGAAGGCAAGTCAACAACCAGATAATTGGGTATTGTTTGAAAAAGAAACTCTCACTAGCTTGGCATTTTTTTTTTTTTAAGACTTCATTCATTTACGTATATAGGGGGAGGGGCAGAGGGAGAGAATCTCAAGAAAACTTCTCACCGAGTGTGGCGCCCAATGCAGAGCTCCCTCCCACCACCCCCAGATCATGATGTAAAGCAAAATCAAGAGTGGGACATTTCCCTGACTGAGCCTCCCAGGCACCCCTGGCAGAAAATGTTAACATGAGAGCTCTGGAGGCTTTGACGTGCCTCACTTCACCTTTTTGTTTGTTTGTTTGTTTTTGGTTTTGTTCCTGACTTCCTGACATACTAAGAACCAGGATAAATACTGGTCAGATGGCGATAAATGAAATAACCCACTGCGTACCCAAAACACAGCTCCTCAAAGCCATTTACCTGTGCCGTTATCTCCTGGTGACATGGCCAGTCTGCCCGGTGAGTGAGGGACACCAGCTACTATCTTCAAACTCATGGAAGAGTTCTCCTAGGATGCCATCAATGGGTGTGTCTAGTTTTCGGAATTGTTAATGTCTTGGTGTCTCCTTTCCTAGTGGGTTTGGCCTCTTTACTCCTTGGGAACTGGCTGGCTTCGTCTTGCTCCTGGAGGAGGTCTGGAGACCACGGGTCGCACTCTCCAGTACCTACGAGAGCGAGAACTGTAGGCCCACGGCGACGGTCCTGCTAACAGTCAGCGACTGCAGCCGCATAGGTTATAGGTGCTGTGGGATGAGGACTCGGGCAGCCCAGGCGCTTCTGCTGTCTGAAGTCATAGCGGGTCGAGGACACTTCCCTGCTTAAAGAATGGAATGATCAGTGGCTTAATTGAGCTGAACATAAACGGCCCTATTTAAATCTCTTAAAATCTGCAGAGGAAACAAATCTCTCCCTTGTTGAACGTTAAATTGAAACAAATTGTGAAAGGATTTCTCTTTGTTCTTTTAGCTTACTTTACTCCTGCTACCAAATCAGAGAAAATAAAAAAAAGTGCCTTGTAATAAAAGGGGGCGGGGTAAGACTCTGCAAGTAAAATAGTTATTAGGATGCAAAACTCAAGGTAAGTTTTCTTAAAAACAAAAAGAATTTTAGCTTAAGGAACTTTTTGGAGGTCCTGAAATACCAAGTAATTAAAATCACTCAGAGGAAATCATATAATCCGATGGATGCTGTTTTTGTATTACAATGAATTAATCTACCTTTTCTAAAGCACAGACTACTCCCAGATTGCCACCTTACCTTTTTCTTTAGGACACATTTCAAGCTGTCAAAGACTAATTAGGTAAATCGCCAGTATTTTGGAATATAATTTATCTCTTATTCTTCCCTTAGGTCATTAAGGGATAATCTCCATTTGTCCCTCTCATTCTCATTCACAAACCTCTAGGCTAATTTTTTTAAATGTAAATTTGGTGCTCGGCCAGATTGCAGGATCTCTCTAAGTGCCTGCCTTTCCCGCTGCAGAGGACAGGGCAGCAGAGGACAGGCACAGAGACACACGTGACCAAAGTGGCAGGCTGACCCCGTCAAAGGGTCTCATCTGGCTCCAGAGAGTTCGCCATCTCAAATCGCTCACCTGGAGTATTTCAAAGCATCTGGTTTCCCTTCTGTGATTGGAATGACCCTGTCTTTCCCTGAAAAGTAGGGAATTGGTTGGAGAATCAGCCTCTTGACCTCTCGCAAGGGTGACGGGGCGGGAGGCACACAGCGTGTGAGTGTCTTGTGCCATGCAGACTGCGTGTCCGTGGGAGTTCCGTGGTGTGTTCATCACCCGGTGATGCGTCTCTCCAAGCCCGAGTCCCAAGGCACCTGACCTTTCGCACCATGCCCGGACGGCCCTCGGGAAGCCGTCTCTGGGCCCCTGTGCTCCCTGCCCTGGTCATCGTGTTCTGTAAGTGGCCGTGAGTTCCCATCACCAGCAGCTCAATGCACGCGGGCTGCCGGAGAGCCTACACGGGGATGCATCCTTCCGGGGTGCTGTTCAAGTTCATGAAACAGGAGATAGGGGGACTGATTCTTATGCTCAAATTGCCTTGTTTGTTGTATTCATTACTTAACACCACTTGTGTCGTTGCGGATTCTAGATTTTAACTTGTCCTCACAGCCCGCGACAGCGCTCCTCGCGGATTCCCCAAACAAAGCATGTGTCCCATGTGTCCCTTATTGAGTCTTCTAAGAGTGAAATTCACATTCATGGAATTGGGTGGTGTCTTGTAACCTTTTCCCCTGTCCCTCTATTTATAGGGTACACATTTTTGCCAAGCATGGACCAAAAACTATGTCAAAAATTCAAGCAATGCTGCAGTGTTGAATTCCCGAATGCAGATCGTCTCTCCTCGGCTCTGGTTTCGTAACTGTCGTGTCCTCATGAACTGAAGGTTTATGCTTCTATTTTGAACCAATCTGTTAGACTCATTAGCATTCCCGGTCGCTTGCCCTACATAACTGGAGCTCTTTCCCTCTTTAGGTGTGAGAGCGACAGCTGTGGAAAATATTCAAATTAAACTGGTGACCCTGTTCGCGGGGAAACTGTGAGCACATCCACCTCTGTCGCACTGTAATTTATAAAAAGTATAATTTGGCCACCAAGTTAGTAAAATGGGTTAACAATTATTTTTATCGTCTGGGCTGTTTTGTTGTGTCATTCCGTATTTGTTATTCAAATTGCCACCATAAGAACGAGGCATTTTACCGTTCTCATTACAAGCCATATGATGTCTAACCCAAGCAGTGATTTAGAAGAAAGACTGGAGGTGGGAAGTGCTAATAGCAATAAGTTTTTTTTATGAGTAAAATAAACAAGGACTGAAGGGCCATTTCCACCACCTCGGCGCTGGGTCAGGCCCGCTCACCCCGCCACCCGGGGGGTCTCTTCTCCCCGCTGTCCCCGCGCTGCCCTGCGGTCTGAGCAGGTGCCGTGGACGAGCACTGTGTAAGCAAGCCCTCCACGGCACCTGCTGGCGGATTCGCGAGGTCCCTTTCCTGGAGGATGACGAAGCGGAGAACGGAGAGCGCTGTCCCACTTGCAGTCAAGCTGGGAGCACTGTGGGCCTCGCTGCGCAATGGCTCGCTCAGCTGGATGGTGTTCTTTCTGTGAGATAGGTGCTTGTCCTTCCAGCCCTGTGCGTCTTCCCCCGCCAGCAGCCTTCACGGAGAGCCAGCCCCCTGAGGACAGCCCTGTGGGAGTCCATGGGCCGCTGACGCTGGGCAGGGAGCCTTGGCCGGGCCGGGCCTGCTCCTCCCCATGGATCGCGAGCTCCTGACTGCCGGCCATGCCGCTGCCCGCTGTCTCTCCTCACGCTTCCCTCCTCTGTGCTAATGCCTCTCGGGACACCTCGACACGGTGCAGCCTGGGGACCAGGCCATCTGCGCCGGAAACCACTTTTGTCTATGCTTCTTTAGACCATCTGTATGTATGTATGTATGTATGTATGTATGTATGTATGTATTTATATTTACTGATTTATTTGACACAGAGAAAGCATAGGCAGGGGGAGCAGCAGACAGAGAGGGAGAAGCAGACCCCCCGCTGAGCAGGGAGCCCAACATGGGGCTCAATCCCAGGACCCTGAGATCATGACCTGAGCCGAAGGCAGAGGCTTAATTGACTGAGCCACCCAGGCGCCCCTAGACCATCAGTTTCTAAATACTTTCCCAGGCACCTCAGAACGAGTGGGTGTGAGGATATCGATATAATTTGATTGACTGAGGAAGTGTGCACAGACATTGCTAGGAAATCACCCTTTCTCCTGTCAGTGTGCTGCTTTTTCAGGTCATTTCAAATTAGATTTCAGATTGATAGTGAGTACAAATTCTATGAGGACAGATGACCAGGGAAGTCTCTAAGGAAACAGATCAGAAACCTTGAAGTTTCACATTCATTACGGAAGTAAAATGGTACATGCACACACACACACACACACACACAAACACATGCCTATTTTTTCTCTCCCTCCCTTCCTTCCTTCCTTCCTTCCTTCCTTCCTTCCTTCCTTCCTTCCTTCCTTCCTTCCCAGGAGAGAGGTGGGGGGATGAGCACGGAGGGTGGGGTTGGAGAGTCTCCAGCAGGCTCCATGCCAGGATGGAACCCTGAGATCATGACCTGAGCTGAAATCAAGAGTTGATGCTCAACTGACTGAGACTCCCAGATGCCCCTAAGGAGCATTTCTTAAAGTGTGTCCACCTGATGTTAATAAGTGTAACTAAAAACTAAGGAAATATTTAAAAATAGGTTCCATGACTAAAAAAAAAACACTGTGAAATCCTATTAAATGTGATTAAGATGGGTTCTTTTCTGCAGGACTCAGCAGAGCTTCTGATCTGCTGGATGGCTTCATGACTCTCTTAGGGCTGTGGGGTATGGGGGAGCTCTATTATGAACTATAGCCCATCATTATTTAACAGAGTACTTTTTAGGAATAGTGTTAAAACACACACACACACACACACACACACACACACACACACACACAGCACCACTCAGGGAAACACAGGCCTAGAGCATCCAGCATTACCAGGGCTTGTGAAGCGGTGGTAGAAAGGAGCCCTCTAACCTTGTCCCTTGTCCCCAGCTGAAAGGCTGGGCTGCTTTGTGTACCCAGCTGCATGATAGCTCAGCCCTGATGTTAATTTACGTCTCAGACATTTTCTAACTCCTGTCTCTGAAATAAAAAGTCAGCATTTTCCATAACATAAAGCTCCTTAAGAATATACTGTAACCCCCACCCCGAGGGAAACCGAATGACACCTTCTTTTCCTGTTTAAGTTCATCAGAGAGCTTCATATATCCTGCCTCTATCATTTTATGGAGGATTAAAATGGAATATACAAATCTGCAATAAAACTGACACAATTTATGGTCACCTTTCCTGCAAGAGTTGTTCAAGATGGTCGTAAATCAGGGGGTTGCCTTCCGGGAGCAGCTCTCGTGAGCTCCTGGGAGCCATCGTGCTCTTGTTGGTGCAGAGGTGCCACTGGGCTTCAAGGCCGTCCTCACCTGGTCTTAATAACAACCCCTGGCAAAATTAATTTACCTTAAAATTCCTGTTGCCATAACAACTTGGTGCTGCTGCTCATGTGACTTAATGAGATTCTAGAAGAGAAACGTTCTAGAGGGATGAGGGCACGGATGGAGATTGCCCACCGTGATGTACCTATGTGTGCACTGAGGGACGAAGGAGGTGCTTGCTGGGTGAGGACAGGCATAGACTTTCCTTTCTCTTTTTGTTTTCCCTGTTCTTGAATCCTAAGGCAGCCGTTGCTTCTCTCTTCCTTTTTCCAGGGTTTTCCAGCAGTGCTTTTTAACTGGGTGATTCAGGCTTGAAATGAAATGGAGATTATTTTGATTACAAAAAAATAGAAATTACTTTATATCGACATATTCCTCCCTTTATTATGCAGTCTGCTTTTCCGGTCCAAACACATTGTATGCAGAATAGGAAATGTGCGGCAGTAAATTTCACTTGCATTCTTTTTGGATTTTTGTTTGTTAACACTGTACGTACTATCCTAAAATACGAGACATCAGCTAAAAACCCAAGTTTGAGTTGGTCTTGCATTGGGGCACACCAACGCAAATGTCACTTTTCTTTCAAGCTTTGTAACCCATTCCCTCCAACAGAAAATAAACATGACAGAAAACATCAAAAGTAGTGTGTGTGTGTGTGTGTGTGTGTGTGTGCATGTGTGTGTGTGTTTAAGCAGTTAAATAGGTGGTAAGATTACCAAAAGTGTTGTAAATCCTTTTTTGTGTGTGGGCCTCAGTCTGATGTGATTGTTTAATTTTCCAGTGAATGGAGAGGGCATACATGTTGTTGAAAATTTGGAAAATACTAGGGCGCCTGGGTGGCTCAGTCATTAAGCATCTGTCTTCAGCTAGAGTCATGATCTTAGGGTTCTGGGATCGAGCCCCACATCAGGCTCCCTGCTCGGCGGGAAGCCTGCTTCTCCGTCTCTCACTCCTCCTGCTTGTGTTCCCTTTCTAGCTGTGTTTCTCTGTCAAATAAACCAATAAAATCTTAAAAGAAAAAAGAAAGAAAATTTGGAAAATATAGAAGAAAAAAATGAGAAAACAGAAGTCCTCTCATCTCGTCACCTGGAGATAATCACGTTCTATAATCTATTTCCAGCCATTCTGGAAGAGAACCTGTCCTTTTAACTCCAATGATGAAACATCCTTCCACAGAGTGTCTTGTAATGGTGGTCCTAACTTTGTTGTGTCATTGTATAATAAATATTCAGGTCAATCTCCTTTATTAAACATTTAGGGTATATCCATCTTTTGCTTTTGTGAATAATTCTGTAAAATATATAATGCCTCTGATTTTCAGTGAATCTCTGTTCCTGTAACTGATTTCCTAGGGATTAAATTCTTGAGTCAACGCCCATGAATAGGTTAAGTCTTTGGGCAGACATCGCTAAATCCCTTGTACAAAGGCTGCACCATTTCCTCTTGCAGCAGCCAAACTGGAAAAGGCTCTTCCCCTCCTACTCACTCCTCACACCCATACTGGATATCATCATCAAAAAAACACTCTTGGGGCACCTGGGTGGCTCAGTTGGTTGAGCGACTGCCTTCGGCTCAGGTCATGATCCCGGAGACCCAGGATCCAGCCCCACATCGGGCTCCCTGCTCGGCGGGAAGCCTGCTTCTCCCCCCTCACACCCCCTGCTTGTGTTCCTTCTCTAGCTGTGTTTCTCTCTGTCAAGTAAATAAAATCTTTAAAAAAACACACACACACACTCTTGGTGGGAATGCAAGTTGGTGCAGCCACTTTGGAAAAGAGTGTGGAGATTCCTTAAAAAATTAAAAATAGAGCTACCCTATGACCCTGCAATTGCACTACTGGGCATTTACCGCAAAGATACAGATGTAGTGAAAAGAAGGGCCATATGTACCCCAATGTTCATTGCAGCAATGGCCACAATCGCCAAACTATGGAAAGAGCCAAGGTGCCCTTCAACAGATGAATGGATAAAGAAGATGTGGTCCATATATACAATGGAATACTACGCCTCCATCAGAAAGGATGAATATGCAACTTTTGTAGCAACATGGACTGGATTGGAAGAGATTATGCTGAGTGAAATAAGCCAAGTAGAGAAAGTCAAGTATCACATAGTTTCACTTACTTGTGGTGTATTAGGGGTAATACTAGCAGACAGTAGGAAAAGGAAAGGAAATGGAAAGTAGGGTAATTCAGGGAGAGAAATGAAACATGAGAGACTTTGGACTCAGAAACAAACTGAGGGTCTTGGAGGGAGGGAGTAGGGGGATGAGAGGGCCTGGTGGTGGGTGCTGAGGGCACGTATTGCATGGAGCACTGGGTGTGGGGCATGGGGAATGAATCTGGGAACACTGAAAACAATGTTCTCTTACACACTCAGTAGAGTGGCCCAGATCTGAACACTGACAATGCCAAATGCCGGTGAACACGTGAGAGTGGAGCCACAGGAACTCTCTCATCCCCTGATGGTGGGAATGCAAAGTGGTGCAGCCACCCTGAAAGACAGTTTGACAGTTTCCTACAAATCTAGCGTATCTTCCAGTAGTCATGCTCTTGGTATTTACCCCAAGAAGCTGAGAATTTATGTTCACACAAAAACCTGCACATAGATGTTTATAGCGACTTTATTCATGAATTCCATAACTGGTAAGAGACCAAGATGTCCTTCAATAGGTGAATGGATAAACTGGGATACAGCCACACAGTGGAATATTATTCAACACTAAAAATAAAAGCTCAATCATTCCATGAAAAAACACAGAGGGAATATCACTAAGGGAAAAGAGCCAACCTGAAAAACATACATGCATGATTCCAACTCTGCGACATTCTGGAAAAGTCACGACTATGTAGACGTTGAAAGGATCTGTGGTTATGAGGGGCTGGGAGGGAGGGAAGGCTGAATAGGTTTAGCACAGAGGATTTTTATGACAGCTTATGTATGATATATAGACTATAATACTCTGTATGATACCCAAATTATGGACACATGTTAATATGTATCTGTCCAAACCCATAGAATGTACACCACCAAGAATAACTCTGATGTAAACTATGGGCTTTGGAGGATAACAATGTCAGTGTGGGTTCATCTGTTATAACAAGTGTACCATTTGGAGGAGGATATGGGACAAGCGGCAAGAGCTGTAGGGGAACTCTACCTTCTCCTCTATTTTGCTGTTAATCCAGAAATACTTAAAAAAATAAACTTTTAAAGAATGTTCTCCAATTGGATAATGGAAAAATCAAACCTCACTTTTTTAGTGCATTCCCCTGATTGTCAGTATCAAGTTTAATTTTTATTGGTATGTTAGCACCCGAGAGCCACCCACTAGTCCTTGGAGGCCCCAGTCAGGATGGAGGGAGCTTCACCCAGTCCCCCTAGATAGGAAGTTCAATGCCTTTTACTTGCTCACTTCTGGTTCGCACTCTCGCTTCTTTCGATGTCTTTGGTTCTCTGCACATGGACCCAAATGAGGAACGTAGATCCCACCTCCAGTTACGTATGTGCTCCCTGGGAAGTGCACACAGCCTGTTAATGCAGCCTGGAGAGCACGGCGGAAGAGCTGGGGAGGAGGCACACTGGGACAGTAGAAACAAATTAAGGAGAATATCATAGTCCCTGTTCTAAAAAGCCTTTAGCCCTTCACTACTTGCCTTGGTCAGCACCCCCTTTCAAATCTCTCATCTCCCGTTCTTTAGGAGAAAGTTCTTAGATTTGGCAGGTGATGCCCGTGGACTCCATAGCCCAAACCAGTCTAAGTTGCTGCTCTTCTAGGCCCCAACGCACTCGTCCCCACAAGGGAATGTCTGCCCCACACTTCCCCCTTCTGTCCCAGCCAGAGACAGCAAGCTCCCTGCTCATTTCCTCTCTCCCTTGACGTATTGCAATTCTCATAGGAAGCAGAGGCAGCTACAGTTTCAAATGACAATCATAGTTTTTGCACAGACATCCATCATCACTGGAAGGGCCATTGAGCAGGGGTGGAGGCGGGTTGGTCTCTGAGAGAACTACACCAGGATGAAGGACCTGGAAGACAGAACTGAGACTGAGAGCTGGCGGTTTTCTAGCAGAATAACCTTCAAAAGGAGGCTGTGATTGGGGTGTTCAGGCGCCATGAGGATTTCCTAATGTTGAGATGAAGTCTACCTCTTGTGATCCCGAATGACTGGGCCTCATTTTTCTCAAAGTTTTACAAATAAAACCACACCATGCATAGAGGTCAAATCTGAAAATTTACTGAGAAAAGGAAAAGATGTGCCATCTGGGATGGAGATTAAGACGGGCATTTCCAGCATGGAGCTTAGGGTATCACTTGTGCCAGATGCTAACGGAAGGAGCAAGAATTAATGCAGGCTGTGTGCGCCCGTTCCTCCAGCAGACACTGGGGTAAATGATGCAGGGCAGGACCGTGCACAACAGCAGCTGGGCTTGGGCTTATGGGGACATTACCATCAGGGCTTCCTGGGCGGGGCTGGCAGGTTGACCATGTCATCTCCTTCCAGGAGGAATCTCATGGGGGTTAGTCATCCACAAAAGATACTCTGAGGAGACGTAGTCTATGACCACCATGGAATGTGGCCAGTGGGTATTGTTGAAGGGAATCCCTCTCTCAGTAACTCCCTTGGCTCTCCACAGCCTGCCGGACAGACCACCTTGCAATGTCCCCATCTTCAGCCCCTGCGTCCTCCAGGTGAAGGGTGTGCATAGATATGATAGGCCCCCAGCAGGTGTGGCCAGGTCTGGCTGACTTCCCCCAGGACCCGACAGTGCAGCACCATCGGCAAATACAGGTCTTTACGGCACTATGGCAGTCAAACGCTCACCTTATAACTTCCCATAATTATGCTTGGTTATTTCTATTCATAGTTGTCATCCTTCAGGCTCTGCCATTTGAACTCCATTATGAATTTGTCGATGCAATAATGATCCGTGTTATAGCAGTAATCTATTCTAATTATTTTGGTTATGATTTACTATTTTCCTATTAATAACCACTCACCCAGGAGGTTAAAATGTTCTCCATCGCTTATGTATTTAATATATTCTGTGATTTCTCTGTGTATAACTTTTGGATTGTTCGTGTGTATGAGAATTAGTTCATGTTTACAGAGCAGCCCCCAAGTCTAATCCCCATTTTGTTTTAAGAGTATCTCAGGTAGCTCACTATGTGTCAGTAGAATTCTTCCTTATATTTTTCTCCAGTAGAGTTTTATCTGCCTTATGTATGTTTTTCCATAGACTGGAGCAAAGGTTGGAGCCCAACGCCTTCCCTCACACTGCGTCTCGGTCACGGGAATCTAGGGAGTGCTGTGATTCGGGGCTGGGGCTGATTTCTTTCCCCAGAGGAGCAGGGACTCTAAATAGGGACTAGACTTGATCACAGAGAGAAATAAGGAATTTCCCCAGCGCCTGAGTTTTATGGCCTTGACTCATGTCACCTGGGGTCTCTGTGGTTCTTTGTGGAACTGTACTGGTCCTTAGCTGAGGAAAACTTGGACTGGAACTGCAGGCAGTGTGCAGACGTGTTCACGACCCCGTGCACAACTGGGGACACAGGGGAAAGATGCGGGGACCACCAGAAGGTGAGCTCAGAAATACCGCTGAACGCTTGCATTTCAAAATTTAAAGAGGGTCTTCAGGGGAGCAAGAAGGTGGCGTGGACATCCTCTTAGGGGCTACACATGAGAATAATCCAAATAATAAAGCCACTGGGCTGTGCTGCAAAGGGATACCCACCAGAGGAAAACGTGACTACTGAGCCCATCCAAGCCAAGAGATCCTGCTGTCTGCCCTCAAACCCACACACTCCAATCTGCCCCAGCAGAGGAGGCCCAGGGTGTTTGCAGGGAGCCCGGGCTTACCTGAGCACGCTCGCCTGCCCCACGTGGAGGAGTGAACCGGACCCGGGACCCCGGCGCCCTTCCCTTAGTGCTGCTGCTCAGAGAGAAGGCAGATGTTTCCCAGGATAAAGCTCCCTACGGAGAGACCCCGTATGTGGTACAGAGTGGACCGGGCAACTCCAAAGCTGGAGAGACACCGGGGGTACTCCCAGCCTCAGCTGAGGGCATCTCTCTTCGCAGATGACCCAGTCAGGGCCCAGAGGTGCTGGGATTTGCCAGAGTAGCGAGAACTACCTCCTGGGGTTGGAGGTCTGGGTTGTAACCCGGCACGTGACATTACCAACTCCAGCTCCGGAGAATCGGCTCATTCCTGAGCCCTGGGCTGGGGGCTCTGGGCACGGAGTGCTTGTTGCAAGGGGACAAGCTTCTCGAGAGAAGACTCATGCGCCCAGTGTGGGGGCAGGAGACCTTCCAGCACCCTGGCTACCTGCCAGGGCTTGCCGTCCCGGGTGGGGACACTGCCCTCACGGCCTGCTGCTGCTTGGCATGGCGGCATTTCCATATCGGGGGGGCCCGCCGCGGACACAGACCTGCCTCCCACCCTCTCCGGCGCTGTGGACTGGAGCGGGGCAGCATTTAGGGCACAGAGAGCTTTCTGAGGGAAAAGTGTGGCTCTGGTCAGGTCACCATAGATCTTTCGATGGTCACTGAACTAAGGGAGGTAAGATCCTGGCTTCTGACTTTAAAAAGTGACCGTGCAGGCCCGAGAGGTCAGAGGGCAGTCAGACAGCATGGCGCTGGGACCCGGCCGGGGATGTGAGCAGAGCAACAGTGGTGCAGCGAAGCAGACGGGACGCCACAAGGAGGTGCCCGTACGGGATGGCTTTGCACACAGTGCGCCTTTATTCTGCATTATGAATAAGGACCCAGGGGGTATTTGCTCCCTCAGTGGCAAGGGTTGGGGCTCAATGTCACCCAGAGTCCTGGAATAAAGATGAGAAACATCACTAGGGATAGTACTGGGTAGTGTCTTAGTAGCTTCTGGATTCTCTTATAGAAGTAAGATTTCTTCATGCTAGCCCACTCACCTGTGCGTTTATCCCTTAGAGGATTAGCATGATTTAGTAAAGTAGGGGTGCCTGGCTGGCGCAGTTGGTTGAGATCGGCCTTCTGCTCAGGTCATGATCCCAGGGTCCTGGGGGCCAGCCCCGCATCAGGCTCGCTGCTCAGTGCGGAGCCTGCTTCTCCCTCTGCCTATGACTCTCCTCCTCACTTGTGCTCTCTCTTTCAAATAAATAAATAAAATATTTTTAAAAGATTTAATAAAGTAAGAAAATATTGTTTGAAAGTCAAGATGTATGACATTTAAGGACAAGATACATGAGTGCCTAGTTATTTAGAGCAGGTTTCAATAGTACACCTAAAACCTCCTCGTACCAGAGGCAAAGAGGAGAGGAGAGGAGGGAGAAAATGGGAGGGGGATAGAAGGAGAGTTAGATATTTGTAGGTGTTCCAGGTAAGGCCTTCTCTTTACTTCCCTAACACCCCTGTCTTGGCCTGCATCTCGGGTGAGGGTCATCGAAGGAGATCCTGGATTATACACTGTGCCCAGCAGCCAGTATGTCTTTGGTCTCCAGGAGGGACAGGCAAATATATGTAAAGGAGATGCTTTGATTCGCAGGGGTGAGGACAGCCATGTGCAGAACCCAGTGGCTGGAGACACGGTCGATCTTAGACCTCTCACAAGGTGTCGGTGTGGATGGGAAGCCTCAGTCGATGACCAGCCTCTTCCCTCCCACCCAGACTCTGGCAGTCCTGTGTCTCTGAAAGGTGGGCACCATCCCAGCTAAAATTGGCCGAGATCAGCCTGAATCGGCCAAGATCAAGTTTTTGTCATTTGTTTGTTGAAAATGAGGCTCAATAAAAGGAGTTAAATTGAGCATCCTGTGTTTGTGTTTGAGAATTCGTACATAAAGAAGTCTAGCTAAGGAGTAACTTCTGGAGAGCTCCTGGATCCCACAGATTTATTGGCGTGTATGGCCATAGTTTAAGCACATCTCTGATGGAATCACTGTCCTTCTAGTTTGGTTAAGAATCACTTTCCTTGGGGAGCCTGGGTGGCTCAGTCATTAAGCGTCTGCCTTCAGCTCAGGTCATGATCCTGGAGACCCAGGATCGAGCCCCGCATCAGGCTCCCTGCTCAGAGGGAAGCCTGCTTCTCCCTCTCTCACTCCCCCTGCTGGTGTTCCCTCTCTCAGTGTGTCTCTCTGTCAAATAAATAAATAAAATCTAAAAAAAAAAATCACTTTCCTTCAAGTTATGTGGTTGTTCAAGTGATCTGAATTAGAAGCAATGGGAGCAGGGAGAGGAGGGAATATTTGAGTAAGGTTTGTGATATATTTGGGTGGATTTTAATAGCCTGAATCTATGGCAATTTATGATACCCAGAGGTCACCAAGGAAGGGGTGACTGCCACTTACTTACATGTCATCCAAAGGCAGTTCGGGTCCTAAATGTGAAGAAAAGGAGACAATTTGTCATGGACGGCCCTGGATTTTTCTCCCTGTGGTCTGTTTTCCTCTCCCAGACACTCACGAAGTCCAGTGCAATGTCATTATCTTCTTCGTCCGCCCACATTGTATGTCCTTTCATCCTATGGTGAAGCAGGTGACTAAGGGAGAGGAGTTTGGACTTCTAGATCATTGCTACCTTAACGCACCTCAATGTGGCATTGTTTTCCTCTTACTGGTGCCATTTATTGATTTCATTTCCTAATGAAAACACACCTACGAGAATATTAAAATATTTTTGTGTAGTAATGTGCACAATCGATCAGAAGATCTGATTTAGTCCAACTGTGGCAATAAGAGGTGAAAAACACACTCCATACATTAACTCGAGTTTTGTGTTTACTTACTTTCTCCTATCTTTGGAACTTGGGAATATAACACAGCAACTTGGCACTTTAAATTTCAAAACATATTGGAGTGTATTTTGATTCATTAGCATGGAACAGAACTTTAGGCAAAGAGATGTATTATAAACTGCGATATGTTCCTTTTTATAATAAAACAAACCACATTTTCAAGTCTGGAAAATGTTTAAATGCACATGGTGATCACGAATTCCCTAACATTGCACTTATCGCAGGCAAATTTGGAATGTTTCCCAACAGATTCCGTATGATCTGCATAACGCAGGGCATGAGAAAAAAACAGAGTAAATGGTATTTGCATTTCTACTGGAGATTTCATGGTGACACTCTTTGTGGCCATCGTGGTCTATCCTAATGTTTCATTTATTGTTTTCCAAAGGTCTTTCTGTAAAAAGGACATCAAACACTCGAGTTCAGCCATCCTGATTTTATAACCACCGGTCAGTTCAGTGAGAACTCCACTGGCAGTCTTCTGACTCATTACTGGGGCTTATGAAAAATGACAGCATTGGGCAGAGAAGTGTTTTTTTGTTTTTGTTTTTGTTTTTCAGTATGAACCAGCAAAGAGCTCTCTCCTGTTTAATCATCTGTTTTTCACCCCTCCTTTATGGAATCCTTTCTCAGATTCAGAGACAAGATACGGACATGTAAGACTATGATGATTCTCCCATTTTACTCATCTGGTGCCTTTGTCACTCACACAGGTAACAGTAGTTCTCAAAAACGTCCTCAGCTTGTACCACATACTGATCTGCTGGCTCAACGGAAAAGTGTTCCTTCCCTTCGGGGACGATTCTGTCATAAAGGAGAGTTACAGCCTTGTCTTCATAACTCACTAGCAGCAAATGCCTCGTCATCCATCTACCCAGGGAACGCTTCAGAGTAAAGCTCCCACGTCAAGAAAATGGTCACATTACCGTGTGGGCCCTCCTCGGCCATCTGCTTCACCTGTGTTGGGCTTTTAAAAATCCCTGCAACCTAAAGGAAGGTGGATCTGTACAACCAAATGGAAGACGGATCTTACCACATCTTCTCAACAAACCCTTTGTACAACGGTGTCTCATGCGCGTGCGCGTGCGCACACAAACACACACACGAGTTATCCTACATGTTGTCTTGGCAACAAAACCACTAAACTGGGAGAGAAAACACTTCAAAAAATTTAAAAAAAATTGAGCATAATTGTAGGACTTAAAATTATATGTGTGTATATATAAAAGTTTCTTGTTTTTTTCTTAAGTGAGGGCCTTAAAATAAACGTGAATGTAATGTATAAGTTTAATAAAAAACAAATATGCTTTATTCCAAATTTGTGATTTCTGTAGTTTTTAATTTTGAGTGGTCCTTTCTGTGATCTAGTTTTCTGGGAATTTATTGTGCTTTTATCTTTGGCCTCCAACTCATCCAAATGATTACTGTAATTCCATTCGTACTGGCAAGCATCTGGCCTTGACTTTGCATTTTCTATTTTCTTCTCACTTTTATGGGTCTTCTCTCGGTATCCCATGCATTTCCTCACCCCAGCCACCTGAAATTAGGAACTATCTACCCTGCAAAATTCAGCACAAAAGTTAGACCAGCAGCCACCCTTCTCCAAAAGCTTTTATTTGCCTTGTTGACTTCCTTAAGTAATTAATTGTGTTGTTCTGTGCCCATTTCATCCACAAATCCCACCACATTTTTTTCTACAAAGAACACCCAAGGTACACTTGCATGAATCTTCAGTACCTTCCTGAAGCCAAGCCAGACATAGAAAACAAGAGGAGCAATGTGTAAGAAGTTGCTGTGGCCGATGTCAAAGAGGTTACTGCCTATGTTCTTTTCCAGGATCTTGATGCAACTTCTTTCAAGACACGGTCTCCAAAGGCAAAGGAGACAAAAGCGAAAATGAACTTCTGGGACTTCATCAAAATAAAAAGCTTCTGTAGCAAAGGAAACAGTCAACAAAACAAAGAGGCAACCCACAGAATGGGAGAGGATATTTGCAAATGACACTACAGACAAAGGGCTGGTATCCAAGACCTATAAAGAACTCCTCAAACTCAACACCCAAAAAGAAGATGAACACATCAAAAAATGGGCAGGAGACATGAAGAGGCACTTCTCCGTAGAAGATATACAAATGGCTAACAGACACATGAAAAAATGTTCAGTGTCACTAGCTATCAGGGAAATTCAAATCAAAACCACACTGAGATACCACGTTACACCAGTCAGAACGACCAAAATTAACAAGTCAGGAAACAATAAGTGTTGGAGAGGCTGTGGAGAAAGGGGAACCCTCTTTCACTGTTGGTGGGAATGCAAGCTGGTGCAGCCGCTTTGGAAAACAGTGTAGAGATTCCTTAAAAAATTAAAAATAGAGCTACCCTATGACCCTGCAATTGCACTACTGGGCATTTACCGCAAAGATACAGATGTAGTGAAAAGAAGGGCCATATACACCCCAATGTTCATCGCAGCAATGGCCACAATCACCAAACTGTAAAAAGAGCCAAGATGCCCTTCAACAGACGAATGGATAAAGAAGATGTGGTCCATATATACAATGGAATACTATGCCTCCATCAGAAAGGATGAATATCCAACTTTTGTAGCAACATGGACTGGATTGGAAGAGATTATGCTGAGTGAAATAAGCTAAGTAGAGAAAGTCAAGTATCACATGGTTTCACTTACTTGTGGTGCATATAAGGGGTAATATAGAAGACAGTGGGAGAAGGAAAGTAAATGGGAAGTAGGGTAATTCATGGAGAGAAACAAAACAAGAGAGACTTTGGACACAGAAACAAACTGAGGGACTTGGAGGGGGGGTGGGGGGATGGGAGAGCCTGGTGGTGGGTACTGGGGGCACCTACTGCGTGGAGCACTGGGTGTGGGGAATGGGCAATGAATCTTGGAACACTGGAAAAAAAATTAAGTAACAATAAAAATAAATATTTTTTTTTAAAAAAGAGAGGAAGGATGTGTAAACAAAATGAATTTCCATATATCCCTTCTGTGTATTTGTCAGATCCTAAGGGGGCAACTGATTTAAGAATTGAAGTGATCTTTGCAAAATGTATTACTCAATGGTCACAGAAATAAGAAAACATCACATGCTCTGAAGGACTCAGTGGAGTGTAACATAGAAAGGGATGGGATGGGATTTGGGGAGGACTCTTCCCAACTTGATTCTAAATCAACTTCTTGTTATTAATATTAGAGGTGCTTTAAAAAGGGCTTTAACTGGGATGCCTGGGTGGTGCAGTCTGTGAGGTGTCTGACTCTTGGTTTTGGTTCAGGACATGATCTCAGTGTCATGAGATCGAGTTCCATGTCAGGCTCTGTGCTGGGCGTCAAGCCTGCTTAAGACTCTCTCTCTCTCTCTCTCCCCCTCTTTAAAAAAAGTTGTTTATCCAATGAAGTCAATGTCTTTGTCTGGATATGGAAAGATTTATCTGATGTACTTTTTAAATTGAGGTTTAAATTTATGTACAAATAAAAGCACATCTTAAATATATAATTTCTTAAATGTATAATTTCATGTAACTTCTTAAAAGTAAACTCTATGTCCAATATGGGTCTTGAGCTCACAACTCCAAGATCAAGAGTCATGTGCTCTACCTACTGAATCATGAGGTGCCCCTTATTTCATGCATTTTGGTGAATATATA
This sequence comes from Spilogale gracilis, assembly GCA_004023965.1. Taxonomy (NCBI): domain Eukaryota; kingdom Metazoa; phylum Chordata; class Mammalia; order Carnivora; family Mephitidae; genus Spilogale; species Spilogale gracilis. Next base: position 148,617 of record PITA01001068.1, on the reverse strand, counting down.
TGCTCATGAAGTAACTCAGGCAAGATATAAGACATTTCTGTCATCCCCGAAACTCCTCCTCTTGTCCCTTCCAGTAAATTCACACTCCCTACTGGCAAAAAAAAAAAAAAAAAAAAAAATTATTTCTATCATCACAATTAGTTTTGTCTGTTCTTCAACTTTCTATAAATGAGATCATACAAAACATCTCCATCTGTGTCCAGCTTCTTGGAGTGATGTGTTTTTTATGATTCATTCATGTTGTTGCATGTATCAGCAATTTATTCTCTTTATTGCTGATCCGAGTTCTGTGAGATGATTACGAAAAGTTAATCTGTTCCCCTGTTGACCATATTTGGATTGTACTCAAGTTTGGGGCTACTAGGAATGAAAAATGCTGAAAACAATCATGTGCAAGTGATCTGTTTTCATTTCTCTTGAGTAAATACCTAGAAATAGAATTGCAGAGTCATAAGGTAGGAGCATGTGTAACTTTTTAAGGAAATGCCAATTTTCCAAAGTGGTTGTATCATTTGACACACTCATCATTAGTGTAAGAGAGTTTCCTATTCCTCTTCCCATCACTGGCATTGGATAATAACACTCTGGGAGGATATGACTTGGTAAGTTTTTAATTGTACATTTCTCTGATGACTAATGCTGTGGAAAGCATTTTAAAATGCTTGTTAGATATTTGCCTTTAATTTTCCAAGATTTTCCTCTTTCTTTATATTTTTTCACATTATTTATTTGGTGTTATTAGCGGTATGAAAAAGTTCTTTAGAAGCCTGAAGTCAAATCTTTTTGCAGATATATGTATTATGATGTGGTCTCCTAGTTTGTGGCATACTTTTCCATTTTCTTAACCTTTGATGCCTAAAGTACTAAATCATGATAAAATTTGTCTTATTTTTTTCTCTTTTCGTTTAGAATTGGTGCATTTTGTGTCCTAAGAAATCTTGGCCTTACCCCAAACTTGTGAAGATGTTCTCTTTTGTTTTCTTCCAGAAGCTTTATGTTTTTGTTTGTGTGTTTTTCTCCATGGGCTGAGCTAACATCTGAGATTCATTCTCCCCTAGTTGTTTTGATCCAGTTATCTAGCACTGTTTGTTGGCGGGCTCTTCTTTCCATGTTGCACTGTGCCTTCATGAGGGTCTTTTCCTGGAATTTCTAGTTTGTTTCTCCAATCTATTCTTTAACCTTATGCCAGTACCATGCTGTGTTGATCGTGGCAGCTCCGTAAGTCTTCAAATTAGGAAGTTTGAGTCTTACAAATCTGTTCTTCAAACACGAATATCCCTAAATTTAAAAGGTCAATAATTATTTTAGCATAAGGAGATAATATGTGAATACGTGCATAAGTAAATTTATACATCACCTCCCTCCCCTGTTGGAAAAGCAACTGTAAGCTATGGTTTATCCTTGGGGAATAGAAGTTGTTATTGGAATGAGGTCAGAGTCTTGCACTTTTTATTTTATGTTCTGTTGAAGACATTTAATTCTTTTAAATGAACTCCTTAATTACTTGCATGTTTGAAATGTGTTCATGGTGAGATATGAATCTTTTTTCCTTAATATTGCATTTTATTTAAAATTTTTTATTTTATTTTAATTACAGTATAGTTAGCATGCGATGTTATATTAGTTTCAGGTGCACAATAGAGTGATTCAGTGCTTCCGTATATCACTCGGTGCTCTTCATGAGTAAGTGTACTTTTAATCCCTACCACCATTTCCCCCATTCCCCACCACCTCCCCTCTGGTGACCAGAAGTTTGTTCTCTAGACTGAAGAGTCTGTTTCTTGGTTTATTTCTTTTTTTCATCAGTTCTTCATATGAGTGAGATCATACAGTATTTATCTTTCTCTGACTTATTTCACTTAGCATAACACCCCCTACCTCCATCCATGTCATTGAAAATGGCAAGCTTTCTTTCTTTTCCATGGCTGAGTAGTAGTCCATTGCATATATACACCACATTTTCTTTAGCCATTTATCTGTCAATGGATCCTTGGGCTGCTTCCATGACTTTTCTATTGTAAATAATGCTGCAATAAACATAGGAGTGTCTGTATCCCTTCAAATTAGTGTTTTCATTTTCTTTGAGTAACTACCTAGTAGTGGGATTGCTGGGGCATAGGGGATTTCTATTTTTGACTTTTTGAGGAAATTCACACTGTTTGCCACAGTGGCTGCACCAGCTCGCGTTCCCGCCAACACTGCAGGAGGGCTCCCCTTTCTCCGCAGCCTCACCGACACTGTTGTTTCTTGTGACGTTAATTTTAGCCATTCTGACAGGTGTGATGTGGTATCTCATCATAGTTTTGACTTGTATTTCCCTGATGATGTGTGACGCTGGACATCTTTTCAGTTGTCTATTGGCTATATCGTCGTCTTCTCTGGAGAACTGATTGTTATGTCTTCTGTACTCTATTTACAATTTAAAAAACATTCTTCTCTGAACATATTTACCAATTTTCCATCGACAGGTAGAGCTGATGGAGAAAGGATGAGAACTCTTATTTGTGATTACCTGGTGTGGATCAACGCTTATGAATAGGTTCTCTCAGCAAGAAGCCATTACTGGCTCGGAGCTGTGGGTACATGTTCCAGCTGAGCTGGTCAGTGTGTGGCACAGGTGGGATAGGACAATGGGACATGTTGAAGTCTTCTCTTTTTTAAACTAAATTACCTCTTTATTAAAATAAATTTAAAAAAAGACACCGTGCACAGCAACACAGGACTTGAGACAGAGAACGCTGTTGCTTTGGCCCGGGCTGGTGGGCCGTACACCGGGCTCCCAGGGGGGCCTCTCCCATGCTCACTGAGGCCCATGGGTCCGAGCCGAGGTGCTGCTCACCGGTTGCATGCTCAGTGTTCGTCCGGAAGCAAGTTCAGGTGTTTTTCCGAAGAAACAGGAAGACCCTCTTTACATTCTGGGGGGAGGCCGGAGTGTGGCTTCAAGGCCTCGGGGAAAGAATTCTCAGACTGTCTGCACATGGCCACTGTGAGCCCTCAAGCTGCGGGTGTTCAAACCACGGGCAGGGTTAGACGGCCCTCAGTGGAAAAGAAAGTCAGACCTTGACGGAACAGCCAGGGAAATACCACGCATACCAAGCACTCGATGAAGAGACGTTCCGAAAAGCTATAGACAGAGCCGGGCTTTGTCTGTCATCCTAGAAGGGCACCCCCTCCCTGACTCACAGCGCAGAAGCAGCCTCAAAAGGAAAGGCCTCAGCTTCCCACGACCCCCCACGAGCGTGCTCTCTGCCCTCCTGCTGGGGAGGACGAGATGCGGGCTTCTGGGGGTGGCCAGGCTGGGCTAGCTCTCGGCTTCATACTGCTGCATGTGCTGGGTCTCTCCAACTGAGACCTGTCCTCTCCCTGTGCTCTGTCTGTCCCCCATCTGAGGGCCAGTCCTGCCTATTGACAATCCTTCTGTCCTGGGTCTCATCCCGAAGCCTTATGACCCCTTGACACAGACCCCACTCTCGTGCGGCTTTTCCTGGAGGATCCCTGGGAGAGTCGAGAAGCTGCACCTCTGCTGTCCTCCCTGGCTGCAGGAGCCAAGCCCCCTCACCTCCCCCGCACTCTCTCTCAGCCCACACCAGCGGCTTCAGACCCACCTGCCCGCCTGTGACATCCACATTCTTCCCTCTCCCAGAGAAGCCGTCTTCATTCTCCCCTGCCATCACAGACTGCTTATATTCTTTCGTACACTTCTTGTACTCCCATAGCTTTGCTATTACATCACTCTACACGACCTGCCTTTATGCTGTGTTTAAAGTAAAAGCCCAGTATGGCCCCATTACGATGAAAACAAACACAAAGTTTCTCCTTAAAGCATGTGGGATCTCCCCTAAACATCTGGATCATCTTGAATATCGCAATTTAGGAAAAATGGCCTCAGATATCAATCCGTGTGTCTTCTTGCCCTATTGTTTCTAAATTCAGCAATGTCTGTCTTGAGTGTGGCTTGTCCGGGACAACCTCAGAGATCTGGCCTGACCCCCCCAAGCTTCCAGGGAGAGGGCTCTTACCTGGTCAGCCTCCTTCACACAGCTGATCTTGGTTGTTGTTCTTTATTGGGTTTTTAAAAGGATTATATGAACTTGGCTATTAATTCATACTTTTATTGGGACAAAAGAAAGGATTATGTGACAGATGGTGACATATGTATGATGATGTTTCTCGACGCATTTAGCAAGTAAGCACCGTGCCCATAGAAGCCCCCAGCGTTTCCACTGGGGCACAGGCCACCGCCGGCGGACGTGGGAAACGTGTGCATCTTCCTGCGCTCACGTCCTCTTCCTTCTTCACGTTTGGTCTGTGTGCTCCTCTCGTCCTGTTCTGTGCCATTTTCACAGAATTCTCCTTCCTTCCGTGGCCATTCTGGTCATTGAAAAGACTTTCTGTTGTGTTTCTGACCACGGGTCTTTATGCTTCAGACTTAAAGCCAGAGATCAGAGCTTGGAGTGGGAGGGTCATAGGCAACTATGCCTGAACTTGTTTCTTATGTATGTATGTATGTATGTATGTATGTATTTATTTATGTCTCCTACCAGGTACTTTATTTTAAGCACTTGAATGATGGGGCGCCTGGGTGGCTCAGTTGGTTAAGCCACTGCCTTCAGCTCAGGTCATGATTCTGGAGTCCCAGGATGGAGCCCCACAACCGACTCCCAGCTCCCCAAGAAGCCTGCTTCTCCCTCTCCCACTACCCCTACTTGTTCTCCCTCTCTCGCTGTATTTCTCCCTGTCAAATAAATAAATAAAATCCTAAAAAAACAAACAAACAAACAAAAAAAACCTTGAACGATTTGTTAAGTTGAAGAGCAGGGTGTTTCACCTAAGATGAAATTTCCAATTTCTTTCGAAACAGCAAGAACCCTAGGACCGCGTTTCCCTCTGCAGAGCAGTCATCGACAACCGTGGGGCTGTGGCTCTCACCTCCTTGCGGAAGGCATGAGGTCCCAAGCTCACCAGCATCTCCTCCAGGGAGCCACTCACCTCCACTTCCTTTTCCTTTTTTGTCTCTTGACCCTCTTGGCATATGAATGGGTGCCTTCTGGCTTCTGCCAAGTGCTCCCATCCCATCAAGCCCCCAAAGCCCCGTACCCCCTGAGGGAGGGGCAGGCCCGTGGCTCTTCCTCCCCTCTGCTCCCACCGCTTTCCTGTTTGTTCTGTAAAATGCCTGGACCTGGAGGGTGTTGCCTCATCCATCCTGCGTGACACAAAGTGTCTGTGTCTCCTGTTCTGGGCTGCTGAGGGTGGTTTTACCTTCTCTGAGACAGAGTGGCTGATGGAGCCTGTCTGGCTTCGGGCAGGAAGGACGCGTCCGCCTCGTGCAGCACCCGGGACAGTGTCTTCGCTGTGCCCCCGGGTCTGGCTTCGGGCAGGATGGACGCGTCCGCCTCTTGGAGCACCCAGGACAGTGTCTTCGCTGTGCACCAGGTTTTGCCCCGGCATGGCCACCAGGGCTTCGTGCGCTACTTCCTGCCCTGCGTGTGGCTGTGAGTGAGAAATAAGCTATCTGTTCACCCCAGATGAAATCACCTGGTTCCGTGTCTCTCTCTTCCTGAGCACATTTGACCCACGGGAGATAGAGAAACCTAATCTGTTTTTGTTCAGGTGACGCTGCGGTCACTAGAGCTCCTGGTATTCATTTATGTACCATGTTAGCCTGAAATGTAAAAATGCTGTGACTACCCACGCCTACTGATGAACAATAGCATGCCAATTTTATTTTTCTATGAAAGGTTCAAATTCCTTTCGAACTTGTCAGACATGCATTTTGAAGGTATTTCGGAAACAACCCTTTCCCCCACTTCCTTCCTTAAATGACATGCACATGACTGTTTTGAGTATCTTAGAATGTCCTAGAATTAAGGATTTTAATTAAGCTTGTCACTCCACTAATACTATTTTTCTGGGAAAAACAGCATTTTTGGCTTCCGGATATGCTCCTTTCATTATGCATGATCTGGAAGCCCATTTGTATGAGATTAAGCTCTAAAGGCTGATTTGAGTGGCTATCGCCACCCTCCTATACAGTCTTCTTGCGTCCTACTCTTGCGAGAGAGTGCTGCTTACATTCCCAGATAGGAAAGAATTATAGGCCATTTTCCTATTATCAGCAAACAAGCCTGTGAATATTTACCCTTCAAACAGCCAAAGCTCTGGGAGAAAAGCATGACCACACTTGGTAATGAATCCTAGTGCTGTCATGATGTCAATCTCCCTTTTCATTAATAACTCAGTAAAGAGGATGTGTCTTTTGTAAACATCTCAGCTGGATTTCACGGAGTCGCAGGTTGATTCAACAGAAATGCTGTAAGAAGACCAAGCAGCGCACGCTCGTTACCCTCCTCTCACGGAAAAGGCAGCCTAGCCTGGGACTGGCCCCTCTCTGCTCGCCGAGTGAATCCCTGTCCCACAAATATCCTCTCAGCCAAGGGCATAGGGCTAAATAATAGGACTCAAAAAACCACAGAAACCAAAAAGCAAAAAGCGAGTCAGCATGAGTGTGTTCTCTTCCCATCCGTCCTGTTCCCTGTTTTGTAATTAGTCAGTTCCAATGAGTCGTAGTTTAAAAACATGACTAAAGGGTTTCTTCTTCATCATCCTGGAGACACATTCAAGTGTGACTTGGCACTGCAGGCTGGCAGGTGTCGCCTTGGGCACCAGGTGGACGATGCCGGCCGCCCTCCGCAGCAGCTGCCCAGGCTCACAGAAATCCACACTCCTAAAGTCTTATTCTATACTTATATTTACTGGTCATTGATTTCAATCTCAGGGCTAGAAGGGATCTTTCATATTATTTTATCTGATTATATTGAATTTTTTTTCTCTCTCTCTCTCTTCTTTCCATCCAGAAAACTCTTCCTTTGTGTCCTACACCTCACCTCGTCCCATCACATGTCCCGTTTTCTCTCTCCAAGGACTGCGTGAAGCACTTTTTTAAGTGCCTACGCGAGTGGTAAGGTTTCTGAAAGGACAGGACTTCGTGGGCTGCACCTTTCAGGATAGACTAGGGTGTGCTGCCGTGATAGGCTGGTCTTGAAGCCGCACTGCTTCGCACAGCCGCCATCGTGTGTTGCTTGGAGGGCATCCACTCCCAGCATGGGGGCTCCCGATGGCTCTTCAGAGCGTGTCACCAGGCCAGCCACAGCCATGGCAACCTCGTTGGTTGGCACGGGGGGAAGGAAGAGTTGCAGAGTGTCATGGGGCTTCCTCCTTCCCTCAGCCAGGGACTGACCTACCGTGCACCTCTGCCCGCACCTCACTGGCCAGGACCACGGAACCTCTCTGGACCGCAGGCAAGGGAGAGGTCTATTTTGCAGGGGCTAAGAAGACAGCGCCTGGGTTGAGATTTGGTGAACATGCAGCAGCCGGGGGATACGGGCTGGGGCTCTGGGCTCCAGACCCCTTGCTTTCTCTGCAACACATCCTGCTATTTGTTTGACATCCTGGTCCTCGTCCGTTCTAGCGGCCAGTATCGGTGTTGACACAGGAGGCTCCGGAGTTACGCTTGTTCCCTCGGCACGCATCGTGGAGCCCAGGTGACTGCTCGCTCCACTGGGTCGGGGCATGCCGGGCCAGCAGTGAGAGCTTAGTTGGGTGACAGTAAATCTTAAACCAGTGACTGCAGACCTTGAATAGGAACTGGGGATTTAAACACTCAAGAACTGAGGTGGTTGGGGCGCCTGGGTGGCTCAGGCAGTGAAGCCCCTCCCTTCAGCTCAGGTCATGATCTCAGGGTCCTGGGGTCGAGCCCCCCATCGGGCTCTCTGCTCAGTGGGGAGCCTGCTTCTCTCTCTCTCCCCCTGCCTGCCTGCTGCTCCCCCCGCTCATGTACGCTCTTTCTGTCAAATAAATAAATACAATCTTTAAATTAAAAAAGAAAGGAACCAAGTTGGTTATCAGTTAAGTAGTATATAACCTTGAACACACATGATTTGAAAGTTGGAGTTGAAACCCAGTGAGGGCGCCTCTAACTCTCCCTGATGTGGGGAGGTGTGTGGGAAGGTCTGTGAACCCACTCAGAGCTGACCCTTTGCAAACCAGTTCATCTTTCCTACTTTTTTCCCTTAATTTGTTTTCTGACCATAAAAAGGAACACATGCTTATTGTGATAAATTTGAAATTTATTGATAATTATAAGGAAAATAAAGAGAATAAAATACTCTTACCATGTCGGTGTTTCTCTTTATTCATGTCTGTGTGTATGTGTATCTATATTTTAAACAAAATTTGTACTTATGTAATATCATCCTGTATCACATGTTTTACCCTTCATAAAAATGTGAAGATTATATTTCTGTGCTATTAATTATTCCTTGCAAACATAGGATTATAATTTAACAGTAGGATAGAAGCACAAACAGTTAGTAGCCCTATATATTACTGAATCATTTCCCTATTTTGGGTACTTAAGAGATTTCTATTTCACAATATTCCACGTAATGCAGTAGGAAACATTGTTATAAATAAATAAATATTGTGTATGTCTCTGATAATTTCATCTGAAGACACATCAAGAATTACAATAGTGGGAATATAACTATGTTTAATATTATTTATGTATATTGTCAAATTACCCTAGAATATCCTGAATATAGCACTATGATTTTCTTCTAAATCTTTCCTCTTCAGATAATTTATATGTAGTATTGTTTTATTATTTTAATTTCATTTCGGGGGATAGAACAGGTCAGGTTTCTTATCGTACATGTATTGACTGGTTATACTTCTTTTGTTAATTGCTTTTTTATCCGCAGTTTTTCTAATGGGTTATTGTACTTCCTTGTTTTTTTCAAAAAGTCATTTTAAATGAATAATACTAACATTAATCCTTTAAATTCCAGTTACCGATTCTTTAACATGATGATAATTGTGCTTTCAATCTTGGATTAAAAGAGAAAAAGACACACACATGTTGAGTTAGCAGCACGAAGCAAGAATGTTCAGTGAAGTGTAATGCAGAGGCATGATCACATAGCTTCTGGAGCAGCTAGCATCTTGGGGAGGCGGGATTCCAATCTAGGTTTGGTGTGCTTCAAGGCCCGCCTTCCGAGCGGGACGCTCATGGGAGTGGGCTCAGCCACAAACATCCCAAGAAGTCTGGGAATGAGCTTGCTGGGAATCCTGCAAAAGCTGTTATGCCCTCTCTAGGATTCCGGTCACTGAGCTTCATCTAAAGGGTGTGGCCATGATCTTCCGCACTCCCGGCCCTCTGCTGTGAAAATGCCAGTCTCACAGCAAGGACTGAAAAAGTGCAAAAGCAAAGCCTCTAATGGAAGTGTCGTGTCCTGAATCATCCTGGGAGGGTTTCTGAAATTATTTTTCCTTTTCACTGGGGATGACAAACTACATAAAGTGCATGGGGAAGATTTGTAAAGGGTCTTTGAGTTTGGAGGACTTTGATTCTCTAATGGCCTCCAACAAGGAACTACGTGCCCAGGGAGCAATCCCCTGGGGGCTCTGCGAACAGCAGGGCTCCCACCCAGGTTCTGATGAAAGGAGCCCTAGAACCTACCAGAAAGCAGAAATTAGACCCAAACCAGCGCTGTGCAATGACTGTTTTACTGTGACTCTGCATTTCCTTGCACAAAAGTGGGAGGAAGGGGATGAGGCTGAACGTCCTTGGTCATGTTGAAGAGCTGATCATCTAGATGCTGCCTCTGCATGTAACTTAATGTCTTAATATCTATCTGGGAATTGTCTCAATCTGTGTACTTACGCTGCCTTACATTAAGAAACTTAAAGACCAATTCCATCTTGCACTAGCAGGGTCATAGAGCTGGATATTATGATTCTGTTTTCCAGAAAGCCTTGGGAGAAGGCAGTGACTGGGGGCATCTGCTGAATGGGGTGTGGCCCGGGGAGCCCCGGGAGCCTGAGCCTGTGTTCTCGAGTCAGGTGGGCAGGGAAGGGGAGGACCAGCATGTCTCTTCACCAGGAAGTCCACTTCAAATTCTGAAAACTGATCACATTTCAGAAAAGCTTAAGGGCTTCCACATTACTCATTTACATTCCTTCCTAGATGATTAAACAGGTACTAGGTACTCGCAGTATCCGAAGCACTAATCTTTCTAGGATTCTGATTGGAAGTTTGGAAAATTACATTAAAATCTTCAAATGGTCATACTACTTGCTTAGTCTGTTTCAGACATTTACTCAAAACAATTGTCAGATATGTATCTAAAATTGATTACGAGGATCAAAGCATTATTTAGTTTAGAACAAAAATGTTATTTACCAATAAATTGTTCTGTCTCTGTCCGTCTCTCTCTCTCACACACACACAATTATCAAGCCATGTGACAGTTATTACATTAAAGTCAAATAATTGGTTGACAAAATAATTAAACTTTGAACTAGCGCTGTTTATTGAGAGTAGAGAATTTGTAATTTCTTCCTAGCCAGTGGAAAATGGTGCCATGGTTTTTTTTTTATTTTCCCTAGAGAACAAAGTAGTATTGACTCTATTGAGAATTATTTAAATGTCTCTAATTCTCATGAAAATGCGAGTATTTTTCTTGAAGTAGTGTTTCTTTTTTATTAATTTTTTTCTTCAAGTATAGTTAACATGCAGTGTTATATTAGTTTCAGATGTACAATATAGTGATCAACAACTCTGTGCATTTTTCAGTGCTGATCACAAGTGTGCTTCTAATCCCGTTGACCTATTTCTCCCATCCCCCACCCACCTCCCTTCTGGTGACCACCAGTGTGTTCCCTCTATTTATGAGTCTGGTTGTTTTGTTTGTTTCTTTTTTTCTCTGTTTGTTCATTTGCTTTGTTTCTTAAATTCTATTTATGGGTAAAATCATATGGTACTTGCCTTTCTCTGTCTAACTTACTTCACTTAGCTCCATTCATGTTGCTGCAAATGAGGAGATTTTATTTTTTTTTAATTTCTGAGTAGTACTCCATTGTGTATACATACCACATTTTCTTTACTCATTTATTATTGATAGACATTCGGGTTGTTTCCTTGTCTTGGCTATTATAAATAATATTTCAGTAAACATAGGGATGCATATATATTTTTGAGTTAGTGTTTTCATTTTCTTTGGGTATATACCCAGTACTAGAATTAACGGATCATGAAGTATTTCTATTTTTAACTTTTTGAGGAAACTCCACACTGTTTTGCACACCAGCTGCATCAGTTTGCATTCCCACCAGCAGAACATGAGGGTTCCTTTCTCTTCACATCCTTGCTAACTCTTGTCATTTTTTTTTTAAAGATTTTATTTATTTGACAGAGAGAAACACAGCCAGAGAGGGAACACAAGCAGGGGGAGTGAGAGAGGGAGAAGCAGGCTTCCCACCGAGCAGGGAGCCTGATGTGGGACTCGATCCCGGGTCTCTGGGATCATGACCTGAGCCGAAGGCAGTCGCCCAACCAACTGAGCCACCCAGGCGCCCCGGAATTGTTATTTCTTGTGCTCTTGATTTTAGCCATTCTGATAGGTATCAGATAACATCTCATTGTAGTTTTAATTTGTATTTCCCTGATGATGAGTGATGTTAAGTATATTTCCTCTGTCTGTTGGTTATCTGGATGTTGTCTTTGGAAAAATGTCTATTCAGGTCCTCTGTCCATTTTTTTAATTAGACTTAGCTTTTTGGTGTCAAGTTGTATAAGTTCTTCGTATATTTTTGGTATTAACCCCTTATCAGATATGTGATCTGCAAATACCTTCTCCCATTCAGTTGGTGTCCTTGCCATTTTGTCGATGGCTCCATGAACTCTGTGAAATGTTTTAACTTTAGTTTAGTCCCAATAATAAGTTTTGCTTTTGTTTCCCTTGCCTTTGGAGACATATCTAGAAAAACATTCCCCTGACTGATGTCACATAAGCTACTGCCAATATTTTCTTCTAGGAATTTTATAGTTTCAGGTCTCACACTTATGGTTTCATGTCTCACGTGGGTAGGATAGCCAACTGTTAAATCATTTTGTTGAACTGTTCCTTTTATTATTATGTAGTGTCCTTTTTCAATTGTTACATCTTTTTTTCTTTCTTTAAGATTTTATGTATTTATTTGACAGAGAGAAACACAGCCAGAGAGGGAACACAAGCAGAAGGACTGAGAGAGGGAGAAGCAGGCTTCCCGCCAAGCAGGAAGCCTGATGTGGGACTCGATCCTGGGTCTCCGGGATCATGACCTGAGCTGAAAGCAGTCACTTAACCAACGGAGCCACCCAGGCGCCCCTACTTGTTACTTTTGTTTTGTTTTGTTTTATTTATTTTATTTTAATTTTATTCTGTAAACTCTACACCCAACATGGAGCTTGAACTCACAGACCTGAGATTAAGAGTTGCATGCCCCACTGACTGAGCTAGTAAGGTGCCCCTACATCCTTGTTTTAAAGTCTGGATTGTCCAATATAAGTATTGCTACCCGAGCTTTCTTCTCACTTCCATCTGCGTAATAAATGTTATTCTGTCTCTCCACTTTCACTTTGCATTTGTCTTTAGATCTGAAGTGACTGTCTTGTAGGCAGCACATGGATGGGTCTTGCATCTTTATCCCTTCGTTCGGCCTGTCTTTGAATTGGAGCATTTAGTCCATTTAGAGTCAAAGCAGTTACTGGTAGGTATGTATTTATTGCCATTTTGTTACTTGTTTTCCAGCTGTTTTTGTAGTTCTTTGTCCTTTTGACTGTCTCCCATTGTGGTTTGATAGTTTGCTTGAGTGACATGCTTGAATTCCTTTCTCTTCATTTTTTTTGTGTGTATCTCTTGCTGGCTTTTGATTTAAGGTTACCATTAGGATCATATATAACATTCTATTCATATAGCAATCTGTATTAAGTTGATGTTTGCTTAAGTTTGAACTCACCTTAAAAGCACCAAATTTTTGCTTTCCCCTCACATTTTATGTATATGAGGTCATATTTTGCATCCTTTTATTTTGTGAATCCCTTGACTGATTTTTATAGATGTAATTGGTTTTATTGCTTTTGTGCTTTAACCTTGTACTGTTTTTTTTTTTTTTTTTTTTTTAAAGATTTTATTTATTTGACAGAGAGAAACACAGCCAGAGAGGGAACACAAGCAGGGGGAGTGAGAGAGGGAGAAGCAGGCTTCCTGCCAAGCAGGGAGCCTGATGTGGGACTCGATCCCGAGTCTCCAGGATCATGACCTGAGCCGAAGGCAGTCGCTTAACCAACTGAGCCACCCAGGCATCCCAACCTTGTACTGGTTTTTAAGTGATTAATCTATCAGTTTTATTATGTTTGTGTTTACCTGTGAGATATTTTTTCCTCTCCTAGCTTTCTTACTCCTGCTTATGGTCTTTCCTTTCCACTCAAAGAATCCCACTGAACATTTCTTATAAGGCTGGTTTTGTGGAAACGAACACCTTTAACTTCTGTTTGCCTGGAAAGCTGTTTATGTCTCCTTCTATTCTGAATGACAGCCTTGCTGGACACAGTATTCTTGGTTGCAATTATTTTTTTCCCTATCAGGACTTTGTATGTGTCATGCCATTCCCTCTGGGCCTACAAAGATTTTGTTGAAAAGTAGCTGATAGGCTCATGGTATTTCCCTTGTATGTAGCTGTTTTCTCTTGCTACTTTTAAGATTCTTGAGGTGGTTTTGACAGGAGCTCTCCTTGCTTTCTGGATCTGGCTGCCTGTTTCCTTGCCCAGATTCAGGAAGTTTTCACTGTTTTCTGCTCCCCACTTCTCTCCCTTCTCCTTCTGGGATCCCTGCAATGCAAATGTTATGATGCTTGGTGGGAGTCACTGAGTTTCCTTAACCTATTCTCATTTGTTATTACTCTTTTTTCTTCTTGCTGTTCAGCATGGTTGTTTTCCATTACTCTGTCTTCCAGCTCACTGATCCATTCTTCTGCTTTCTCTACTCTGCTATTTATTTCCCTCTAGTGTATTTTTAATTTCAGTTAAGTCTTTCACCTCTGATTGACTAACATAAACATGTTCCGTCTCCTCACTGAAGGTCTTACTGAGATCCTGTAGCCTTTCTCACACCCCGTGACCATCTTTTCGACCATTACTTTGAATTCTCTAATCAGGTGTGTTGCCCGCCTTTGTTTCATTAACATTTTTGGTGTGGTTTTGTTCTGTTCCTTCATTTGGGAAACTCTCCTCTGTCTCCTTAGTTTGTCTAACTCTCTGTGTTTGCGTCTGTGTGCTGACAGTGACCGTCACATCACCTGATCTTGAAGGCAGTGGCCTCGCGAAGAAGAGGTCCTGTGGAGCTCTGCAGGGTGGCATTCTCTGTTCACCAGAGCCTGGTACGCAAGGGGTGTGTACGGTGTGTGTTGTGTGCACCTCCCCTCAATCCAGTTGGCTGCAGTGACCTGCTTCGCTTGTGGTCAGCAGGATTGGATCCCTGCGATGTTGCTGGGCTCGTCTGCAGCTCCTGTGCTTTGGTCATTGGGCAGTGTCAGCAGTTAGACCAGATGCCTGCCCTTAGCCTGTTTGCCCGGGCTGCTTGGAACTACAGGACAATTTCCCCATCTCGCCCCCTGGGAGGCTTTTGTTGGTGGCTGAGGTCTGCTTACAAACCACCTGCCCCTTGCCTCCAACCCATCTGTCTAGGCTGCCCCCACGCCCCTGAGAGATTCTTATTGGTGGGCAAGGCTGCAGTGAGATCAGATGACTGTCCGTACACGGTCTGGCCAGGAGGGCTACAGACACACTGACCAGCTGGGCACCCTCTCTGCAAGGCCAGCGACAAGCTGTGACTGCTGTGAGTGCCCTCAGACTAGTGTGTGTGTGCACCTTCTCCTCTCCCCAAGGCAGGGGTCACTTTGGAGTGACGCTGGTCCTGCCCAGGGCTGCTTGCTGGGTGAGATGCAGCAGGAGCACCTCTGCAGGGACTCCCGCTGAGTGGGGCAGGTTGGATGGGCAGATTCAGGGGAAGATTGCAGGGCAGGGTGGCAGGTGTTAGCAAAGTTGGTGGACAGGGTTCACGCTGGTTCCCGAAGTGCCTGGGTGTCCAGGCTGCTGGGGCAGAGGGTTTTGGTGCCTACTGCTTCTTTTCTTCTTGGGGAAGTCTCCCAAAGGTCCATGCGCTTCCAGTACATGTTCTGAGAATAGCAAGTGAAACTCCTAAGTATGCCCCGGGCATTTTTCAAACTGCTCTTTCTATGCTGTCTGTATGGACGGCATGTTACACTGACTTTAAGGGGACTCATTCCTATGAGGCTCTCCCAGAGCTAAGCCCACTGATTTCTTAAGTACCTAGATTTAAGGCTTATTAACTGTAAAAACTCAAAAAGTGAAGCTCCACTGGTTCTCAAAGTCCGGTGTTATGGGGACTTGTCTCCCCAGTGCGGTGTGCCGGGGGTCACAGGTGCAGACACTGCTCTTCTCCCTCCTCAGAGCTCTGGTTTCTCCTGTTTGTGCTGGCTCCTGATCACGTCTGTGCCCTTCCTACCCTTTTCACTGTGGCGTGCTCTCTACAATTAGTTCTGCCAGTCCTTGGGTCATTGTCCAGTTTAGCTACTCTAATGTGGCTGCTATGCAGGTGAGCCCATAGGACCAGGTGAGCTTAGGATCCTTCTACTCCATCACTTCCCAGAAGTCTCTCACTTGCTCCTTTTTTGACCTGTAGGCATCTCTGCTTCTAAGGAAACACAAATTATTTTTCTACGACCTACGTGTCATTCAGAAGCAGCCCCAACATCAGTGAAATAAATGACAGTTATGTTCCAATAGTGATGTGCTCCTCACCACATTTCGCTAATTTAGCAAAGATAATGAACACTTTTCTTAAAAAGAATTTGATAAAGAAAGATTATAGAAATAGCTTTATCATACTCAAGGCTTCTCAGTATCTAATTTCAGCAAGGGAAAGGGTAAGATTGAGTAAAGAAAGGAAATAGAATATAAACTTCAACTGTATTTGCTTTTTTCATTTTGTCAGGGGAGCAAAGTACTGTTTTGCAAAAATGTCAGCGTGAGCCGCATTTAATGAAATCCACACCTAAGTTGGCATATCTTGGTTGGAACTATAATAGCCGTAGACAATCATTCCACACAATATCTTCAACACTTCTTTGAAAGGGCAATTTTCACTTTTTTGTTTTTAAGATTTTATTTATTTGGCAGAGAGAAACGCAGCCAGAGAGGGAACACAAGCAGGGGGAGTGAGAGAGGGAGAAGCAGGCTTCCCGCCGAGCAGGGAGCCCGATGTGGGGCTCGATCCTGGGTCTCCGGGATCATGACCTGAGCCGAAGGCAGTCGCCCAACCAACTGAGCCACCCAGGCGCCCCCAATTTTCACTTTTTTAAACACTGAAACATTTTGGGTGGAGGGAATGATTTAAAAAGTGACCCATTCCCATATACTTAACCTGGGATTGACGTTCGTTTTACTCCGAGCACATCTGATAGATCCCTATTCCAAGGCTCCACTCTTGACTCGTGACTCTGGCCTGCTGCCCTATGGTGTCTTGACCTTTTCCCTAAGCTCGAGCCCCTGCCTCATGCCCTTTGAGTCCCATCGTGTGTTCCTGGGGACCTTAGAGCCCCTCACTTCTCCTCACCCCTCGGGCACTGCGGCAACCCTAAATTTTTATCTGAGGAATACTGTGTTTTGCTTTGTAAGTTCGGGGATCCCCCACCTTCTAGATACATGCACACACCTGTACCGTTAGGCTTACACACGTGCACACAGAAACAGGCACACACGCACATACGAAGCACACGCACGTGCACATATGAGCACACACTTGCACACACATGTGCTCACGGATACGCATGTACACGTGCCATACAAACACATTTCCAACAACACACACAAAGCGACACACATGCGCACAGACAGGCACACACGCAGGCACGCACAGCCAACGCTGCTCACGGCACTTCACCCACAACCAGGGGGCCTATTTCATGGACTGCCTGACCTAAAATGCACTTAATAGCAATATGGAAATAACGTACTAAACGATCCGTTTTGTAAAGGCTGCCTTGAGGCATCTTAGAATCCCTTAGAGAACAAGTCATCATTTCCATCGTGTTCAGATGGCCCCCACATCAGAACACGCGGTGACGGGGTGAAGGTCTTGGCAACACGGTAGCCACGGGTGATGATCTTCGTAAGAAGAGGGCTCAGTATTTGGGGGTATGGACATTCTGTTCCTTTTTTAAAGGCTCACGTTCCTGCTTTGAAATAGGTGAGAATTCTCAGGCGTCTCTTAAGAGAAGGTGAGGAAAACACCGGCTGTCCGCGTCTCTCCCGCTGCGCTCCTTGCTGCCCCATCCGCTCCACTCAAACTCCAGCCTGAGGCTCCCATGGGAGCCGCGTGCTCAGTCTCTCTGAAAGGGTCCTGGTAGGCAAAATGCCCACAAGGGAACAGGACAGCTCCATCAGGAGTCACTTGCCTGGACATCTGGGTACTTCTGTGTGGCTGTGCACACCCTCCCACATTTTACTATAAAACGCCCCTCTTATAAGATGTGGTATGCATGTACAATGGAATACCATGCAGCCATCAAAGAGAATGAAATCCTGCCACTTGTGATGACATGGACGGAACTAGAGGGTATTATGCTCAGTGAAATAAGTCAATCAGAGAAAGACAGTTATCATGTGATCTCTCTGATATGAGGAATTCGAGAGGAAGGGCCGGAGGGCAGGGGCTATGGGAGGAAGGGATGGAAAAAATGAGACAAAATGAGACCAGGGAGGGAGACAAACCGTAAGGGACTCTTAATCTCAGGAAATAAATTAGAGTTGCTAGAGGACTGGGAGGAGGGATAGGATGGCTGGATGATGGAAAAAATAAAAATGAATTTAAAAACACCCACCCCTTTTTTAAGGACAGGTGAAGGGACCACTGTCTGTGCCGATTGTTTATGAAGAAATCAGGCATTGTGAAAACGTCATAACTGGATGGTAATTTTCCCTATACCAGCCCTCCTGCTTAGTGGGATTGCCATGTGTAAGATGCCTGATTGACCTCAAAGAAGGCTCTAGCATTTGCAGAGATCACTGTTAGCGCTCATCTTAATAGGCAACTGCTTTTGTTTGATGAGACGTTGAGCATAGCTAAATGCCTGGAGATCTGAGACCAAGAGTGTCGGGCATTCAAACACTGCTTTCCCAGTACAAGCCCCCCAGATAGGGCACTGCGCCCATCACAGGATCTTGGGGCAATGATCGAGAAGCTCTCTATTGTGGGGCCACTCCTACATCCAGACCTGTGTGGCTTGCTAAGATTTCCAGGGGCCCGGGGGCTCCTCCCAAGGGTAGTTCGAGAATCAAAGCAGACACTCAGCCTGGTCGGGGCCAATTTCCTGGCCAATTTCCTGGCCAGCCTTCAGATCACGTCACGCCCCGACTCTGGAGCCTGGAAGAGGAGGCTGCTCCCAGGAGGTTTGAGGGCTGTGCTACAGTTTCCGCTTTGCAACAAAACAGAAACAAAGAGGCAAGTCACCCAATTCTGTGTAATAACGAGAGCCAGAATTTATTGATTGACTGCTCTACATCAAGCCCTGCCTTTGATAAATTCTTTACAAACACGATTATGTTACAAAAGCTCCGCAAGTATTTTTTAACCTGCATTTTACAGATGAATAAACTGAGGCTGAATTTCAGAGAAATAAGGCAGTTTACCAAAGGTTTCTGCTTATAAATGCAGATTAATCTGGGGGCTTAGGTGATTTCATTTTATGACAAATGGTAAATTATTAGCTGAATAAGAAGAAAGTATTTTAATTGATGGCCTGTTTATTTGTTTCTTTCTGCTTTTTGTTTCCATGGAGATCCAAATTTCTTTTGGAACATTCCTGACAGTGGCAGAGACAGCCTCATGCTTCTTTTCCTTCCGACCTTAGAGCAGCAGGTCGGGTGTGGGTGTTGTCTCCTTGTATTTGGGGGCAGCCTCCTGGAGTCACACCCACCCCCAGGCTTCCAGAAGACATAAGAAGGAGCAAGACATCAGAAAGAGGGAGATGGGGTGACAGAAGTGCCAGGACCACCTTCCCCCTTCTCTCTGGCTTCCCCACCCTCTTCTTTTCTTCCTTTTCCCTCCACATGGAGTGAAAAAGTGACAAAGATAACTGTCACCGAAGTTGGTTAAAATGAGTGTTCACCACTTGCATAATAAAGACCCATATCCTTTGAACCAAGGATTTCTCCTTCATGTTAAGAATACGAGAAAACAAAGCAGACCAATAAGTATATTCATGGGCATTCATTGTGACATGGTTTGTAAGAACACAAAATATGAAAAATGCCTTAAAACAACACAAATTTATTATCTTGCATTCCTGTAGGTAAGAAGTTCCTCAAGGTTCTTCCTGGGTTATATAATCAAGGTCTCAGCAGGGATGGTTCCTTTCTGGAGGCTCAGGGTGGGGGGAGAGAGTAGAGTCTATCCCTCCCCTTTGTCCAGCTTCTAAAGGCCACCATGTCCCTTGGCTCGAGGCCCCTCCTCTTGTCTTCAGGCAACATCACCTCTTGCTGATGCTCTGTGCATCTTCTGGACACAGTTGGGAAAAGCCCACTAATTTTTAGGACTCCTGTTATGCTTTTGGGCTGACCCAGGTGATCAAGATTATCTCCCCTTTCGAGGTCTTTAATTGGATCACTCTGTTGGTTCCAGGTTTAGAAGTATTCAGTCTGGGGGTACCATCATAATTGCCTTACCAGACAGACATTGTCTTTCATCATGAGATTTTACCTTAATCCTACTATTATTGGTAGTTGAAATCAATTCTGCCATGTTGTCTTGTAATTCCCATGTTGTCCATTCACTTTTAAAAAATTTGGTCTCCTTCCCTGATTGATGTTGAGCTAATGGAATTAATTCTCTTTTTTCCTTCTACCGGTGCTATTAATTTACTAGCTGCATTTAAATTTTTAAGTTGTTTCCCTTCATTTTTTTGCCCTAAGAACATTTAAAGTTAGTTTCTTCAACAAGACAATTATCTGTTTTAACTTTCTTCCAAATAGCCATCTCCCCATCTCCGTGTTGGCATTTTCAGGTTTCACTTAGAACTTGTTTGTCTAACACAGGGCCACCATAAGCATCCTCATCGCCATCATCATATTCTTCTCAATAATAACACAGATCGATCTGCGCTTCTTCATGATCGCACTACTCATTAGCTCTCACATCCTTTTTTTTTAATTTCTGAGTTTTTTCCTCATTGTGGGATATGGTTTATTATTTTTGTTCTCTGAGGAATTGTAGGTAGTCAACTATCTCTTTTTTTAGATTTATTTATTTATTTATTTATTTATTTATTTAATTTATTTGAGAGAGAGGAGGGGCAGAGGGAGAAGAGACTCAAGCAGACTCCACACCAACCATGGAGCCCAACATAGGGCTTGATCTCAACACCTTGAGATCATGACTTGAGTCAAAACCAAGAGCTGGACGCTTAACTGACTGGGCCACCTGGGTGTCCTGGTGGTAAATTATCTTATCATTGAATGTCTGAAAATACCTTTATTTCACTACAGAGTTCTGGGTTTCCAGTTATTTTCACTTAATGCTTGAAAAATATATGTTTCTTCTTTGGCTTCCACATCCTTTATTACTGATGAGAAATCAAATATCAAATATGGCATTGTTTTTAATTTTATTTTTTGTTAATTTCCCCTGTTTTCATAATATATTCTAAAACACAATCTCTCTATCTCCTGTACGTTGTAGGTTTACCATGATTAATCAAGTATGGATTTCACGTTTTTACAAGTGCTCAATACTTGATATGACGTTTCTGTTCGAATGCTTATGAGTTTCTTCAATCCTGAAAGTCTTTGATTCATTATCAGTTTAAGTATTTCCCTTCCCTATGTGCTCAGTTTTCTTCATGTAAAACTTTCATCATCTATCTTCGACATCCTTTAACCCATTTTTTTAAATATCCACCTGTTTATCTCTCTGACCAGTGTTGAGGATTACACCCCACATTGTGCTGTCCTGATTATTCTTCCCATCTACTGAATTTTTGCACAAAATTGTTAGATCTTTAATTTCCAGACTTTGCACCTGATTATTTTCCATTGTTGCCTCTTCTTCCTATTGCTTTATGAGTGTCTATTATCATCTCTTTTACACATGTTGTGTGATTACCTTTTTCAGATTTCTCAGTTGTCTCTTTGATCCTTCTCTGAGCCTACTGGTTCCTGTTCATGGCTGTAGAATTCTTCGTGCAGGCTGCTGTCTGGACAGAGCATCGTTTGGGGTGAATATATTCTCCCACACCAGTGAGCCTCGTTCCCAGGCAGGACTGTTGTTTTCACAACCTGCTGGGAACATGGTCCCAAATCAGCTCTGTCAGAAGCTCAGGGGCTTTCAAGCTGTGAAGAAGCTAAGTTCCCAAACCCTTGTCCATTCCTGAGTGCCTCCACTCCCTTCTTCCCCCACAAGCACAGCTTTGGCCAGAGCCTCCCTGGCTGGGCAGAAGTCTTTCAGCTTCTGTTACAGGCAAAGACTGAGGTCTCAATCAACAGCTACCCCCTCCAGAAGTACAACTCCAGCTCCTTGGCATTCTGAAAGGGAATTAAAGCCCTACTCTTAATGGCCTAAATCTGGTTTCAGTTTATCATGAGCCATGAGCCAGGGAACATGCCCCTCTATTTCTGTCCACAGAAATTATCCTCTTACTTTTGATGACAGCTTGTCTTTCCAAGAATGATCTATCATTGCGGTATCAATGTCCAATATTTGGCATATATTTGGTAATTACAAAAAAGGTATAAAAAGAGGATACAGTATATTAAACAAATAGTAAGTAAAAACCAATAAAAACTAAAAGCAATAAAATAATAATAAAAGCTGACATTTATTAGGCTTTTTAGATGAAGTAATTCAATCACTTCCTTTGAGGATCCCGTGGATTAGGAATTAAAATTATTACCATTTTACAGGTGAGAAGACGGAGGCACACAGAGTAGGACTAACCTGTCAGATGCACAGCACAAAGTGGCCGAGCTTGTCCTCTTACACAGTGACATCCCGTCCCCTGCTGCAGGGGACCCTTAAACAATTCAGGAGTTAGAGACATCAAGCCCAGTGCACTTGAAAGTCTGCCTATAACTTTTACTCCCCCAAAACTTAACTACCAATAGCATAGTGTTGCCCAGAGGCCTTACTGATAGCATAATAAGTCAATGAACACCTACTTTGAATATCATATGCATGAAATATTGTGTTCTTACAATAAAGTAAGCCAGGAAAATAATGTTATTAAGTAATCATGCAGCGGGGCACCTGGGTGGCTCAGTTGGTTAAGCGACTGCCTTCGGCTCAGGTCATGATCCTGGAAACTCAGGATCGAGCCCCACATTGGGCTCCCTGCTCGGCGGGAAGCCTGCTTCTCCCTCTCTCACTCCCCCTGCTTGTGTGCCCTCTCTCACTGTGTTTCTCTCTGTCAAATAAATAAAATCTTTAAAATATATATATATACATATATATATGTATATATGTATATATATAAAGAAATCATACAGAAAAAATAAATCTTGCAGGAGAGAAAATCCATTTAATCCATTTACAGTATGTACAGTGTTTATTGAAAAAAAAAATCTATGCTTACTTGGACCCACATAGTTCCAGCCCTTGTTCAAGGGTCAACTATACTCAGGGGTGCATGGAAGGTGGGGGTCAATGTGCAAAAACAGATTCATCCTGGGAGGTGGGAACAAACGCTTACTTTATTTTCTTATTTTCGTTGGAATTTCTAAAATGGTCTACACTGCACATATAACAATTTTGTAATTGGAAAAAAATAGTAATAAAAGTTATCTTTTACTGTGCCTTTTAAAAGCTGACAATGCCTTCCCTCAAAGTAACATTTTTACCTTAGGTAAGAGTAGCCAGAGGTAAAGTCAGCTAAGAGCCAAATTACCTGCAGTGTGGGCTGGGAATGGGGAGAGTGGGCATTGCTCAAAGATAACCGGGGCGGTATCAGGCGTGGACAACTACCCATCTGACCTCTTCCACTGTAGATCTCAAGCTGATTCTAACTATAGGCTCAAAATCATCTTGAGCCCCTTCTGGCTCACAGGCTCGGTTTGGCACACCTTCTCCCATTTGTGGTTAGCTAACCTTCTTTCTGTGTATTTTAGTTTCAGAGTGTTCAGTTCCTATGGCAATGATGCTATTTGAAATGTAGAAAAAGGCCACTCGGTAGATGCAACGTTTCTTTCTTGTGCAATGTACACTCATTAAAATCCATGTAAAAGACAATAATCTCATGTGCACTATGAGAAGAGAGGATGGAATTGGTCTAAAAAGGATGCCTAATTGTTGTAATTCAAGGCTGAGAGAAAGGGAGTCATTGGAAGGGGGTAGAATGGCAAACATGAGAAAATGGTGGTAGAGAGAAGGGACCACTTGAGGGATCTAGGGCAAAGCCATCGGGTGAATCCTGTGTCCAGAGCAAGGATTGGAAGAACAGAGAGTGTTCTCTCTGTTCACGGGACCTGGGGGCCACAGAGGACTGTCATGTGATCATGTGGGGCCATGAGGGTTCAAGGACTGAGGGATTCAGGGTCTGTTGGTGTCCTTCGATGTCTTACACATCTTGCAGCCCACCTGTGGCTTCCTATATAGGATTTGTGGAGCCAGGCCGGAAGGGGCAGTTCAAATCCCTGCGAGAAAAGCATGAAGCAATGGTTTGTCTCTGATCCTTCTGGATCTTTCAGAGCTGATGTGTCTTTGTTCTCACATCCAGAGAGCTCTAATCAGGAAAAGATGGAAAAAATTCTACGGACTTGACTATGAGTTAGCAATAAATCATTAAATAAGTTCCACCCCAGATTTACGGTGGCCATGACAGGGATGAAACTGTGAGTGTGTTATTTATGAGGCATATTTTATATGCACGAAACTACATAGCCTCCATATTTGGAATGATAAATCACAAAGTACATTTATATGGTCTCACTCTGAGTTTTGCAATGTTGACAAGCAACCCCTCCCCTTTTATGGATCTTTCCTCTTTTGAATCCTATTCATCGGAGAGAAACCAAACATTTGTGTCCCAAGTTTTGATAAAGAAAAGCAAAATTTGTCTTTTTTTCACTGAGATGTTTTTTAAATGGTGCTTTCATTAACCAAAATGTGGGATTTCAGTGTCATGATCTTGATTTACATCAAACCAGACAAATATATGAATTTTGGGGGAGGAATTTGTGGGTGGCTTGGAGGGATATGCCAAAAAAAAGGGAGCAACATTTCCACTAAGAATCAGTAATTCCCAATGGCAATTACTGTCAAGGGGAAAAAGGGGAAATAAAGTTTAGAAATGTCACAGATTAATAAATCATAATATCAGTAACTCTAAGCATGTGATGAGCTATGACTACACCTGCAATGTGGGCTGCCAGCCAGATACACGAATAAAATATTTTAACTCACTGTCTTTGAAAATTTCCTATTAGTGTTTTGCAAGGGAGCTTTCCAATCTGTCAAGTTTATCTAAGATGACTCAGATGTTGATTTTTATGCTGCTATAAATGGTTTTTACAGTTGTCATAAACTCAGAAACATAATATGCTAGATACTAGAACAGCAAGGGTCCCAATTAATGTGTTCCACGCCTGATTTTAAATAAACATCAGTTTCTATCTCATTACTTTCTCTTTGGATTTTTTTCCTCTAAGAAAGGAGAACCTATGACAACATAGTAGTGATATGTATTTTCAAATACCAAAATAAAATATGGCTGAGCTAGATCTAACATAGTGCCCAAATGAACTCAGAGGCAATTAAATGGAATTTCAGCATTTCATATAAAAAGGGCTTGAGGAGAGAATGTGGTAAGTTGCATGCATGTGATTCACTCTTTTTGTATCTAGAATTTTGGGGCATCTGAAACTTTGCTAGAGGATCATTTGCAATGATAAATGATGAGCCTACTTTAAGCTCTACAGAAGTCATTACATTCTAAAGGATGAACTTTATTTTCAAAAAAATTAAATGGGTGGCTCAGTTGGTTAAGCGTCTGCCTTTGGCTCAGGTCCTGGGATTGAGCCCTGCCTCGGCTTTCTGCTCTGTGGGGAGTCTGCTTCTCCCTCCCCTCTGCCCCTTCTCCTCCCACCACTCATGCTCTCTCTCTCTCTCGCTCTCTCAATAAATAAATAAAATCTTTAAACAAACAAACAGACAGAGTTTATTGTGAGCCCTACTCAGAGTCCGAATCAGAGGATATTTGAGTTATAAATGTTTCCAGAGATGGGGGTTTCTTTTTCCTTTGATGGTATCCCATTTGGTGATCCATCAGCCTGATCATACATATTTTTTCCAGTATTCAAATAAAATATAAAAAGATTTATTCTAAAGTCATACCCAAAATGTACAATGAAATGCATCTCTTTTCAAGACTAAATTTTAAAAAGCCCTCTTTACATCTAAATTGTATAACCATTAAAAATCTTTTGCTCCCATATAAAAAGTCTGATAAAAGTTAATTCTATAACTTGGATCTTTGAAGGGTTCAGTTCTTTATAAAGCATCCTTCTTTATGTTAATTGATATAAGTTTGCTGTGGTCCCGTGTGCATGCTTTAGCCCAGAATCCCCCACAGTGTTCTGAACCCTGACATTAGAGTAAGTTAGTGAGCGAAGGGGACCACAGGCATGCGGGCTCCGTGCAGCCCGTTGAACATGTGCTTCTCAGTCAAGGAGGGCTCCAGACAGCAGGTCACTGAGCTGTGGAGTCTTGCTGCCGGGAGACATTGTGCAGAGTTGAGTCTGCATTATCTTCAGCCCAAAGACCCTCAAAGGAAAGAAAATGCATTCACACATGTAGCCCAACTTGAATAAAAGTGGGTACAAGCATTCCTTATGTTATTCTTTCCTCCAGGAAGATACACATCTCATCTATTGAAAGCTAAAATTCCATCCTATATTTTCCATTTAAAACAGTTTGGAAGGCAAATGTGGGGACTGGCTGTCGGTGTTCATTTTCGACAATGAATGGCTGTGCTTATCAACCAAAGGTAGGGAATGAAAGGAGCCACGGTTCTAGGAATCAGAAACATTAGATTCTGGTCACAACTTTGTCGTCGACTTTCTGACTGACCCTGGGCAGGTCACAGAATTCCCAAGTCTGAATTCTCTTGTTCATAAAATGGCAAGGATAGGATTAAATGATGGGTATTTTAATTTCCAGCTATTTTTTTAAAAAGATTGTATTTATTTTAAAGAGATAGTGTGAGTAGGGCTAGGGGCAGAGAGGGAGAGAGAGAAAGAATCCCAAGCAGACTCCTGCTGAGCACGGAGCCTGACACGGGGCTTGATCCCACGACCCTGAGATCATGACCTGAGCTGGACGCTCAAGCGCCTGAGCTATCCAGTTGCTATTTTTTGTTTTTTGTTTTTGTTGTTCTTTTGGGGGTTTTTTTGCACTCCATTCTTAAGTTTATTCGGTGCAGACCCCAGTAGATGTTATGAGGCAGTATGACCCAGAGCGTCGGGTTTGGGCTCTGTCATGTTTACTGTGTTATGGAGGGAAAGGGGCTGCAGGGGCCTCAGGGACAGGGCGGAGGGAGAGCAGGGCCATTCACTGACAAGTTCTGGGCAAGTGTGCCGTTAGAGGTTGACTCAGACACACAGCCTAGAAGTGAGGACAGAACTGAGATGGGGACCAAGCCGGCCGAGGTTTGATGCAGGATGGAAAATGGTGGCATTTAGCTCCAGTCATATGATGTGCCCCCCTGCAGCCCCATCATCCCCTGACCACCGTCACACTGACCTCAGTCTGGAGCACTGACCTCGTCATACATCACGCAGATTTGGAATCTAGTCGACACATGATGGGACTATTAATAGAAGCCTCAGAACCCGTGTGGGAGTGCAGACCAGGCTGCAGAGGATGGCCTTTTCCTTGTGTTCCCTCCCTGATGGGCTCCTCCCCGTGCTGGGAAGGAGCCCCCACACCCATGACCCGCTGCTGCGGGGGTGCTCAGGAGAACTTCACGCAAGCATCTTTGCTTTTCCTGTTTTAAACATTTTGTGCTGCTTCTTTGAAATGTCACACAGTTTAGACAAGCACACATCCATCTGTCACGTGCTGAAGGGAATTCTGATGCCGGCAGGCTGGAGCTTGGAACCTGGGCTGTCTGTCCTGTATGGGGAGCTTTCCTGATGCTTCAGACAGTTGGTCTTCACACAGCTGCACAGATGGTCTGTCCTGCTGGCATAGGACTGGGAGGCCCCTGGAAATGAGTACGTCTGACCTCGCATCAAGTCATGCTCCCCTGTTCCTGCCTGCCTTCGGACATCCCTCTAAACTGTGCCTGCCTCACTATGGTTTTTCTTTGCCCCTGACTTTCCCATCATGGCCCAAGCCAATGAGCTTATCTTAAAGTTCTTTCTAGATTTTAAAAATGTATTTGACAGAGAGAAGTGAGGGAACACAAGCAGGGGGGAGCAGCAAAGGTAGAGGGAGAAGTAGACTCCCTGCTGAGCAGAGAGCCCGATACGGGGCTCGATCCAAGGACCCCAGGATCATGACCTGAGCTGAAGGCAGACGCTCAATCAACTGAGCCACCCAGGTGTCCCTTGAAGTTCCTTCTGAAGAGGGCTTTCTTCTTCGGAATTTTGGGCCCTTTCCCCTGTATTTTCCCATCTTTCTGAAATAATTTTTTATGAGAGATGGTTCATTGACAGTGTCAATCACACATGGTAATGTATATAAATACAGTTTGAAAAATGTTATACAGTAAATGTGGTCTAAAATTTCCCTTGAAAGACTGTTAGTTTTCTCTAACTATTGGGAAGTCATTTGCATTTTGAATATTTTATGCAGACTGGATTTCTAGCTGACCCGTATTTTCTTTATGAAATTCACTTTTAACTGAGAAAGGTTTTTCATTACTAAAGAACTTAAGATCACATCATTGAAGTGCTGAACTTAGGAAGGGAAGTTCCAAAATTATTATTACTATTATTATTACTATTTTAAAAGCTTATATTTATTTCTTTGACAAAGAAAGAGAGCCAGAGAGCACAAGTGCAGGGTATGTATGGCAGAGGAAGAAGGAAGAGCAGGGAGCCCAATGTGGAGCTCAATCCCAAGACCCTGAGATCATGACCTGAGCCAAAGGCAGACGCTTAACCAACGGAGCCATCCAGGCACTCCTCCAAAATTATTTTTACTAATGATGATCATTAGGATAAGGTTATGGCTTTCTGAGTGGCTTTTGAAGAAACTAATACTAATCTATATGTATAAATAATTGTAAATTTGAAAGAGTAATTTATTTTGTTTGAATGTCACTATGTAGGAGAAGAGGAACAAAAAGGAGGAGAAGAGGGAGAGAGAGAAATACAGAGTTGAATGTCAAAATTAGGACGCTGAAATATACTGATGCTTTAGACAAAAAAATTCATCATTTCCCTTGGAAACGACTTCTAAATCTGATAATGTAATTTTTTTTTTCATTTTTCTGTTCTCAGGAAAATTATTTGTTGAACTTTTCACAGCCTTGCTCATTAGTGAATTAATCAAATTAAGACTTCAGACTGATGTCCAACAGGCCGTGTCCACGCACTTGGGGCGCTGCTGGGGAATACATTGAAGCCAGCAGGGAGTAGACCTCTGCACTGGAAAAACTTTTGGGGACACCGTAGACTTACAGAAACTTTGAGGGGTACAGGTGATACGGGGGACTTTATTTTCTCATTGGGATGCTTGGACATCAGATTTCTGGGCCAGAATGTTGGTTTTCATGGAGGGAGAAGCTGGATTCCTGTTCATTGGGATGCTTGGACATCAGATTTCTGGGCCAGAGTGTTTGTTGTCATGGAGGGAGAAGCTGGATTCCTGTTTGCAGACAAGTCCTTCCAGTGGACCCCGGAACCCACCACACCACGTAAATGGGGAGCCCCACCTTTGGGGCCATGTGGCCAGCACCAGTTCTGCACTGTGGAGACAAAATTATGAAAGGGGACTTGAGACCCTTGCTGAGCCCCACCATGTCCTGGTCACCCAGTAAAGATGGAAAGGAAAGGAAGATGGGGAGGGGATTTGGCTATAAGCAGATGTCAAGCTAATTGGAAAAAGATAAACCTGAGATAAAAATGCAAAAATAGTTCAGAAGCAAGTGCTGATATGCATAACAGGGAGATAACAAGACAAGGAGGTGGGGCTCCATGCCAGAGTGGTGAGGAAAGGCAGATGAAGGGGGGGAGGGGGTCAGGATCGGGATAAACAAGAAAAGCAGGGTGAGCAGCTCCAAGCATGAATGAGCGAGGCGGAGGCCCCACAGTGTCAGCCGGAACGAAGGAGGCCTGGACAGAGATCCGATTGTGAAGCCTGTGGATGACTAAGCCAAGGAATTTGGAATCTTTCCATCAGCAGGGGAAGGCTCTAAGAAATCATTCTTCAACATTTTAGGGGAGCCATTCTCTATTATTTATTTATTTGTCGATCTCACTGCTGTTCACTCCTTGTTGGAGATTTGTAACCCAAAGAAATGTGGAAAATGGCTGTTAAGAAGAAAAAAGTGAATCTGGTTCCCTATGAAGAAAGGGGGCTTGAGGGAAAAAAAAAACAAACAAAGGTCTGGAGATCAATAGGTGAACCAGAAGCACACTGCTGTGTTCCCATTGTCTATAATTATCATAAGAATAGACACAGACCACGGAGGATGAGGTGTTAGGGCTTGGGGACTGATAAACAAGAGAGAAGGAAGCAAAGGGGCTCTGAGGTTTCCTTTTGGGGGAATTACTCTAGGGTGATAGGAAAGAGGACCCGAAAGACCCTTCCCCTCAGCATTGCCCCTTTCCTCTTACCACGGGGTCCCGCGATGCCCAACAGGAATATAACATAAGCCATATACAGAATTCTGAATCTTCTAGTAGCCACATTAAAAAAAAAAAAGAAGAAGCAGAAAAGTTTTTTTTTGTTAATACTATTTTATTTAACCTGATATCTCCAAAATGTTATCATTTTCACCTGGGATCAATATGAACAATTATTACTGAGATGGTTTCCTTTCTTTCTCTTTATCCTCAGTCTTTGAATTCAGCACAGGTTGTACACTGACGGCACATCCCACTCCGCGGTGTGACCGTCTTGGACGTGCAGCTCCGGACTTTGAATTAATGGTGTCTAAAGGGTTAACACCGCCCACCAAGGGCTGATTAGGTATTTCAGGGGTCAAATACATAGACAGTGCCTGTGCACCGATGCTGCCCTGAACTTGGACTCTTGATTCCTGAGAGGCATTGAGAAGAGGTCCAAGAAAACGCTTGCAGAACATTCTTCAGGAGAGTGTATTTCTATTGTTTGCCGAATTCATGGCTGTTCATGTGTCAAAAAAACCCCTTTTCTTTTGAGAAAAGATGTATATAGGGAGAATTTCCTGAAGTAGTCACCCCTTTGCCCAGTCAGAGGTCATCAACAGACGTCTTTGACCCCAACGCAGCCGGCCACCATCGCTTGCCGCCGACTTCCCCTTGGACGGCCTGGTGTTTACAAGGATTCAAGCGCGTCAGCAGTGACTGAGCATCTTTAGGCAAAGCACGTACTCTCCACGCTCCACATACCATCGCCTACACCCAGCATCGCCACATGCTCCCGTTACCTGCTTGCCTCTGACAGCATTTCTGCTGTAGCTATTCAGAGCGGATGCCTGCGTCAAGCCAGACTAACCGGGAGCAGGAAGCCAGGGCCCTGACACTTGGGCTCACTGGTTGACTGACTTTCATGGAATTGCTTTGTGCCTTCAAACCATCAGCCCGGATTACTGTCCTCACCCTTACGATGTTGCTCGTGGCATTTAATACACTCTACCCTGACTCCTTGTGGAGCTGAGGGACAGATTTTCTCTTGCCTTGGTACCGAAATAGCTGAGCTTCTCGGGAGCAACTAATTAGGAGACTGAGAATCATTTCCTCTTCTATTTACGTCTTGCAAAGGCTGCCGGAAAACTGATGGCCGGATTCTATCCCACTTCTGCTAATGACTACATAGGACAACACTATAGCTGTTCTCTGTTAGACTCACTCTTGGCTGTGACTTATCCTTTCTAGACTTTTCTGTAGAGATTACTTTAGAAAATTATTTAATGTTTCTTTTATTTTGTTGTTCTACTTTAATGTGGGTATTCCATCTATTATCTATCTACCTATCATCTATTAACTCAACCCATCTATCACATCTCTCGAAGACAGTGCTTCTACCTCACTCCATTTATTTATTTCGTAAGCAGTTCCCATATTCTTTGTTTATCTGATGCTGAGACACATCTGATTGGTCTAGAACCGGCCATTTGATTCAGGACTGCGCCAGTGAGGCTTTCTCAACAGGTTTTTTTTTTTTTGGATTTGGGATTCAGACAAGTGTCTCACCAATGCCTGAACTTGTAACAGCGATGCTGAAGTAATACTGGTGACAATAGAATGACATGAGCAACAGTGACACTGGAGTGACAATGAAGGGCATTCGTAGTGATAGCAGCACCGTAGCTGTGGCATTACAACACCGACAGAAGGGTAGTATGGTTGACTCTTGAACAGCACGGGCTTGAACCACACTTTTTGGATCTGTATATATGTGGATTCCTTTTTGATAAATACAGAACAGTACTGTAAATGGATTTTCTCTTCCTTGTCATTTCCTTAATACCATTTTCTTTCCATAGCCTACTTCTAAGAATATAGCTTATAATACATATAACATACAACAATAGTGTTAATCAACTTTTTATGTTATTGGTTAAGTCTGGGGTCAACCATAGACTATTAGAAGTTAAGTTTTGGGGGATTCAAAAGTTTTACGTAGATTTTCAGCTCCGTAGGGGGTTTGGCATCCCTAACCCTGGGTTCTTCAAGCGTCAACTATAATTGTAATAGTAACGCTAGAATAGCAATACAAGAGTGTAGTGACACTCAAGGTTTGCCAGCAGCCATGCTTCACGCCGTGCAAAGACATCGTTCTCCAGAAGGAATGAATCTAAAACACTGGAGGATGAGTGGGGAAGGAGTCCACATGACGTTCAAGTCCAGGTGTGTCTGTCCCTGAGGCTAGTGCAAACTCCCTTGAGTGACACTGGCTGTTTAATTTGGGTTTGAACTCTGTGAGACACCCACTACCTTTTCCAGTAAAGGACTTTCTAGTAAAAATAGTTGCAGATGCAGAAGGGCCCTGGATCTTGCAACTTAAATGACAACAAACACACTGTTTTTAAAGACAATTTAGGAAACACAGTGGAACAAATCGATTTAGAAATACAATTGGCTTGGAAAATTTGTCAACAGCAAAACAGAAAGGACCCAGAACCCACCGTTGCTCTTGGACCAACACGTAGTACAGATGAACCAAACCAAATATAGACTTTGGTGGGTGTACTCAGTTCCAAAACATTAAGAATGAGGCATAAATGAAGTTCCTACTGTTTATGAAACAGGTGCATTGAAATGAAAACTTCCTTTTTGAAAAAAATTTTGAGTGTCATTGACATACAATGTTACATTAGTTTTAGGTGTACAGCATAGTGATGTGACAAGTCTCTACCCTGTTGTGCTCACTACAAATGTGGCTGCCATGTGTCACGACACAGTGCTATCACATTGCCATTGATTGTATTCCTTATGCCTTTTATTCCCATGAGTTACTCATTCCGTAAGTGGAAGCCCGTATCTCCCATGCCATGTCGCCCATTTTGCCCATCTCCCCGCCCCTCTGGCAACCATCACTTTGTTCTCTGTATTTATAGGTCTCCTTATGCTTTCTGTTTGCTTATTCACTGGCTTTTTTAGATTCCACTTATGAGTTGGTCTGGAATGGCCTTCACCACCTCATTTTTATGCAAGGTTATAGTATAAGCCCAGTACCTAAGAAATCGTGTCTATGGATTCCTTAAGAGGGTACTATTTGGGATCTCACTAATCACTCCAACACAGACAATTTCCCCTTCCATTTTGAATAGGTACCCGTTTTTAATTGACTGGGCACCAGATGAAGCAACTGGGAAGTGTGGAGAGGATACTATTATGTAAAAAATAAACAAACCACCAAAAAAATCTGTCTTTTGTTTTTAGACATTAAAAAAACAATAATACAGTAAAATTCTCTCCATAGTAGAGACACATAAGAACTTACATGGTTGAGGGTCGCCTGGGTGGCTCAGTTGGTTAAGCGACTGCCTTCGGCTCAGGTCATGATCCCGGAGACCTGGGATCAAGCCCCGCATCAGGCTCCCTGCTCGGCGGGAAGCCTGCTTCTCCCTCTCTCACTCCCCCTGCTTGTGTTCCCTCTCTGGTTGTGTTTACCTCTGTCAAATAAATAAAATCTTAAAAAAAAAAAAAAGAACTTACATGGTTGAAATAGTAAATATATACCAAAACACTTCGTGGTCATATTTATTTAAGATAAAAAATTAGTGATGAAGTGGCAAACAGAGTTAGCTATATTGGCTAAACTGTATAAATTAATAAATTATTTTCTCTTTTTTGAAAATTTGGATGAAATCTCAGTAAGTTGAAGGAATGCATAACACAACCACAATATCTGATTTTACTGTACATTTTTCATGTACTACCAGAAATAATAAGCACTGCACTTAATATTACTTAGGTCGATTTTTTTTTCTATTTTATTTTATTTTATTTTATTATTATTATTTTTCAAAGATTTTATTTATTTGACAGAGAGAAACACAGCCAGAGAAAGAACACAAGCAAGGGGAGTGAGAGAGGGAGAAGCAGGCTTCCCGCCGAGCAGGGAGTCTGATGTGGGGCCCGATCCTGGGTCTCCGGGATCATGACCTGAGCTGAAAGCAGTCGCTTAACCAACTGAGCCACCCAGGCACCCCCGATTTTTTTTTATCATTTTTTAATGTACTTTTTTTCTTTTCTTAATTTATTGCCCTATTATGCCCATAGCATTGGCTAAAATTAAAAGTAATTTTAATATTATCATTAAGAGTATTTTTAATATTATAATTTGATGAATGTTTTCATGTGTCTCCTTTACAGTATGGTACCACCAGAGAAAGGCAGAGTGTCAGGGAGATGCCAAAACAATGAATGTTGTCCATCAGGTTAAAAAAGAAATACTCAAAATTCTAGAATAAAACAAAATCTATAATACTATACCTGGTTCTTATGAATTTTGTGATCTTTGATTTCCAATTTCCAATTGTATTCCCAAAGGCTTCTATTTCATCTGTTCAGTAAAGACTTCTAAAATAATTTCTTAGCATTCTTTTTCACCTGGTTTCTTCCTAATGAGTTTGACACCTGTTGATATGTATCTATACAATATAACAATAATTGAATAAAAATTTTTAAATACATCCAAAACCATTACATTTTTTCTTTTCAGTTTAGATATGCCATAAATCAGATTTAACATGCTTCCAAAAGTAAGCTAGTTATCTGACTCATAAGTTTACTGCTTTGATTTTTTTTTTTTTTTGTATCGTGGAGACAAAAATCTTAGAAAATGCTGGTAATGCACTGAAGTTAACTCTATTTAAACATAGTTTTCCCAAGTCTGACTCTTGCCTCTTATCTTAAATTATACATTTTCTGAATTTATATTCTTACTGAAGTCTGTGTTACAATATTAGGAAAAAAATATGTTTTTCCTCAGATGCCCCGTCTTCTGATACTACCACCTTACCCTGGGATTGCTGTTGTCTTCAACAGAACTACTGGACCAATTAAAAATAATTACTTGAGACACATAGCCACAGTATTAGACTCTAGGATAGTCTCACTTCCTCCTTCACATTTTATTTTTCTCTTCTGAGTCAAAATAAATATTCTTTTTTTTTTCCTAGCTAAAGAATGGCAGATATCTTACAAATTTCTCATCATTAATAACTGGGTTAAAATGACATCTCAAGACACATGGCATATCCTTCATTAAGTTTTCTTAAGTTTCTCTTTTAAAAAATTATTCTATTGAGGTATAATTAATATACAGTGTTGTATTAGTTTCAGGTATACAATATAATCCATACATTTCTCAGTGCTGATCAAGGTAAGTGTACTCTTAGTCCTTTTTATCTATTTCATTCATCCCCCAACCCACTTCCCCTGTGGCAATCATCGACTTGAGAAATCGTATGCTATCTGTCTTTCTCTGACTGACTCATCCCACCCAGCACTGCGCCCTCCAGGTCCATCCATGCCCTTGCAAATGCCAAGATTTCTTAAGAAAATTCAAATGAACTTTGAAATTTAACAAATATTTGTTGAGTGCTTATCATAGGTTGGACCTCTTCTTATAGTTGGAACTGTGAAATACACATTTTCCGTTTGTGCTCATGAAAATCTACATTCTAATATTCTAATAGTTGTGGGCTTTTATAGAAGGTACATTTTTTGGCATACCGTGACAATAGTTCCCTCTCTCCTAGGAGACATCAGTTTTGTGAGGTCAAGACTTTATACCCACTTTATGCCCAACATAGTGTCTGTCATTCAGAAGATAAAAAGCAAATATTTGGTGGACAAATAAAATGAATAGATCTTTTACCCTAGTTACTATACAGCCTAAAAGACCCAAATATTCTGAAAAATTGCCATTGTGCCTCTGGTGTTCTCATCAGTCTGATTTCAACTTATTCTTCACTTTCAGCCCCATTGTACTCTTTATTCATTCTATTTTTTGTTTTCTTAAATGCTAAGCCACTAATGAACATGGCAGTACAAGATAGAAATGGCTATAACCTGATTATTGGAAATTTTATCTTTTTAATTTTTACTGTATTATATACAGTATATATATAATATGTATTATATATTATTAATATATATCACCCAGTGCTCACCACGACAAGTGAGTCCCTAATCCCCATCACCTAGCTCACCCATCCCCCACCCAGCTCCTCTCTGGTGACCATCAGCATATTCCCTATAGTTAAGAGTCTGTTTCTTGGTTTGCCTCTCTCTTTTATTTTTTTCCCTTCGCTCATTTGTCTTATGTCCTAAATTCCATACACGAGTGAAACCATATGGTATTTGTCTTTCTCTGACTGACTTATTGTGCTTAACATAATACACTATAGAGCCATCCACGCACTTGTAAATAGCAAGATATCATCCTTTTCATGGCTGATCAATATTCCACTGCAGATATGCATGCCACATCTTCTTTATCCTTTCTTTAATTCACTGCATACCTTGGGGTGCTTCTGCATCTTGGCTACTGTAAATAATGCTGTTATAAACATAGGGTGCTGAAATTTTACTCTTATTTGGACTTCAGGATTTGGGAACACATCTTTGGATGAGTAGGAAATAGACAAATTAGTAAGGAACTCTACTATGAGTTTAAAGAGCTGATATGTTTGTGTACCTATCTCAATACATTTTT
The DNA here is from genome assembly GCA_004023965.1 of Spilogale gracilis. Classification (NCBI taxonomy): domain Eukaryota; kingdom Metazoa; phylum Chordata; class Mammalia; order Carnivora; family Mephitidae; genus Spilogale; species Spilogale gracilis. The sequence goes on along the minus strand of PITA01001068.1, from coordinate 112,348 downwards.
ATACTTCAAATATTAAATGTTCTGGATAGCTATGTTTCACTTCTTGGCTCTCCCACTTGTGGGAAACAGTTGACTCTATAAGATTATATGAAAAGCCACTTTTGGAGTCTTTTCTTTAAATCTTTCACTAATAACAACATGTGCAGCTGTTGTGAGCAATTATTTAAACTGGCTGTTCACTTATATTTTAGAATGAATAATTATAAGTTGCACATTTCACAAAGGACTTGAAAATTTGCTATTTATCTTCTTTTCTCAAAGACTTAGTGATGAGGCAGGAAAAACAGGAATTAGTGGCCCTTTTCACATATGGGGTAGTTGAGAGACATTAAGAAAGCTGATCACTCAGAATCAACCCCGCCCAGTCTTCTGAGCATGAGGCTCAGACACTTTCTCCTGAGAGTAACTTTATCCAAGTTGCCTATCACCAACTGATTCGTATCTTAAGAGAAAAACAAAACAAAACAAACAAAAAAGAGCCAGTTGACCCGATGACTGAGGACCTAGGTCAGAATTGGAAATTTTTTTTTCCTGGTCTTCATTCTTAGGCCTGGAAACTGATTGATGAAATAGAAATAAGTCCCTTCTCAGAATGATTCTAATTCCCTGCAGCAGGTGTATTAGAGAGTCTGACTCAAAATGTCCAGGGCGGCTTGTGGGACTGACAGCCCAGACATGAATACAGGACCATAGCCTTTAGGGGTGGACAGGCCCCCTGGAGACCTGTAAGAGGAACTCGAAGATGATGACACTGCAACCTCTAGTCAGAACGTGTCCCTCAGAAACCTAAATGTCTGATATCTTGAAGAGTAACAGGTTGCTAATAGACCACATGACTAAGGAAATAGTGGAAAAACTCTAGTGACTACAAGTTGATGAATCTCAGCTCCAGCTATGTGACACTGATAAAAACTGAAATAAGAGTTAGGCTTGTTGGGGCTCCTGGGTGGCTCAGTGGGCTAAGCCTCTGCCTTCGGCTCAGGTCATTATCTCAGGGTCCTGGGATCGAGGCCCACATCGGGCTCTCTGCGCAGTGGGGAGCCTGCTTCCTCAACTCTCTGCCTGCCTCTCTGCCTACCTGTGATCTCTCTCTCTGTCAAATAAATAAATAAAATTTTAAAAAAAGAGTTAGGCTGTTGAAGAAAACTACAAACCCAAAAGTAGTTTTATAATGGAGTATCTCACATAACTAGCCAACAGTTGTGGAAAGCTTTACCCAAAGAGGTAATCAAAAGAAAGGATGTAATTTATTCACATCTCTACAGAATTTGCTTTGATCTTCAAATAAAATCGCTCACACTTGTGGTCTCCACAGCACATACATCCCACTTTATACACACTAGGTGCTTAATAAATATTCTTTTAATTAAAGTTATGTTAAAGTTCATATTTTAATGTGATTTGTTATAGGTTAAAAGGCATGTTTTGTCACAGACTTCTTGGAGAAGCGAAGAATGGAGATAGAGAAAAATGGGATCTTTTCTGGTTGAAATATGAAGTCACGTGCAGATCATATTTTAAGTGTATTTTATGAATCATCTGGTATAAGAGAACTCCATTCTTCCCTCTTTTTAAGAAAGACATAGAACACGAGTGTGGGGGGAGGAGAAAAAGGGGAGGGAGGGCCTCTTAAGCAGACTGCAGGCTGAGCATGAAGCTGGATGCATGACTTGATCTCACATCCCTGAGACCATGATCTGACTGAAATCAAAAGTCAGTCACTTAACTGATCGAGCCACACTAGCGCCCCAATGAGAACTTCTTTCTAATTCAGATTCTGTGGCCGACATATTGTGTGACCTCAGTGAAGAAACATAAGCTTCCTGTACCCAAATGCTGTCATCTGGAGAAGAAAAATAAGCAGGTTGTGAAGTAGAAGTACCTCCTAACTCTTTTCTTGTTCTTTCTTCAAACTCTTTCTAGATACAGCTCCCTTGGTGCACACCTGTCCACCCTCGGGTTCTAAGTTCTTGTTGGGGCCAGGGATTGAAGTGTCAGCTGTGGGGGTGTTGGATGATGGTGTGTGAGTGCATCTGAACATCTCTCACCACTAGTGGGACCCAATGGGGGATGTCCTCCGGGAAGGGGGCCTCCTAAGCATGGAGAGATATGCACACAAGTAACAACAGCCCTTTTCATTAAGGGCACAGTGATCCTTCTGAGCTTCTGTTTCCTGAATTTTATAAAAAGAACAGGCTATATGTTAAAAGAAAGAAAAATTGAGTATATCAATGGAAATCTATGTAGCCATCAAAAAGAATGAAATCCTGCCATTTGCAATGACATGGATGGAACTGGAGGGTATTACTGAGTGAAATAAGTCAATCAGAGAAAGACAATTATCATACGTTCTCTCTGATATGAAAGGCAGGGTGGGGAGTCATGGGAGGTAGGGAGGGGAAAAAATAAAGCAAGACCAGGGAGGGAGACAAACAATAAGAAAGTCTTAATCTCAGGAAACAAACTGAGGGTTGCTGGGGTTGGGGAGGAGGGATGGGGTGGCTGGTTATGGATATTGGGGAGGGTATGTGCTATGGCTACTGCTGTAAATTGTGTAAGAATGATGATTCACAGACCTGTGAATAATACATTATATGCTAATAAATTTTTTAAGTGAGTATTAATGAACCAAAGTGAAGGCTCTGAGACACAATAGGACACAAGTTTGATTTGGAAGCACTGAAACAGACAAGAACACAAAGGGGGAAAGATTGTTCTCCTACTACCTGGTCAATGACTGACCTCCATCAGATCACTAATATTGCGAGGGACAGCATCAGCTAAAGGGGGAAATATTTCTTTGTGACCACAAATGAGCTACCTCTTGAGGTCCCCCAGAAAATATCCGAAGCGTCAAAATTCCTGTGTGAACAAGTGGAAATAAGAATGTGGAATTCGTTTATTGTTGCAAAAGTCTGTGAAAGAATCCTGAGACCAGATAAATCACATTTCATGTTCCTATTTGTCTCCGCCCCTCACACTGGCTCTCAGGGCCTAGAGATGAGTCATTTACATACAGTAGACACTCGGTAGTTTTTAAAATAAAATCATATTTTTTCTGACAATTTGATTATAACATATTTCTATTTTTTTAAGATTTTATTTATTTGTTTTTTGACCGAGACAGAGAGAGAGAGAGGGAACACAAGCAGGGGGAGTGGGAGAGGGAGAAGCACGCTTCCTCCAGAGCAGGGAGCCTGACCTGAGCCAAAGGTAGACACTTAACAACTAAGCTATCCAGGTGCCCAAAACATATTTCCATTTTTAATCTAAAGGATAAAATGATCTCAAGTTATCAGAAGCTAATTTTTCTCTCAAGAATAAAAAAAAAAATGGGGGCGGCTGGGGGGCTCAGAAAGTTAAGTCTCTGCCTTCCACTCAGGCCATGATCTCAAGGTCCTGGGATGGAGGCCCACATCGGGGCTCTCTGCTCAGCAGGGAGCCTGCTTCCTCCTCTATCTGCCTGCCTCTCTGCCTATTTGTGACCTCTCTCTGTCGAATAAATAAATAAAATCTTTTAAAAAAAGAATAAAAAATTGTCTAACCTTTAGTGTGGGCAGGTGGAGGCAAGGTTCTTGGAAAAAGTAATTTGGATGGTGGTCTTCAAATACTATGAGTCATGGGCTTGTACTACACACTCTCAGGAAATTGGTTGGATGTGTCACTACTTTGGGAGAAAAGGTCAATAGTTCTTTGAATGATGAAATGTGATGTTTAAAAGACTACATGTATTTTCCTGCTCTTCAAAACCATGTATTTTGGGCCCCTGGGTGGCTCAGAGGGTTTAGCCTCCGCCTTCAGCTCAGGTCATGATCGGTCAGATCCAGGGATATGGGCTCTCTGAGAGGGAGACCTGACCCTCTTTCTCTGCCTGCCTCTCTGCCTACTTGTGATCTCTCTCTCTGTGTCAAATAAATAAATAAAAATCTTAAAAAAAAAAAAAAAACATGTATTTTATCTGTATGTGTGAGGCTATGTAATCCATGATATCTAGATGGTATGCACGATGCATAGATGGGTAGACAGATACACTAATTCAATATTGAAGGATTGGAGTGCCAATGTCATCATGTAAGAACGGACTAGAAAATGAGGGACCTTGTCTGAGCGAAGATGAAGGCTGAATGAAAATATGATCAAAGTTTATAAATTTCATGAAAACCCTTGCTAATCTTATCATGGACTTGTTAACCAAATTTCAGACTATTTGAACTATAGTGTTGTCTTTGAAGTTTGCACGGAGTGATTTCAAGACAGATGAAAGGAAGTACTCTCATAGAGCGATAAGGAAATTTATGGAAGTTTTATGAAGTTCCAGGTTGAAAATACTGTATCAGTATTTTCAAAGGGAGTGATAGATCTGTACAAGATTCATTTACGGAAGCTTGGGGTACATGTAAAACCTTTTAAGGTAATAGAAAATCACTATCTCCTTTACAACATTCTTTCCATTTTACTTTCCCAATCATAATGTATATGGAGAAAAATTTACTTATTATAAGATGCTCAGACTCAGTAATGAATTTTCACATCCGGACTCAGTGTAAAAATACTAAGATGCCATCAGTCAGTGCCCAATTAGGTTATGATTTTTAAAGTGCCTATTTCCAAAAGAGATCAGTGTTCTCTAATTGGGGTCAATGGAATTTCTCTCTTTATAGAGACCTGACCTCCTATTGCCTTTGGACCTTCGGCCTCAGCCCCCAGGCATGGAAATAATCAAGCCTCTTCCCTCCTTTTGGGTTGGGGAGGGGGCAAGCCACTCCTATTTCACTTTACTTTTCTTTCACATTATAATCCCTCTGCATGAGAACAAGGACTTCTTAACAACACATTGGTTTCACACATGGATTTTGCCTCCAGATTTAGATGATTTGTGCAGAAATACCTTTCCTTCTGCCCTTGCCATCTGTCTGACTTGAAAAAGCATTCTCTGAGGCTCCATTCCGAGGCAGGCACAGCTCTGTCTTCACATGGGTCTTGTCCCTCCTCTTAGCCACCTGGGAAGGTGCATGGAGTGGGCTTCCTGGGCCAGCCATCAGCACCGTTGTACCATCCCCATGCCTGGAAGGGCTCAGTGCGAGGCTGTAGAACATGCTCGAGTCACTGCCTGGACCTTCTTGGTCATTTCCATCCATGATGCATCGCATTTTCATGTTGCACCAGGCCCTGACTATGACGTAATTGGTGCCGGAGAAATGTGCTTTGATCCCTGGTTTTACAGATGAAGAAAGCCACGTTCAGAAGTGGTGAGCTCTAGAGTGTCTCTCTGGAGGGACCGAGCTACGGAGAGGCTGCCACCGGCTGTCAGGGCTGTCAAATCCTGGGACCCTGGTGCTGCCGAGGCTGCACCATCACCACCTCCCTCTGGGACAGCAGGCCTTGTGTCCAGTGTCATTGCCGTGCTGAAAGGGTCTCCGTGGGCAAGGCAGGTTTTCCAGCTGGTACAAGGAATGCACAGCCACTTGATGCGTTTCAGTTAAAGGCTCATTTCCTCCCGATGACCTTGGACTGGCCCCGGCCCCACGTTCAGGAGGTGATGCTGAGTGGTGGGATGGGGGTGTGAGCGGTTAACAGTGCGCGCAAACACTTCCAAAGACGGTCGACTCCTATAAAATGAGGCATTCTGGCTCACTGTGCAGGAGCGTTTTTTGTTGAGTGATGTTTCCTGTCTGCCCGGGGCCCTCTCTTGCTATCCCCTTGCCCCTGCCTCCGCCGGGGTGAGCTGGGGCCTGTGACCCAGCCGTGATATCACTGCTCAGGCAGCCACAGCTCACGGCCCTGTCATCCACAGCAGAACAATGATGCCATTTTCCTCTCAAGCTGGACGGTCTTCTTTTTTTTTTTTTTTTTCAAGGCAAAATAAAATGTCTGAACCCCAGCGCCTTTGTCTGGCTGAAGTACGTCCTGCTGGAGCGGTCCCTTGTCTTCAGCTCCTGCTGGTCGCCGGCTCGGCCGCAGGGAGCACGGGGACTGCCGTGCTGGGGCGGGCGTGGCAGGTGCACCCTGGCCTCTGCGCTCTCGGGACGCCGGCCTGACACGTGCTCCCAGAACGCGGCATCATTTCTTTACCTACCGCCTCTGTCCATACCAATGAGTAGAAACGATGTTTTAAAGGACTTTCAGCTCGAGGAGGGCACGCGAATCTAGATGGGGAGACGTGGGCACCGGTGCCACTCTCTACGGTGCACAGTCCGGGCAGAGAACAAGAAAGGCGAGGCTTTGGCCGGAGAGGAGGACGGGGAGCTTGCTTTGCAAGCGCTCTGCTTGGCGGTGCAGGCTGCAGCCCCGCGCAGGCGCAGACAGGGCTGACCTGCCTTCCTGCCACGCCCGGAAGCGCCCTCTGCTGATTGGCTCCATCTGTGTCACGTGCTCCGGAGGTGGGTCCCGGAGGAAGAAGACGCCCTTACGACTTCCGGGGCTTGTGACAACAACTTAGTCTCCGCCATCGCCGTGTTGACCTTGTTAGTTTCTTCAGGGGGACCCCGCGTTTCCATTCTGCCCCGGCCATGCGCACCGGCGACTCCGCACCAACTCTCATGCTGGCCGCTGCGGTCCCAGGATTTCTCTCCGTGGTTCCGCGGGACAGCTCTGTTCTCCGCTTCAGATGGACAGGCGTGTGCGCATGGCCGCCTGCACGTGTGTGCGCGCCCGTCTGTTTCTCAAGACGTGCGAGCCCGAGGGAGACCCTCACACGTGTGTTTGAGTGAGAAGTGAAGTGACAGAGAGCCCTTGAGTCAGTGTCACCTCTCGTCCGGGGAGTGTTCGTCCCACCGGCCCAGGGGGGCCTCCGTCTGGGGCGCGGCGTTGCTGAGGGACCCCTCGGTTGGGGCAGGTCGCGCTCGCGGCAGTGGGCGGCACCCTGTGGGGTCGGGGGTGCCGGAGACAGGGCGTCCCGCCGCCCACCTCCAGTCCCAGCGACCGGTCACTCCTGTGGATGCTGTAAAACATGGTCAGGTCGCCTCGAAGGGGCTCCTTGGGATTCTGCGGTCTCACTGGATGGAGCCACTGGCGGAGCAGCCTTCGTTCTAGGAGAGACTCTTTACCCGGCTGCTAGTTACAGGGGATCCCACAGGCTTCGGAACACATGGGAGTGGCTGGACGGCTGCCTACATAATTACGAGGAGGAGGAGGGCAGGTGCCTAAGTGTCCCTAACAGCGGCCCTCCTCAGAAAGCCAAGCCAGTGGAACTGCCTGCAGGAGATTTGGGACTTGACCTCCTTCTCATATTTATTGAGCACTTCTAGGGTCTTTTTGCAGCATCCTCTAATGGACGTTGGCACACTTTTTCTACAAAGTGCCAGCTAATTGATAGCTTTGTGGGCTATAAATCTCTGTTACAACTGCTCAGCCCCTTGCTTGGAGCACAAAAGCGGCCTTGGGCAATATGTAAACAAGTGAGCTAGCTGAGCTCTAACAGGAAAGTAAAACAGCGAGAGGGATGGATCTGGCCCCTTGGCCGTGCTTTGGGGAATGCTGACCGACGCGTATCCTTTGTATCTGCTTATTCCTCGCCCTTGGTAGACAGGTTGATCCTACATAGACCAAGTATAGGTACGATCGCAGCTCTTCCCTTTCTACTCTAGCTGTAGAAAATGGTCTTAAAAAACAAAGAGAAAAAGAAAGCAACATGCACAGAAGTTAATGGCTAACAAGGTTTAATTACAACCCTTACTGAGGCATGGATGTCTGTGTGTGGTGACGGGGGAGCAGTAAAGGGCTTACTGAGGTCACAAGAAGATGTGCTCTGGTTTGCTTTAAAACGAATGAAGCCCCATGTTAGTAGTCAGTGATTTGGGGCAGGGGTCTTGTGAGGTCTTTCCATACCTTGTCTTCATACTGCACAGACCCTACACTTACCTTCCACCAAAGAATTGTCAGTTACCTCCCCAGGGAAGGCACTCCCACACAAGGTTTCTCTGAAAAGACCAAACCTATTAGGTGGTGTATTCAATAAAACAGATTTGGCAGGATGCAATTAAAAAAACAACTCTGCTCTTCTGCACTGTCCCTTCACTGATGTTTCCATCCCCAGTGGGGAAGATTTCAGGCAGGTCCCATCATGAATCTTCTCACTTTTGGAGAGATAAATATAGGTGAATCTATTAGACTGGGCTCTAAGGGAAACATAATTGATAGGCTATATATATATATATATATATATATATATATAGAGAGAGAGAGAGAGAGAGAGATATTTATTATTTATTACCGGAATTGACTCTGTCATTAAGGAGGCTGATGTGTCTTCTGGAGAAGCAGGAAAGCTACTAGTATCATTCAGTCCAAGTCCAAAGGCATTGGTATCTTACAGCCAAAGATGGGTACTGCTGAAACAGGGAAACTATTTACCAGTCCTCTGCTTTTGGTTCTTTTCATGTCCTCTGGACTGGATGATGTCATCTAGCATTAGGAAAGGGAATTCCCTTTCCTAGTCTAGAGACTCAAATGCTGACCTTTCTTGGAAATGCCCTCACAGACACTCCCCGAAATAATGTCTTGCAAGTTATTTGGCATCCCTTGGTCCAATCAAGTTGACACATAAAAGTAACCATCTCAGCCTTGATTATTGTCCCATGCAGTGACCGCAGGGGAGGATGGTGGGGGGATGGTGACCACTGGAAAGGGGAGCCTTGGAATCTTCAGCTTTGATATTGATTATTGACTCTGCCTCCACCAGGACTTAGATGTGGGGTATTTCTCCAAATAGAGGAAGGAGGTTGAGGTGCTACCAAGCTGGAGAAGCAGGAAAAGACAAACGTCTCTTACATCCTGTCCATCAATCTTTTCTGCATTTGTGCATTTGTTCACAGGATGGAGGCCTAGCAGTGTGCTATCTGCGTCAGAGGTTTATATGCATTTAGAAATTTGGTGATGTTTCCAACTCTCTCCTACAAAAACTTTATACTAGTTTACAATCCTGCCGATGATCCATGAGTTCTGATTTCCCCACTCCCTGCAAACATGGGATAGTTTCAGTTATTTAAGGGAAATGTTTTTTATGAGAAAGACCAAATTTCCCCAGGAAATTCCTAGTTGGAAGAGTCTAATCTTGCTCCTTCTGTGATTTTATATATATGACAAATGTGGTTTCCCTTGAAGAATAAACAATAACATTTTCAGAGAGAAGTACAGCTGTTAACATGTTCATAAATTTACTTCAAATCTTTCAGAAGATTCTAAGTGTATTCCATAGTATCGCATACACACTAATAGACCTCAAAATATATCAATATATGTGTATGCATGTCTAATATCTCACAATGTGTACATGTGTGTACAATTGTATGTACATAAAGGAGAGCAAAGTCATTTAAGATTATTTTTTACTGTGGTGAGTTTATTTTCCATCCGCTCTAAAATGTATGAATACATTATTTGGCTAATATAATTCAGCAAAGAGAAATGAACTCAGAGAGATGTGATGCCGAGTAAGGCATCTACACTGAAACCTAGGCTGTAGTGTTTTATCCAGACCTCACCAAGGACAGCACATTCCATATTTGGTCTATGTTTCCTGAAGGTGTGGATGCTAAAAAATGTATTAAAGATAATAAGGATGAAGGCCCATGATCTAAAAGTGTGAGACAAACTAGGGTTTAGCAAAATTAAACAGATTTCCTTTCTGCGGGGTGTCTGTGTGCCTTTACTCCCAAGACTTTAATCTCCAAACAGAGAAAATAATGGAAAGGTTTTCCCCATTGACAAAATCAATCTCTTTTATCATTGGACTACATCTGTTCTGGGATTGCAAATTAAAATTCCTAGTTTTGGGGTGCCTGGGTGGCTCAGTCGTTAGTGTCTGCCTTCCACTCAGGTCATGATCCTGGGGTCCCAGGATTGAGCCCCGCATCAGGCTCCTTGCTCGGTGGGGAGCCTGCTTCTCCTTCTCTCACTCCCCCTGCTTATGTTTCCTCTCTAGCTGTGTTTCTCTCTGTCAAATAAATAAACAAAATCTTTTTAAAAAGGACATTAAAAATTCCTAGTGTTAGAGTATTTTTTAAAGATTTTTATTTATTTATTTGACAGAGAGATAGATCACAGGTAGGCAGAGAGGCAGGCAGAGAGAGGAGGAAGCGGGCTCCCCACTGAGCAGAGAGCCCGATGCGGGCCTCGATCCCAGGACCCTGAGATCATGACCTGAGCCAAAGGCAGAGGCTTGACCCTCTGAGCCACCTAGGCGCCCTAGAGTATTTTTAATACAAGAGTGTTTGTCCCATCCGTGCCCCTTTTGAGGACCAGAGCTATGCTGTTTTCCTGTGCGTGGATACCCTACGTCTGGGGTGTTCACTGTAACTGCACTCTTTCCTACTTAAAGAAAACACTCACAATGCTGGACTGATCAGATATGCAAAGGGACTCATTAATTCCATTTACTAGGAACCCAGACAACTGACATTCTCTGCTGACTTCAAGTCTTGCCTTGTGCTGATATTTTTGATGTCTAGAACCAACTCTAACTTCACCTTTGCATATTTATTAGTAATCTTGGAAGTCCCCTCCAATTGAGCAGTTACTATTCAACTCTAATTTTGGCATCTTCTATTTCAGCCCAGTCTTCTAACACTATGAAATATTATCATTTCTCAAGGACACAAGCAGCTTCTGCTGCTCCCCCTGTGGGGTTTTTGGTGAAGAGAGCAAAAATTAATTATGGAATTTATTTGTGTTATCTGCTTGCCTACGTTGTGGGCTGATTTCTTTATATTTTGCCTATGCCTGGTGTGTGTGGAGCATGCTCCCCGTCGTGGTGGCCCCAGAACACAACTTATGTCTCCAATCCAAGCCCTTTGCCCATAAGGTGCGTGTCCAGAGCACTTCGAACAAAGCCCTCTCTTCCAATGTCTTATTCATCAGAGCTGTGGCACCTCCCGCCTCAGGGGTGGATGCGTTGCACCTAGTAACATCTGTTAATACTTGTTGGATAAATAATCGGATGATCATGTTGAAAGGTCTGCTTACCAGAACTACATTTTTCTTTGGTAAAGTTTGTTGCTTCTGAAAATGCAGTTCTAAGTTCTGAGTGTAGCTAGAAATGAGTTCTCTAGCTCATTATTTCTCCAAACTAGGTCATACAAACATGAATTTAAAGAAGGAGTTCTCATGGACTCATAGTATTGATTTAAAGAACTATGGTGTTATATAAATGTATGTAAACGCCAAACTAACTATAAATACTTAATGCTTAGAAATCCAATAAAATAAAAACACACGAATTTATACCTCAGTATGAGATTTAAAACCAGTAAAATTCCAATCCACAGTACTTAATTTGGCCAATTAGGTTTGCTATTAAGAGAGTGCCATTGAGATGGAGGTATGATATTGTACTGAAGGAAAAGCCTTCTGATCTCAGTGTGACTGGTGGCTGCTGTCTGATGCCTAAGTCTCCCCTGCTTCCCTACATTCAAACCTATGACAACTGAGCCCCTGGCTCATAATGCCATATTGTTTTGATTTCACTTTATGAAAACATTTATGCCTTAGGTATACCAGAAAACTCTTAATACACATAATACACTTACATTACTGTCAATGAGATGAAATCACAGCCTTCAGAACTGCCGTCATTAAAACAATTCACAAAGCACATACACTAGTTTGAAAGTCATTTCTGAAGCCGGTGTTTGCAGGCGCAGTTTTGCCAGGTGCAAGTGTTAGAGTGTAAAATTATTAACCTAAAGTAAGATGAACAATTCAGTTAATCAGAGCACATTGTGCCTTGAGCATAGTGATTACTTGAGGTGTTTCTCTGGGTGTTCGATAAAAATGCCACATTCATTGTGTCTGTTGATAAATAATATTTTACAGCATTTCCCATTAAATAACACTTTTTAACAGAAGGTCTCCAAATGTCAGGATGTTTTTTTAAGGTTTTATCTATCTGTTTATTATGTAAGAGAGAAAGAGCACAAGGGGAGGGCAGAGGGAGAGGGAGAGACAGACTCTCCAGCAGGCTCCCCTGCTGCGCACGGAAATGGATGCAGAGCTTGATTCTACAACCTTGAGATCATGACCTGAGCTGAAACCAAGAGTTGGACACTTAACCAACCAAGCTATCCAGGTGACCCCCCCTTTTTTAAATCTATAACAAGGGACAATTCTGTCAACCTTTCAAGGTGGCTGAGTCCTATGAAAGTTTCATGAGACCATGTGTGTGAAGCCTTTGATAATGGCCCAGTGCAGCCAGGAGTTCAAGAAACCATCTTCCCCCTCCTTCCAGCAAGAGCATGGCCACCACCACGACCTAGTTTCTGCTTCTCTTCTGTCAGTTCCTGCAGAGTCCTGCAATGCTACCTGGTCTTATGCCATTGTCTTTATTCTGCAGACTTGTGACAATACCAGGATCCTCTCTAAGAGGTGCTTCCATTGTTCAAGGGAGCAAAAGGCTCTGGGACCTAGGAACACTGTGTGGCCTCAGTGCTGAAGAGTGAGTCCTTGAGAAGGGGAGCTCACTCCTCTAGGGTGCCTGTCTGTCCTTCCTCTTAGAGATCATGGGGATTTCTTCTTGATCATGTATATGCAGAGCTTGAAAGAGTTTGAGGCAGAGAGACTGTGGATGAATATAAAGCCTCACTTTGCCTGTCTCCTTGAGCTCTCCTTTCTTCCATGCTGACAACATGGTAGAAAGAGGGAGAAAACACTTAGAATGGACCACAGTCATGGAGGAGAACAAATACAGTAGTCTTCTCTAGACTCCCAAACTGGTTTGAAGAATGTAAATCTAGAACTGTAGTTAGGTAGGATAAGGCCTAAAATGTTAAGAGTGCACTGTCTAAAAATCAACATCTTCAACAATAGATAACACTGAAGTTCTTCCTGGAAAGGAGACTAAGAAGCCTTCCATTAAAATTGGAAGGAAAACCAAACATTGCAGATAAATGATGCCATCAGGGAGGGAAGAAATAGCTGGAGGGATCAGGGAGGAAAGTTAGATTTTCCTGATTATATCCAATTTTATAGATTGGATTTCAGAATTGTACATATTTTTATACAGGACAAAATTAGCCCAAAATTTAAAAAGCAATCCCCAAATATCAAAAAAAAAAAGAAAGAAAGAAAAGAATGACCCTAACTATGTATTAAAGTGGTCATTAGCGTGCAACATAAAGCACTGTTCCCAGTAACTTTAACACAATGATCTAAATGATTGACACTAGTGGAATCGTGCACTCAGGACCAAAAGAGCATAAAGAGGTCTTCAGCTCTTCAGCTCTTCAGTAATCATAGCCTCAATGACAATATTGGTATTATGCTTTTTCAACTTTTATGAACTCATAGGTTGAATCAACAACAATAATTATGTATTTGTAGGTAGAATCAAAAAACAAGGATTTTAAGGTCGAAAAAGATGATGCAGATAAAAAATTTCAAAATTAAGAACGCTATCATTGCTGGGGTTCCTGGATGGCTCAGTTGGTTAAGCGACTGCCTTCGGCTCAGGTCAGGATCCCAGAGACCCAGGATCAAGTCCCACATCGGGCTCCCTGCTCAGCAGGAAGCCTGCTTCTCCCTCTCTCACTCCCCCTGCTTGTGTTCCCTCTCTGGCTGTGTTTCTCGCTGTCAAATAAATAAAATCTTAAAAAAAAAAAAACTCTATCATTGCAAATGTAAACCAAACATCTATACATACTTATGATGGATTTTCTTTTTTAGTAAAAGTGGCATTTGTTAGCTCTGTCCCCCAAAAAAGTCTAGAAATAGCTTCTCACCCAGAAACGATCAGCACTCCTAACATCCTAATTGTGATTTCTAGATACCATTTCCCACTAAAAGGAACCTGCTCTCCTTAGAAAAAATGCTGCTTCCAGATGTCGGCAGGAAATGCACACTGATCCTAGCTAGACTGGCTTCTTGTTTCAGAAAGGGAGAGCTCTTTCTGAATGCCTGGAGTCAGGACCAAAAGAACCAAGGCCAGAGTATGAGGATTCCCACAGGCCACAAAAGCAAAGGCTGCCGCAGATGGGGGCTGATTGCCAGGGTTCGTGAGAGCACGACGTGGATGCTAACTACAGAACCATCTTAGCACTGGGAAGGGGAAGTCGTCTCACTGCTCGTTTCAGACTAAACTACTATTCTGAACAGTAGGAAACATAATGTACGAAAGAGGCATGTATCCCATTTCACCTGCATGGATTACGCTTCTGGGTTAAAAAAAAAAAAAATGTAGTTAATGAAAGCTATTTGTAGAAGACATTTGGGCAACAGGAATCTAGAGCTAGAATATCCTCATATTGCAATCAATAATGATACATGCAGGGAAGAGTCATCAGTGCTGCCAAAACCATTAGGTGAAGAGCTGGTAGAGAACGGGATACAGGGGTGCTGATGACCCCCCCTCATGACACCAAGGGGAAACCAGCAGCATCCTGGGTCTCGTGCAATGATATGTGTGGCACACAAGTGATGTACCTTTCTTGCCCTAGAACCAACCCCACCTGATCGTCTACATCAGTGCTGTTCAGTAGACATATGAGGGCCAGATAGAGCCTTCCCTCTTCCAGGAAATACCTTCAAATGGTTTTTACAAAGGTAAGACTTAATTCTGAATATTTGTTATTTAATGCAATGTATCCAAAAGATTATAAATTCATAATCTTATCAGTGGAAAGATATTGATGAGCTCTTTTGCATTCTTTTTTTCATACCAACTTTGAAATCTCGTGTATATTTTATCCTTACAAGACATCTTACTCTGGTTGCTAAATTTCCATTGGAAAAATGTAGTCTGTATTTGGATTTTATAAAATTTACAATTAAACAACTGTAGATTCACATAGCAAAGCTGTTCCAATCGCACAAAGCTCTTCCGATAACTGAATAGAGTATCAGTTTTTAAATTTACATTAATTTAAATTAAATTAAATGATGCACAAGTGAAAATTCCTTTCCTCAGTCACAGAAGCTACACTTGGAGTGTTCTATGACCATACGTATGAGCGAGTGGCTGCTCTCTCACACAGAGGGCTGTCAATCTTTCTGTGACAACCCGGGAGCAGGAAGGTTCCGAGAAAGAGTGAGCACATCACAGGCACTCAGAGTGTGGGGAATGCTACCGGATAAGCAATCTAATTTATTGCAAGTTAAAAAAAATACATAAATAAAAGGAGAGAGAACCAGAAGATTAAAGAGATTTAAGAGATTTGTCAGCCAAATGCAACGTTCGGAATGTGCTAGATCCTGACTTTGACTAGTTAACAAGCTATCTACATATTCATGTACACAGGCACACACACGTGCAGGTATAAAGAGATACTAAGGGTTCGCTGATGGGAACTATGTATTTCAGTGTAATACCTATTTAATGGAGTCGATTTCTTGCTCATTATTGTTATTTTTGATCCTGGTATTGTACTGATCCTTTAAGAGAGAGAAGGCCTATTGGCAGAGATGCAGACTGAGGGGTTTACAAAGGAAATGATACTGGGGAGAGGAAGAAGGGTTGTGGGAGATTTGTTGGTGAAACAAGTTGACCCTACGTTCATAGTGTTGAAACTGGGTGATGGGCATGTGGGGGTTACTATCAACTTGTCAGCTCATCTGAGAATATTAATGCTGACAATCTGGTCAAGTATAACGGCATAGAATGACTTTCGGGGAGGGTGGTTCTTATGTACAATCCACATGAAGTCTTAGACTTGGCTTCGCGTTTTTCCAGCAACAATAGTGGGTGAGGGAAGGTGGAGACGCCAGGACATCCCTGATCCCTGGTGTGGGAGCCACTATCCCTGCACCCCAGGGCATGACTCACGTACCCCGGCCACCCAGGAGGGCCTCCCACATCAGAAAGGGAGAGTCTGGAGAGAGCATAGCTTGTGGCCCGAGTATTCAGAGATATATGAGATCAGATCCCTGGCATCTCCACTAGGAGTCAAAGCTCAGGGCTCTTTGTTGTAGGTTCGCTGTTTTTTGAACATCTAGGCCATGTTTCTCAAACTTGTGTGTGTGTCCTTTGCTGAGCCCGGCTGAGGATTCCTAAGGCCCAACCAAGAAAAATGACTTGAAAAGTCTGTGCTTCTTACCTTAATTCCCTAATAAAAGGTAACGGCTGCTTACTATTATTGCATATGGGGGTGATTAAATCCAAGTGGGTTAATGCCAATTACGGCCTGCGTCTTCCAGAAATCTCGACCTGGGCTGATCTCCCCTGCCATCAATTTGAATGACTTTGAATGTGTCAGCGCTATTTTAAGCGGATCAATGAAGGTTTATGAAGAAAAAAAGCCTTGTCACCTACTCCAAAATGGAACAAATTAATTAAGCTTTGGGAGCCAAATCTTTGGCACCTTTTATATATTGTCACTTTTTATGGGCCTGAGGCTGACATTGATTAGAACAAGAAGATGCACCTCTCCACCAAGCACAGTAGATGTTTTCCAGCAAGCAGGTATTCATGATTTAACATTTTGAGTTGCCAGAATGGGGTACCAGGGACATATTTCTTTTAAAAACGTGAACAGCTCCCCGCAGGTTCATGGAGTAGAAATTTTACATTACCAGAAGTTATTAGAAGTGCACTGTGTGAAGGCTTTCTACTCTAAGTCCAAGAGATGTTAAAGCAGACAAATCAACAACTACAGCTCCCAGTTCAGAACAACAATCTCCCCAGACACGAGGTTCTCTAAGTCCCCAGCAAGAAGGCTTCCCTGCTACCCCACAAAGAGGTCTGTCTTGTGGTTCTTTTTTTCTAAAGACTTTATTTATTTGAGAGAGAGAGAAGGAGAGAGCCTAAGAGTTGGGGAAAGGCAGAGGAAGAAGCAAACTCCCCACTGAGCAGGGAGACCAACCGGGGCCCAATCCCAGGACCCTGGGATCATGACCTGAGCTGAAGGCAGATACTTAACCCACTGAGCCCCCCAGGTGCCCCATCTTGTGGTTCTTCCTATGAGGTTTGGGGCTGACCACAGGGAAATGTCATTCTGGGCCAGGCGAGAAAGCAGGATGTGTGTGCTTTTCTATTTCTTCATCTAACCTTTTGTGTCCCGAGATTGTCCTGTCAGAGGTGGGACAGGCAGGGAAGTGGAAAGGGATGGAGCCAAAGCCAGGACTGCGGGTCTGGGCCATGCTTGACGCACGCAGGTGCAGCGGAGAGCCTCGTGATCCCTGGCGGCCCCCGGCCTCCTCACTACATCTGCACCCTGGTCAGACGGGACCGCCTTTGCAGGCCATCGGTCGACTATGTAGGTGTACCCTCCCCTGGGTCGCATTTCTGCCCTTCAGGACTTGTTCTGAGTCTTTACGGGTTAGAGGGCTAATCCGTGAAACCCATTCAAAGTGGAACCTGGATAGACCGCTGTGCTTTTTAACAAATTTCTCCTATCGATATTACTCTGCCACCCCAATAGTCAATATTTTGGACACTGTGGAAGGCCAGTGAGGGAGGAAATGGAGGCAGGAGAGTCTTTCCAAAAGTCCCTTCAGATGTACCTGATGCAATCCACAGCTTAGTGCCGAACATGGATAGAAGACCTTCGTAGAAGGTGGCTCAGTCGTTAAGCATCTGCCTTCGGCTCAGGTCATGATCCCGGAGTCCCGGGATCGAGCCCCACATCAGGCTCCCTGCTTGGTGGGAAGCCTGCTTCTTCCTCTCTCACTCCCCCTGCTTGTGGTTCTTCTCTACCTGTGTTCCACTGTCAAATAAATAAATAAAATCTTAAAAAAAAAAAAAAAAGAAGAAGAAGCTTATTTTTATTTGTATTTGTTTTAGGAGCTTATTTTTAAAACATGGTTTCCCCTTCTGCTTTCAGCACTGCGCGGCTGGGAAAGCTGCCCCGAGGACGAGCACAACCTGGTTTGAGGCCATCCGTGGCTGTTTTATATTTCCTGCCCCTTCCCGCCGTCGTGGTGCAGCTGTGAGGGCTCTGTTCCAGGAGGGCCCAGGGGACAGGCGGCTGGAGAGTATGGGGAAGGGGCAGGTCATCAAGAAAGGACCAGGACTGGAAAGCAGAGACCAGACCGTGACCTCCAGGCCAGTCAGCATCTGGCACGTGGGAACCACTCTGCGATCCTCCACTGTATGAGCCCATGAGTTCCCTTCAGTGTTCAGGTGGGGCTGGGTTTCTCCTGCTTGCAGCCCAAACGCTTCCTCAATACGACCCTCACCAGTGGCCACGCCAACGCTTGGGGCAGCATAAAGTGAGCAAAACAACGGGGTGCTGGTGGATTGGTGGCTCCAGATGGGTGGCACTTTCTCACCTTGTGATGTTCCTGCAGCATCTACAGACACCCCGTCTTGTGACCCCCCAAGCCCACCTCCGTCACGCTCTCACGTAGCAGCCTAAGTGTGCCTTCCCTGTTCAGATCCTGACATCCTTCCCAGCGAGGGGGGTGGGAGACACGGTGTCCACCTGTGTAGTGTCCCCTCCCATCTGTACATCGCATACACCAAGCACAGATCTATGATACCAGAGTCCTCCGTAGAGTCAAAGAGTCTGCAGATGAACTGTGAAACGTACAGATTAGATTCACCAACACACTTGCTGGAAGATGCTGGCAAGATGCCAGGGAACCTCTTTCCTCTGGGGCCTTTGTCTCCTCCGCCAGATCAGCGGCCTCCTGTGTCATGTTGACGCTCAGCTCCCTACTGACGCTTCGCAGAGACTCGCAACAACACAGTGCATAGTATATACTTTCCCAGTCTGCGAGCCCCTGAGAAAAGTAGAAGCCCCCCACGCCCTAAATTAAAAGGGGAGGTGGGGCCCCTGGGTGGCTCAGTTGGTTCAGCGACTGCCTTCGGCTCAGGTCATGATCCTGGAGACCCGGGATCGAGTCCCACATCGGACTCCCTGCTCCGCGGGAAGCCTGCTTCTCCCTCTCTCACTCCCCCTGCTTGTGTTCCCTCTCTCGCTGTGTTTCTCTCTGTCAAATGGATAAATAAAATCTTTAAAAAAATGGGGGGGAGGAGATGAAGTCTTTTAATTTGGAAAAACCACACTCACTCACAGAGGGTCCTAGAGTGTGCCAGAGAAGAAAGCCATGGAAAATGGAAGGTTCTGGAAGATGGCTCCTGGAAAGACCTGTGTCGCCGCATTGGTGGTATTGTCTGCCATCATGGTGACAGTGGCAAGGTTCTACCTGGAGTTACAAGTCAAATGCAAGCATACCTCCCTCATGTGACATGCACAGCCCATGTTTCCAGAACGGGGAAGTTAGTCTATCTGGGAAGAAATTTCAAGACCCTTTGAAGGTTATTTGCATAGCTTCTTCCTGGAACTGGCATCCATTTGAGGCTGTGTACTGGGGAACAGGGAGAAGAGCCCCATATCACCCTGATTATACTAACTGAGAAACCAGAGCGGGCTCCCATATCCAGGCACGAGGGCCCAGACACACAGCGTCAAGGGTCCAAGGGAGTGAATTTGAAAATGAAGAAATTATAAAAAGTCAACAACATCTTGCCTCCCTCCACTCCAGGCGTCCACCCAGATGGACCGAATCTTCCCTTATTGACAGCATCTTCCTCTATGACCCGGTTGAGCTCAAGCTCTCAAAACATTCACACTCATGATTCTGTCTGATCCTCAGAAAACTCTGAGGTGAGAGGACATTTATCATTATCACGATTTTGTAGATGAGTGATCCTGGGATTCTGGAAAGATGGTTCCTTCCATAGCAGTCAAGCTTCCATACCTCAAAAACCTGAAGCCAGAGTTTGAGATCAGGAGTTTAAGATCAAGTCCCATGTGCTTTCTACTTAGAGCTTCAGCTCTGAGTCGATACACAGTAGGGGTCCAGAGGGTCGGCAGGAGGAAGATTTCAGGGAGCCAGCCCTTGAGGCTGTGCAGGTTGGAAGATCTGCTTGATGGTAGAGGTGGATTTAGCCATCAGTGCTGACCTTGGTGATGAGCTCAGTCACTCATGCATTCCTTCCTGCTGGCTGAGGAAGCAGGTCACAGATGCAGAGGGGACCTTCACTCGAACTCATGGCTATCCCACAACACACATCTGCCTCTTTCCTTTGCAAATCCTAACTCCTCTTGCCCAGATGTGTTTGCTCAAGGACCCGTTAAATTCCACCAGTCTCTCCACACCCTCTTGCATTTTAATCATGAGTACTCTACCTTGGACGTCTCCTCCGTGGTGAGGTTGTCAGCCGCCCCCATGCAACTCACCCGTGGGCACGCAGACCTTGCGCTCTGGCCATCCCGCCACACACGGGAGAGCTAGTGGGAGGCGTTGCCGTGCACACCAGTGTGGACGGGGCTGTCCAGCCACCTTCCCAGGCTCTCAGATCCTTCAATGCTGCCTTTCTGTTCTTCCCTGATGAAGTGGTTCTCCCACAGCTCAGTTGGGGAAAACCCCATTAACAATGGGAAATAGCACTTATTGGGTTTTCTGTCAAGTTTAAGAGGCTTGAATTGGTTGCAGTCTCTAAACAAACCTGCTTTCAGTCACAAAGGCATGCAAGATAAATTCAGATCCATGCTTGCACAACAACACGTTTTGTCTCTACTTAAAAAAAGTCTCCAGACCTCCTGAACAGAAAACACACCGTGCACAGCGGCATGGGGCTGCCCATGATCACGGAGGAAAACACTGGTATAAATGCATAATCATTGCAGAGTCTTCTGGTCCCTTTCAGTCATTCCTGAAATTCCCTGATGGACAAATTCAACTTCCAAATCTTTGAGACCAGGACAATTAAGTGCACACAAAGGATCATGAAATAGGAGAGACATTCATCTCTAAAGCGACGTTTCTTGCGAGCAGCCCATTTTCCGACCACGTTGAATTGTCTGTGGGGCAGAGAGATGTAAAAGGGGGTAAATACACGGAAACAGAGTGCTGTCCATGGGAAGGGAACACACAGCAGCTTCTGTCCCTGCAGGGGCAAAGTGTGTCGGTCTGGAAATGTGGGGAGTGGCTGAGTCCAGAAACCTCGGCCAGCAAGAGCTTCTCACTCGCTCACCCCAGACTCAGCAGTGCAGACGGCAATTAGATGTGGACAGAGATTTCCAACGCGTTCGGTTTCCTAGCTTCTCTGCCTAAAATGGCCAGTGTGCCTCCGTAAGAGTAGGTTTCCATCGCACTTATTTCTAATGAAGCTGAGATGTAGGGGCATTGCTGTTCTGTGCACAGATGGTGTCTCTGTTTCTGGGTTCCTGTGAGCCTTCCATTGACCAAGAATCAGCTGCCTTTACATGGTAAGGCCCCCTCCATAGGGCCGCCGGCAAGATGGCGGGCTCCCTCTCCCCATTCCTGCTGATCGCAATGCCTGGCATCATACCCAAGGAAAACACGGATGAATAAACTAAAACAAATTAATAAATACCAGAATCTCCTTTTGGAAAGTCTTTCTTATCAGTAGAGACGTGTATTGAACGGCAGAGCCGATGGCTGTAGATGGTGAAGGAAGGATGGCAGAGCGGAGGGTCGGTTCGGGTGCTGCACTGAAGCAGGTGAGGGGAGTGGAAATCACTGACAGGGTTGCCGTGGAGAGGGCTGCAGGGACCCCCGAGGCGCCGCCTTCTAATTCACAGCAAGCCCCCGGAGGCTCTCTGTGGCATGGCAAGGAGACACAATCTTATCTCTGTGGGCAGTTGTCATCCTGAGGGATGGCCAAGACCAGCCCCAGGAGGCACTGGCCCTACCGGTAAGACCTGACGATCTGGTGGGAGCTGGCGGCCGTGGGGGCCTCTCACCCAACAGAGAGCACACGACCCAGGCAGCTCCCGTAACCACAAGCAGAAGCGGACGGCGCAGCCCAGGCTGGCCAAGGCCCTGCCTTTCTCACCAGCTCACAGGTGGCTCAGTGAGTGGATGGAGGAGTGGCCCCAGGACACGGGGGCACAGGCAGCCCGCTGTCAGACGCGGCCCGCGCCGTCGGGTGGCAACCAGCGCAGACTGCGGGAGCGAAGCACACACGTCCAGCTTTCCTCCCGGGGAAGGTCTCCAACCAGACAGAATGGGGGCCGCTGGACAGACAGCTCTGGTCCCCCATTCGGCCACAGGCAACCTCCCTGAGCAGGACGGCCTCTTTCTTCCTGATCCTTCATGTCCCCTTACGTGGTTCTAGGGTTCTAGGGTATCTGAGGCTGGAGGTCATCGTTTTCCTTCCTTCCTTCTTTCCCTCAGTTCAGACGTTCTGTAAGAGTTCTTATTTTTTAAGATTTATCATCCTCTCAATTCGATGGATCTGTGACAAAACAGTCTGATCGTTCTAATCATGACACGGGCAGCAAGTAATGACTAATGAAACTCGGTGAAATGCAGCATATGGGAATCCGCCGACTGCTTTTGCTCACACTTTCTCTTTTAATCCCTGTGATGCTCGGGGAGGATCTAGCATGTGTTCCATTCCACATTCCAGGGACAAAGTCCAAGCCAAACATGGCATTTTCAGAGAATCTTGCATTTCTCATCCCATGGACCAAATAAGCAGGCTGACATTTTAAAATATGTTTATCCCCAAGAAGATTTCCTGGCACAGTACATGAGAATGCTCGGTGCGGGGTTCCAGCAGTGTGGGGGCTTTAGGCACAGGGAAGCAAGTCCTAGAGAAAGTGATGTGTCCCCAGCAGGGCCCCTCGGCCCTCCTGGGCTGTGTCCCACAAAGCTGCATGCATGGAGGGCAGGAGTTCTCCGTCCACTGGGGCTCTCAGAGCTGCCCTGGGCCAGACTGAGATCACTCAGCCGACCTTACTCGGATGCCCTTCAATGCATGCCCAGGAGTGTGCCCATCCAAGCCATGGCAGGTGTGCCAGTGTCCACACATGTAGCTCTGATTCTGGGAAGACTCTGTGTGTTGATCTGTTAAAGTCCCCTTGGAAAGAAAGGATCCAATTTCAGGTGGACCCAAGGATGTCATAAAAATTTTGATCACAACATGTATTTTTAAATTTTAACTGACATACTTTTGACTTGAAACTCAAGAAATGTGGAAGTTAAGTAAAACCACCTTCACGGTCCCCAAATAAGCGGAGGGTAACTTAAGAATTCAGAATCCATGCAATGAAAAGATTTCTATTTAAAATTTAAGACATGTGGGGTTCCTGGGTGGTTCAGTCATTAAACATCTGCCTTCGGCTCAGGTCATGATCCTGGAGTCCCTGGATTGAGCCCCACATCGGGCTCCCTGCTCGGTGGGAAGCCTGTTTCTCCCTCTCTCGCTTCCCCTGCCTGTGTTCCTTCTCTAGTTGTGTTTCTCTCTGTCAAATAAATACAATATTTTTTAAAAAAATAAAATTTAACACATGAGACCGTTTTTTGTTTGTTTTTTTTTTTTAAAAGATTTTATTTATTTGACAGAGAGAAACACAGCCAGAGAGGGAACACGAGCAGGGGGAGTGAGAGAGGGAGAAGCAGGCTTCCCGCCGAGCAGGAAGCCCGATGCGGGACTCGATCCCTGGTCTCCGGGATCATGACCTGAGCTGAAGGCAGTCGCTTAACCAACTGAGCCACCCAGGCGCCCCATGAGACCGTTTTTAAATTGCTTTACATTCAGTATATTCAATGACATCGAGGAGTCTTATGTGATGGTAATCGGTCCCTCTCCACTCACCTCCATCCTTTTTTTTTTTTTGCCAGAAATAAGTAGTTCTTTATATATGGACCGACCATGTCAAGTGCAGCTAATGACCTATGTCTGTGATTGTACCATTCACTGTATCTATCCCGACATGCACAAAAACACATATAATGCATGCACACATGTATTCCTTACATAGAGAGGCTTCTTCACGTGCAATCTGAAAGGAGACTTCAGAACATGAAGTTAGAGTAGATTGTGTAGTGGAAACCCCCGAGCTTAGAATCCAAACCATCTGGATCCAAGTGTGGAATAGTTTTTACCTGATTTTCTGCAGAGGAGTCACTGACACCTCCAGTCAGACAAAATTTCCTCCCTGGGAAGATGGACGTCGGGAGGAGCCCGAGCCGACCTGTGGGGGGCTGTTCTGTGTCTGCCTGCGGTGAGTTGGAAAGAGCAGGTGGACGAAAGGCCCTCGGAGCATCTGTAATGACTCTGTCTTCGCTGCAATTGCATCACAGGGCCCTATCAGACTTGGAGACCTTTTCTTGTAAATGCCACCAGCAGGCCATTTTTGTCAAAATACGCCTGGAATTATGGACATCTCAGGTATTTTAGGATTGTGTGAAGATTCTGCGAATACTAAACAAACAAGCAAACAAATTTAGGATGTGCTTATTGCCGGGTGTTTGTCTCTGAAACAAACCAAACCAAGTCTCATGGGCGAGCAAGAAAAAAGAAAGATTATCCTTTCCTGCATTGTTTGGACAGGGTCGTCCAGGATGCACCTGTCTAGGAGGAATACTAGGTCGAGGCAGGACTGTGAACCCGAGCACAGCGGGTGTGTGCGGACCTGCTAAGAACAGGCGACATTATCTGTAAGATCCTAGGGCTGAGGGGCAGAAACAAAGGTCTTGGGGGTGGAGTGGGATCCACGGGGCTCCCAGGGCCCTGGGACAGCAGCGCGACGAGGAGGTGCAGGGGAGGAGGGACAGATGCTGCAGGGCCCGGAGCCACACTGAGCAGTCTCTCCTTCTAAATGCTGCAGGGGACTTCTGAAGGACAGGAAACAGATGCTGGCATGGTTGGGGAGACCCTGAGGCAGGGGAGTGACATAGCACGTGTATGTTTGCTCAGATGGGAGGCTATGAGCACCACGGGACGGTGACCATGCAGAGCAGAACACACGCGATGGGGTCCAGATGTGGGGCAGAGAGGATGGGGGCCCAGGCCGGGTGCAGGTGTGGGGGAGAGAGGATGGGGGCCCAGGCTGGGTGCAGGTGTGGGGGAGAGAGGATGGGGGCCCAGGCCGGGTGCAGGTGTGGGGCAGTGGGGATGGGGGCCCAGGCGGGGTGCAGGTGTGGGGCAGAGGGGATGGGGGCCCAGGCGGGGTGCAGGTGTGGGGGAGAGAGGATGGGGACCCAGGCCGGGTGCAGGTGTGGGGCAGAGAAGTCAATGAATGTCTGTGGATGCTGGGAGCAACCCCGGTAGACTGTGCCTTGGATATGTATGCTGCGCTGGTTGGCTGGAGGGCTGAGGAGGTAGCTGACATTCAGGGCTAAACTTCAAGGAGGGATCTGAGTCAGAGAGGCAGATGTGGGGTGAGTAGAGACCACATGAAGAAGTCCTGGGAGAAGGCTAGAACCCAAGGCAGGTCTCTGAGAGTCACACAGAGGGAGCTGTCGGTGGGCAGGGCGGGGGTGGGGGGAGAGCATGGCATCAGGGATGCCCGCAGGGACTCCCCCCTGGTTAGATGGCATTTCGAGGAGGGAATGGTCAGCAGATCAGACACAGATGAGAGGGCCGTTGAAGTAAAGACGAACATCTTTGATTTAACAAAGAAAACTGGTGAGGGTCTTAGGGTGGTGGAGCAGTGAGAGATGGGGATCGATGCTGGGTTGGGGCTGGTGGCCTGGACGCTGTGGGCAGTGTTGGGCCAGCGTGTCCATATGTGCCCGTGAGTTACCGGGCACACGTCTTTGCCATCCGCTCCTCAGTTAGTGCCCCACACATGCCCAGAGGGTGGTGATGCTTCAGCCAGCCAGCCGGGGACTCCGCCCAGCTCCACAGGAGCCCTGCTCCCCTCAGCCCTGACCACAGGACCAGACGAACACGGAGACACGTTGCTTGAGTTCTGTGTCGAGACCAAGCTCCGTTGTTGGGGTAGCAGTCAACTTCATCGCACGTCTCCCCACAGGACGCTCCCTCGTCCCTTGTGGTTGTTGAAAGGTAAACCAAACAGTTGACATTCAAGTCAGTGACATTCAGTGACAGGAGCGCATTTCAAGCGTCTAGTGGCCCCCGTTCGGGACGGCACAGATCGTGTGCCCTCCTGTCTGCAGGGACTCCCCCCTGGCCAGCACTGGGCTGGAGGCAGGGAGCAGCCCAGCGGTCATTACACACGTTTGAGGACCACGACCAGACACAGCCATGACCATTCAGAGTCAGTAGCCATGAGCCTTCAGGTGACCAGAAGGGTCAAGGTGTGGATCCAGTCATCACAGGTGCTCAGCATCAGGGCAGCGAACCGACAGCGGGGTCCCAGCGCAGGGCTTCCAAAGGCATCTCCGCACGGCCTCGGCTGGGTCCCCTGTACAGCGCAGGAGAGACCTCATTCCCACCAGCGCTCGGCCAAAATTCTTCTCTCTGTTGTCAGATGGCTGAGCCATGGTCTCACACCATTGAAGGACTCACAGGTGAAACACACGTTTCCAAGGAAGATTCAAGGAAACTAGAAGATTATGAGTGAGCAAAGGGGGAGAGCCAGCGCTGCTGGAGCTGCGGGAGAGGGCATTCTCCCCACACTGGCCTCACGGGAAGAGATTAGCTCTCCCAGAAGCAAATGCTGATAGAGAGAAAGTCAGCAGTTAACAGAGAAAGACAATTAATTCAATAAATGATGTTGAAAAATGTGTAGATTTGGTTGGAGGGGGAAAAATCAATTCAGACCTTTAATTCAATACCATACATAAAAACAAAGAGGAATTAAGTGGGATATATAGAAAGCCAGAACACTAAAAATAACAACCATTTAAAAGAATTGAGGAACCTTCCCTATGTCAAAAGAGAAGAGAACTTTCCAAGAAGAAAATCAATGGAAGAGATTACCGGCAAGATACAGGCGGATTTGATTAATACTCGGGATCGGCCACGAAGTCATGAAGGCACAGGCTTTCTCCTGGGCTTCCACAGCTTTGGGGGCTGGTCCCGTCTTATCCTAGGAGCCACTGCAGCCGAGCCCTATATGGCAGCTGACAGCCAGCAGGCCATCTCCAGGCTGGGTTTGCAGACACTTGGAGAAAGTGAAAACTATCAGTAAGTCAGAAAACATTCATTGCAAAATGTATGAAGAGAGAGGGAGGGGACACCTGGGTGGCTCAGTCCAGTAAGCATCTGCCTTCAGCTCAGGTCATGATCTCAGCATCCTGGGATCAAGCCCGGCATTGGGCTCCCTGCTCAGTGGGGAGTCTGCTTCTCCCTCTGCCCATCTATGTGCTCTCCCTCTCTCTAAAAAATATGTAAAATCTTAGAAAGAAAGAAGAAGGGGCTCCTGGGTGGCTCAGTTGGTTGAGTGACTGCCTTCGGCTCAGGTCATGATCCTGGAGACCCGGGATCGAGTCCCACATCAGGATCCCTGCCCGGTGGGAAGCCTGCTTCTCCCTCTCTCACTCCCTCTGCTTGTGTTCCTTCTCTGGCTGTGTTTCTTTCTGGCAAATAAATAAAATCTTCAAAAAAATTAAAAAATTAAAAAAAAAGAGAGAGAGAGAAAGAAGAAGAAGCAGAAGAGGCAGCGAGGGCACCGTGTGCCACAAGGATTAGAGGCAAAATTCTTGGAACAGCAAGATAGCTCCTGGGTTCCCTATGGAACAAGGAGTTCAGGGCGTGAGTAACAGAGGAAAAGCACTCAACCTCTCTAATAATGAAGAGAAAGTCAAATTCTTAAAAATGTTGAGATCTTTTTCTTTCTTCCTTTCTTCCTCCCTCCTACTCTTTCTTTCTTCCTCCCTCCCTCCCCGTCTCTCTCTCTCTCTCTTTCTTTCTTTTTCTTTCTCTTCCTTTCCTAACAAATTTGCAAGTGTTTCATTTCTTTCTTTTCTTTTTTTTTTTTAAGATCTTATTTATTTGACGGAGAGAAACACAGCCAGAGAGGGAACACAAGCAGGGGGAGTGAGAGAGGGAGAAGCAGGCTTCCCGCCGAGTGGGGAGCCTGACTTGGGGCTCGATCCTGGGTCTCCGGGATCACGACCTGAGCCGAAGGCAGTCACCTAACCAACTGAGCCACCCAGGCGCCCCTCTTTCTTTTCTTTCTAACTGCCATTTCTGTTAGAATTTCTGGTAGGCAGACACTCACGTTCATTCTTGGCCGAAGTCTAAATTGGTGCAGAATTCCCAGAAGGAGTTTCTCAATTTATAACCATAGACGGAAAACCCTCCATGCTCCCTTGAGCTGGTGACTCCATTCCTAGGAATATTCGGCGGTGTGGAAGCAGACTGCGTGCGGCGGTGTTCACTGAGGTTGGGCAGAACTGTCAACACCAGAAATGTCCAGGACTCAGAGGCGGACTCCAGCATGTGGTCCATTATTAAGACAGAATATTGTGCAGTCACCGGCATGGGCTAAGCACATTCGACATCATCTGGAAACGTAAAGCGCACGAGGCGGGCCACCGTGTGAGTGGGGCACCTCTCCCCATGTGTGCGTGAAGGCTTATTGGACGTGACAGACAGAAGGTTGCCTCCTTGCGTTGCCCTCGCCGTGAAGATTGGGGGAACACAGTGGACCCCCAAAGTAACGGTAGATATTGCTCGGCTGGTCAACACAAATGAGTTCTATTTTCTCCTATGGGTTTTGTCCATATTTTCAAGCTTTTTTCGAAGAACCGTTCATTTATCATTTTCAACAAAAGAAATGTCAATACCCAGATTTCTAAGATGAAGTGGCTCAGGCCCGTGAAAGTCCCCCTTGATCGCATTTCTGTCCTTCTTCAAGGAGCCCAGGGATGTTTCATTTCGCCAAGTGTGAGAGGGTGAAGGAAGGGGGTCACAGTCCAAGGGTCTCTGCTGAAGTGAGGAGCTGGCTGGCAGAAGAGCCGGGGGGGGGTCCCCCGGCATGGGGTGTCTGTGTTGAAGACCCTCAGGGAGAAGGGGTCCCCTGTGGGTATGTGTGTGGAGGTTTTGAGCCCAGGCAGATGTCAGTTAAAAAAGACAGATACAAATCTATCTTTATTACAGGCTTTTTCTACATTTAAACATTGTATCAAATGTCAGGTTTTTCAGCTCTTCTGTACTCATTAGTTCAAGAGTAGCCAGAATACAGATTGAGGTTTCAGAAAACTTAGTTTGCTTAGCTGGAGTATTAGTCCAGGACCCAGGGATCGCAACACAGATGGAGCTTTTGAATATGCAAGAAGAGAACGTAGTCAAGCTGCAGTTAGAATTATCAGACTTAAATTAGAATTATCAGAGTGAACACCTACTAGGTGCCCAGCTTCATGCTGGAAACTCAGAGAAGCAATGAAAACCAGTCCTCAAACTGCTCATCCTCCAGTAAACTGATATTCTGAAGACAAACGCAAAATGCTTTTTGTTTGTTTCAAGTTTTTATTTAAACTCTAGTTAATTAACATATAGTGTAATATTGATTTCAGGAGTAGAACTTAGCGATTCATCACTTATGTGTAACACTCAGTGCTCATCACAAGTGCCCCCCAATAATCCCCATTCCCCATCTAGCCCATCCCCCACCCACCTCTTTCCATCAACCCTCAGTTGTTCTCTGTAATTAAGAGTCTCTTATGGTTTGCCTCTCTCTTTTTTGCCCCACTATGTTCTTCTATTTTGTTTTTTAAATCCCATGTATGAGTGAGATCATATGGTATTTGTCTTTCTCTGACCAACTTATTTGCTTAGCATAATACACTCTAGCTCCATCCACATAGCTGCAAGTGGTGAGATTTCATTCTTTTTGACGGCTAAGTAATATTCCATTGTGTATATACAACACATCTTCTTTATCCACTCACCTGTCGATGCACATTTAGGCTCTTTCCACAGTTTGGCTACTGTGGACATTGCTGCTATAAACATTGGAGTGTAGGTGCCCCCTCAAGTGGGTATTTTTGTATCCTTTGGGTAAACACATACTAGTATAATTGCTGGATTGTAGGACAGCTCTATTTTTAAATTTTCAAGGAAACTTCATACTGTTTTTCCCAGTGGCTATACTAGCTTGCATTCCCCTTTCTCCACATCCTCACAACACCTCTTGTTTCTTGTGTAGTTGATTTTAGCCATTCTGACACATGTGAGATGACACCTCATCATAGTTTTGATTTTTATTCCTGATGATGAGTGCTATTGAACAACTTTTCATGTGTCTGTTAGCTATCAGGATGTCTT
Source organism: Spilogale gracilis (assembly GCA_004023965.1). Taxonomy (NCBI): domain Eukaryota; kingdom Metazoa; phylum Chordata; class Mammalia; order Carnivora; family Mephitidae; genus Spilogale; species Spilogale gracilis. The sequence goes on along the minus strand of PITA01001068.1, from coordinate 82,482 downwards.
CTTTGAAAAAAATGTCTATTCATGTCTTCTGCCCATTTCTTAAACCAATTATTTGGTGGGGGGGTTGTTGAGTTTGATAAGTTCTTTATATATTTTGGACAGTAACCTTTTATCAGGCATGCCATTTGCAAATATCTTTTTCCATTATGTGGGTTGCCTATAAGTTTTAGTTGAATATTTCCTTTGCTATGAAGAAGCTTTTTATCTTGATGTAATCCCAATAGTTCATTTTGCTTTTGTTTCCCTTGCCTTTGGCAATGTTTCTAGTAAGAAGTTGCTATGACTGAGGGTCAAAGGGGTTACTGCCTGTGTTCTCCTCTAGGAATTTGATGGTTTTCTGTCTCAGTTGTAGGTCTTTCATCCATTTTGAATTTTTCTTTGTGTATGGTATAAGAAAGTGGTCCAGTTTCATTCTTCTGCAGGTGGCTGTCCAACTTTCCCAACACCATTTATTGAGGATACTATCATTTTTCCATTGGCTCTTCTTTTCTGTGTTGTCACAGATTAGTTGGCCATAGATTTGAGGGTCCATTTCTGGGTTTTGTCTTCCATTCCATTGACCTATGTGTCTGTTTTTGTGCCAGTACTGTACTGTCTTGATAATTATAGCTTTCTAATATAGCGTGAAGTCCGAAATTGTAATGCCTCCAGCTTTGCTTTTCTTTCTCATAATTGTTTTGGCTATTTGAGGTCTTTTGTGGTTCCATACAAATTTTAGGATTGTTTGTTCTAGCTCTGTGAAAAATGCTGGTGATAGCAATAGGGATTGCATTAAATATGTAGATTGCTTTGGGTCGTATAGATATTTTCACAATATTTGTTCTTCCAATCCATGAGCACTGAATATTTTCCATTTCTTCATGTTCTCTTTAATTTCTTTCATAATAAGTGTTCTATGGTTTTCATAATACAGATCTTCTACCTCTTTGGTTAGGTTTATCCCTAGATATATAATGGTTTTTGGTGCTATTATAAATGGGATTGATTCTTTGATTTTTCTTTCTGTTGCTTCATTATTGGTGTACAGAAATGCAGCAGACTTCTGTACGTGGATTTTGGATCCCAGGACCTAGCTGAATTCATGTATTAGCTCTAGCAAGACAAACACAGAATGTTCAAATGGCAATACGAGACTGTGTTAGGTTTAGAAGGGTCAATCCCAAGCTCCTTAACTGAATACTACTCCCTAGAGATTTGGAAAGAAAACACAAACACGGACACATACCCTACGATGGGCTGAGTCTCACCTCTTCCTTCAAATTCATATGTTGAAGCCCCAACTTCCAGAACCTCAAAATGTGACTGTATTTGGAAATAGGGTCTTTACAGAGGTGATTAAGACAAAATGTGGTCATTGGGATGGAGCCTAACCCAACATGGCTTGTATCCTTTGAGGAGATCAGGACATAGACACACACAGAGGGAAGAACAGGTGAGCATGGGGGGAGACAGTGGCCATCCGTTGGCTAAGGAGAGAGACACCAGGAGAAACCAGACCTTCATCTGGACTTTGAGCCTCCAGAACTATGGGTAAATGGATTTCTGTTGGCTAAGGTACATGGGACACACAATGAGGGCAGCCCTTGGAAACTAGTGCACCCACCTCAGAGTCACTAGTCATCCAGCTCCTCTCTGCCAATGAGATTGAACTTCCCAATCGCTCCACCTCCTGCTTTCTCAGCCGTCACTGCCCATGAGGTAGCGCCGACCTCTGGTCTAACTCCTGCCCCAGAAGTGGATGGTGTTTCTGTTTAATTTAGAGAGAAATAGGTGTAAGAAGGGCTCACCATGTATTTTCGTGTCAAAAACAGAAGGACAGGGGCACTGCAGTACTTTTCCCACCTCTCTCCATAGTCATTTTCAGATTCTACACAAGGGACTTTAAGCAAAAAAGCTGAGTCAGAGCTGCATGGTCTCTCTGTGCCTGGTTGGCCCTGGACCAGTGCCCTCGTGTGTCGCTCTCCCAGTTTGCTCTCTGGGGCTGTTTCCTTGAAACCAGACCCACCATGTGCCTGAGGCCCCAGGCACCCTCTGACATGAGGTTTGAAATGCTGTGTCAAGAAAGACTGCAGCAAACATGAACTTTCCCCAGATTCGTAAAGGACCTGTGACCCCAAAATGCTTGAAAGCTACCGGGAAGCTCTGTGCATATCGGCGGATGTACAGTATTTTGGCTCTCCTCTCTACTGTGTTCTGGTTTCTTCCTGCTTCAGACGCACCTCCTGATGCAGCCTTGGAAGGTAGAGCCAGAGGAAATGCATTGCATTGCCCATGTGCCTTGCTCAGGATTTCCAAGTAAAGTAAATGAAAGTGTCCTAAGAAATCGTCAGTGTGGTTAAAGCCTCTGGTCATCCAGCCTCTGCATCCACATTTGACTAAAAGCTTTTTCCAGGAAGGAAGTGAGGGGGAGCCTCCACCACCTTTTCCTCTGCCGAAATCTCCCCTGTGACCAGCAAGTGTGACTCACTGATTCCAGCTCTGACACAAACCCTTCAAATGAATGCCGACGAACATGAAGCAGAGTGACTACGTTCTTTAAGTATATTCCAGAAGTTCTGGCAAGTCTGGAGAAATCGCAGAGCTCTCAACTCATGACAGAACAACATAACTTTGACTAAAGCAGAAAAGGAGCAAAGGAAGGGAGGAAGCAGGTGGGCAGCAGGCTACTGAGGAACTGGTCTGCCAGCCGGTTCCCCAGAGCCACTGTGCCTCCCTGCAGTCATAAATGCCGTGTGGCTTTTTGCTAAGAACTCACATCAGCCTTTCAAAGAAACAGAGGCTGGTCTGATCTCCTCCTAAAGGAGAACACAGGTGTAGGAATCCAGCAGCATGTTGTGAGCTGGGGGCTGGAATCCCAGGAGCAGCAAGATAGGCATTTTATGGGACTTAGTCCTGGGCCTTGCATTAACTGTCAAAGGATTTCACGATTCAAGTGAAATTTGGTTGCTAACAAGAAAACATGCCACTTTGTTAGGTTAGCTGTCCAAATATGTTTCTTTTATTTTCTTAAGGAAAAAATAATGCTCAAATGAGATCATTTCTCCTATAATACAGGGCTGTTTAGTAAGAATTCATTTCCATGAAGATCCAGTGATCTAATCAACAGGCATTCACTGAGCAAGTAGATGAACACACACGCAGAACACCGTATGGTTGATGTGAAACAATAATGAATGTGAAAAGCAATGTCCTTATTCTGGTCTTATTGTATAATCATCATCATCATAACAAAATTGTGTTTGTGTCTCTCTGTACAGTTTATACTTCAATGAGACCGTGGACTTGCAAACTGAGACGATCCTGAGCTAAGCTTCTGGGCAGCTATGAGCACACAGGTTGTGAACCTCAGAATCAGGGCCAGATGCCCCATCAACGAGTCTCTGCCATCTCATGAACACACCGATGGCAACAGCAAACCGCCAAGAAACTCACCAACACAAACACTGCCCACAGGGAAGCTGCTGCTCCCACTGCACTTTGGGGTCTGGCTGATGGTCCCTGAGTTCTGTCCCTGCTCTACCACTTACTAGTGGAGCGGTCTTGGGAAACTGGCTACCCTGTCCATCCTCCATTTCCTCATTTCTAATGGACAGATAGTAATATATCTTAGGGGTGCGGAAAGGGCTTTATGAGTCCGTGTATGTGAAAGGCTATATTGTGCTTGGCATCTAGGAAGTCTTCCATTCATGGGAATGTGCAGAAATAGAGTTTGCTGCAACACAGGATACAAATAATCAAGGATAAAGAATACTGGTGGGCAGGCTGTACCTGGAGGGAGGTGCTTGGAGCCCCAGGAAAGAGGTAACTGAGAAAACTGAGAATGGCACAGACTTTAGGAAGCTGTTTCTGGAAACCAAACGAGTGTCTAGTAAGTTCTATGTCTAGCAAAGTACTAGGCATTGTGAGGACAGAGATTTTTATAATCCTTATCTTGCAACAGCCCCAGAAAATAGAGCTATTCTCTAATAGAATAGATTTACCTTACAGCAGCCCACCTTCCTGGTGGTTGGACTAGGTCAAGTTTGGATGACATGACACAAAGACAGTAGCGATGTTGGGAAATGGTTGTAATTGCTAAAGGAATCTTCATGGAAGAGGTAAAATTTTAATGAGATATTGAAATATAGGTAAATATTGTGGAGGAAAGTAATTTGAATAGGCATATCAGAAATTAGAATAGCAGATCAAGACAGTCCTGGGAATTAAATTAAAGAGAAGCCTAAGAAGTAGCAATCCCAAAATTGAGGACCGACTTAGATATTCAGAACATTGTACTGACTCAACATGGAAGCATAATTTTTTAAAAGGATTTAAAATTCTTCCCCAAGTTCTATTTTGTCCTTAAATGCCACTATATTCCTGACACAAATCTGATGCTTCTATTTTTGACTAAGAAGATTGGAATATTTTTAACCAAGAGCATTCAGTCTTGAGGCTTCAAATTGCCAATTTGAAAGGTTTTTGGTTGTAGCTCAAAAAAAAAAAGCATATGAAGTTACACAGATGCAATTACATGTAGATGAAGGCTAGGAATTCTAGACTCAAAATATTGCTATTGCTTTTCTTGCTATTGAGCCATTGGTATGTATGTGTCTTGTATCTATTTCCTTGGTGGGAATGTCTTTGTTTCTGAGGGTTTCTGTGTTTTCAGCAAGTCATTTCATTTATTCTTATAACTGCCTCTGGAGGCTCTTAAAATCTTAAAAGAAAATCTACATTATCATAACTAGTGGTTATAAAGGTCTATTTTTTTTAAAGTAGACTTTATTTCTTAGAGCAGTTTTAGGTTCACAGCAAAATTGAGAGGAAGGTCCAGAGACTTCTGCCACACCCCCTCATCCCACATGTGCATGGCTTCCCTGTTATCAATACCTCACCAGAGTGGTACGTCAGTTACAACTGATGAACCTACGTTGTCATGCCATCATCATCTAGAGTCCATAGTTGACTTTAGGGTTCACCTTTGGTGCCTATTCTATGGATTTGGATAATGCATCATGACAGTCCACCATTGTAATATCATATAGAGCACATACTATTTTTACCCTTGTGCATTATATGTTTGAATCAAGTCATGTTCACTGTACAATTTATCCGTTGTCACCAGGAGCTTTTGATATGTAAAGATAGAGAAAGGGAATATACAAATAAGCATAAAGTGTGTAGTGGTTTGATTGGTGGATTTTTAAAAAAGATTTTATTTATATACTTTAAAAAAATATATTTTATTTATTTATTTGACAGAGAGAAACACAGCCAGAGAGGGAACACAAGCACGGGGAGTGAGAGAGGGAGAAGCAGGCTTCCCGCCGAGCAGGGAGCCCGTTGTGGGGCTGGATGCCAGGATGCTGGGATCATGACCTGAGCCAAAGGAAGAAGCTTACCTGACTGAGCCACCCAGGTACCCCATGATTGGTGGATTTTAAAATTGTTAACAGGGCAAATAAATCCAGTGATTTAATTGGATTCACTTTCACATCTATAAAATGGGGGGCAATGATAGCTTCTTATTCCCAGGAATACAGCTGGGATTGAAAGTCAGTACATGAGTGGCATTTGGAACCAGCCCCTGCAGAAAGTGACAAATGCTAGTGATTATTATAAAGGAGGGAGTAAAGACTAGAGAACAGCACTCACTGATTCATATTTTCATGTGACAGACATGCCATGAGTAATCATCTAGAGGGGCTACATTAAAGGCCTGGAATTAAAACATAAACACACAAATGCCTAAGAACTTCACCGTTTATTGGGGGAAAATGGCGTATAATCAGTTCATTGTAATATGCGGTGCAAGGCAATTAATAATGTATCTTTAAAGTGCTCGTGAGATACAGGGAAGAAATCCATGCTTAACGCATGTGAAAGTCAATATATGTCCCTGCAGAAGAATGAAGTGTTGATCACATTCTGTGAATGGAATCCAGTATCAGAAACATCCTGATAGAAATTGTCATGGTTCCTTTGGGCTTCTGTAGCAAAATTTCAGACTTGGTGGCTTACAAACAACACAAAGAACTTACTGTCTGCAGACCGTAAGTCAAGATCCAGGGCCAGCAGATTCCATGTCCGGGGAGGCCCCACTTTCTGGTTCATATGTGGCATCTTCTTGCGGGTCCTCACATGATGGGAGGGGTGAAAGGGCTCTCAGGGGTCTGTTTTATAAGGACATTAATCCCATCATGGGGGCTCCCTGTTCAAGAACTCATCACCTCCCAAAGTCTACATCTCCTAAGGCCACCCCGATGTGCGGTAGGTTCCAACACGGGAATCTTTGGGGGACACAAACATCCAGTCCATAGTAGAAAGGCATAGTAAACAAGAGTCGAGGCGGTCTTTGTTGCCGCTGTGGGTTTTTTGAAGCAGAGATAAGATGACTAGATGTGTGTATCTGGATCTGACTGCCCCGTGGGAGAAGGTGGCCTGGCGTTCTCTGGCCATCAGGCAACTCTTACCCTGGCACCTTCTGGATATGTCTGTGAGAGGCCAAGTGAAGACGGCACAAGCCATATGTAATGGGGTGAAGGTCCAACAAACCCCAAGGTCCTGGGCCCTACACATCCACAGCCTAACTGAACCGTGGCTGCCCTTCTTTAGCTAGAAGTGATCTTCAGGATCCATTTTTACTGGATTTGAGCTCTACCCTTGCCTCGGGGGTCTGACCTCTGAAGTCATGGTAAGTGCCTCTCCAGGGTGGCGCCCTTCTCAGGAGGGGACCCGAATCAGAGCCTGAGAGAGGGGAGAGCACCCCCCGCATCAGCCTGGACTGCACTGTCCCAAAAGCAGGCACCTCTTACCTGGGAAACCAGCCTCTTCCCACTCTTAAAGGCAAAGATGTAAACAGAAGAGCATGAGACCAAATAAGACTCAGCCTCTGTGCCCACTGCAGGGCTCGGGTCTCCTACAGAGAGTGCAGGTGGGGGAGGGCATGCTCACGGAGAAGTCGTAGGATTGCTTCAGGGGCTGTAGAGGGCTGCATGGACCAGACATTGTAAAAGTGGTCATGGTCTCTTCCAAGGTATGTGCCCTCTGTCCATGCTCTCCTGCTTAGAGAAAGAGCTAGTTTCAGAGCCGTAACCTGTGGCTCTCTCCTAATTATCGAGGGTCAAGCCTTTGGCATGGAAGTTATAATGGTGCTGTGCTCTGAAAAAGAGTTTTCTGATATTTTTCACGTGGAATCAGACATGGGAGCGCGGCCAGGGGATAACGGGGCACTGCTGCTCCCAGTGGGGGTTCACTCTGCCACACACCTGTGACCCCCACCACCACTCCCAGCTCCCCTGGCTGCTCACAAAGACGTCTGATCTTCTTTATCGTCTTTCAATGTATCCCAGACTTTTTAGACCTTTTCTGAAAAAAGAACCAATATACACAGAGCAGAAATTAAACAAATAGCCCCAAATTAGAACTCACTTACAAATATCAACAAGCTATGTGCAAAATGGGCTCTTGGGACACAGGGCTTCATATAAAGCATGTGCCCTCGGTGGCAGAGACAGAAACACGTCAGCTGCTCTGTTTATGTCCACTTTGCTTAGTGGCGTCCTGCCCGTCCCCTCCCCTTTTGTTTCGTTAGGGAAGAAATACTTCCAAAGCGCAAATGCCATCTGTTCGGAATATAAGTTGGGCCACTGAAGCGTCCCCGTGTGCTAAGAGCCCAAGGCTGGGGCCCTGCTAGCGCCACGTCTGTCATGCTGATGCGCAAGGAGAAGCCACTGGGCAGCAGTGGGCAGCGGGGAAGCCTGTGGACACGGCGGCCATCCTAAAAAGACAGCTCCGCTTGTTGGATTTTCTGCAGAGCCTGCGCAGCTCCCTGTGACAGGGGACTGTTGGCCTAGGCGGGAAGAAGGGCACAACCTTCTCTCCTTTGTTCTGTCACATTACCGGCTGTCACAACGGGCACCGTGGGCCCACGCAGGGGCCGTGGCATTTGGGCCACTGGGTAGACTAAAAGCTAGGCAGTTCAGACCTGTGTCTCTCCCAACCACAGACCGTTAGGATTCCCAGCCCAGGTTCCTGCAGAGCTTAGGTCTATGTTCTAAACTCTCAGAAACAACGCCTTTGTTTTGGTTTGGCTCGGTTCTTTGGTGAGCCCGTTATTTCAGGAATTCCATTTCACGGCAGTGTGAAGTAGAGGTTGTTATTTATTAAGCTTTGGCTAATTCCACCCCCTGCCCCCTTAGGATGGAGTACAAAAAAGTTTTCTCTTTATTTGTGATTTTCCCCTTTGTGTAATGCAAACATTAAGTAGGTAAAAAAGCTGAAGATTAATCCAAAGGACTGAGAGATTTGCGGGGTGTTCATGACCCCTCATGTAACTTCACCCCGGGATGCTGCAGACAATGGGCAGGGCCAGGCTAGTGGGCGGTAAGGGCGCAGGAGGTGGAATGACCTACAAGGCTGCTCTCAGTGAGTCCACGGGCTACTGAGGAATACACAGCCCACGTAGTTTGAATTTCTGGGCCAGTTGTCTGCTTAGAGTCCTACTACGAATGACACATCAGGCAGAGTCATTTGTAGTCATTAGTATGACATGGACTTAGCTTATCCTTCTGTTTTTGAGTGTCGACGGATGTGTTAAGTCACAGGAAAGCATATAGGAGGACGTTTATCAAGAGGGTCAGAGGGAGTGGTGGGCACAGACATGTGTGTCTACGAAAGGGGGCTGCCTCCAGGAGCCACAAAAGATGCAGAGCTCTCACTTTCAACTATGTAGCTGAGGAGTCTTCAAATTTAAAAGAAGAACATGCATTTTGCAACTTTAAAAAAAATTGTAAGGCTGCAAACTAAGTTTTCAAAACATCCCCTCATGATAAATGGGACCGTTGGGTCCAAGTGAGTGTGATATGGATTTTGATGTTTTCCTGAGCCTTCACAAAGGAGCCCAGGATCTGCAGAGTGTAAACCACTTCCAAGTAGACTGTGTGCAGGTGGAGAAGCCAAATAACATGGCACATTTATGGGTGTGAACTCCACTGTATGCATTTTGAGAGCTCCCTGGGTATGGCCATCAGTGTTTCCCATCCTTGATCAGCAATGTGAATATTATCTCTTTAAGTCTTCCCCACCCTTCTGTCTGGGGCATGAGGCATCCATCAGTGGAAGCTGGCCAGCACTAGCACCCAGGATTCCTTAGTCCCACTGTCTGTGATGTGCTCTCCTTCTGCTTCCATTTTGAAGTCTGTTTACAGTGAGTGAAGGCTTTCCTGTCTGAACCTTCCTGCAGGAATGAGAGGGGAAGTCTTGGAGAGCAGAGAAAGAGAATGATGGAGCAGAGCCCTTCTGAGGTGATCCAAAGAATCCTAACTCTTCTGTAAGTTAAGGTGATAAATGCCTCCCGGACAAGTCTCCAGGAAGAGCAGCTGAGCAAGATGGGAATGCAATTGGGGTCGCAGGCACGCAGCTTTCTCCTGGTGGCGGGGGGAGTGCGTGAGTTGATTCCTAAAAATACACGTGGTGAAGAGGGTATCACTCAACTGAGGAAGCTCAGCCAGGGGGCAGCCAACCCTCTTTGCATGCGGGGGGTACTGTCCCAGCATCAAGTCTGGGGAGGGGGGCTGTGATGACTGCATGCCACCTGAACAAGACCAGACAAGGTACATCAGGCGCCATATTGGATGAGGTTGGGAAGGAGCGTTTAGACATCCTGTAGACCAGTCAACCAGATGTTCCCAGAGTGACTGCTCCAGTGGTTGTGGGGACCCAGCCAAGCCTCAAGAAAACAGTAGAACCATATGTACACTGAGAAGGGAGGGATGTTCTCAACTGTCTGATATAGACAAAGCTACAGACCACCTCCGGTCCATAGTCATTCCAGCTTCACCAGAGGAAGAGCCGAGCGAATTCTCAGGGCACTGAATTCCTGATCTGCGGCTGTCTTGTATCAAGATTCCCTCGGGTCACACAAATAAGCAGATCACAGTTTTGTACAGAATTAGACCATGGGACATTTTTCCCCATACAACTGACATTCTGCTGGAAATAACAGGGATCCCAACTTCCCAAACTGGAATGATAAACCTCATGATGCAAATAAACTGTGTATCTTGGACACTGAGAAAGAGTTGCCACTATTCCTGGAGCATTGATAGTACTACAAGTATCCTTAAAAACAGGTGCCTTAAGTTATTTCAATAGTAAATCCAAGATTTATTTGTGTTTTCCCAAGATCAACTGTACCACTGTCTAAGAAGAGTGAATATTGAAATCGTTGATGGTCCATACTGTGATGGGCAAAACTAGAATAGCTTGCCCAGGAACATCAAAGATTTATCTATCCTAAGCTTCTACAGAAGAGCAAGTTTGCTCGTGTGTTTGTTTTCCTCTACAGCAATCCGTGCTATGCATACATAAACCAAAGGGAAGTTGTGAAAGGAGAGTTGTAAACAGAACTGGTGTGGATTGCAGATTGCTTGTTTTGTTGTTGCATAACCTCAGATGGATGCACTTGAGAATATATGAGGAGAGTTTTGTCCAAATGAAAAGCTGACTGGCTTCAGAAAATGTGTAAAGTGCACACACGTATTGGTGCACACATGCTCTCCCAGTCCCTGGAATGTAGGTCCCATCCTCCCGGTAGAGATGGAATTAAGCAAAGGTGACAGGGCAGCAAAAGAACAGGACCTAGAGGTGGAACTTATGAAGCTGGGATGGAAAGCTGCCTACCTGCTCCTCCCGTCGGAGTGCAAAGGACAGGAGTGAGAGAGGTCTATAGTAACAGAATTGCACAACACAAAACATGAACGAAACCGAAGAGCCTGAGGGCCATGTTGTCAAAAACAGCCAGGCTGTGAGCTGACCGCCAGCTAGGAAAGGCGGCAGCTGATTCCTGCCATTTCCCAATCCCCAGTTCCTATGTCTTCCCTGGGATTCTTTTATAGAAAGGAGTATACCCCTTTTATGTGCAGGACTGTGTCTCCATTCCAGGAAGCCTTGTATCCTCAGTGCCCAGGAGCAACAGTCAACCAGCCAGCGTCATCCAGGAGCCAGCCTTCACACGGAAGGACCTAGAAACGATTTTGTGCGATGAACAGAGTTGAGGTCCAGAGGTGGTGTCACCTGAAGTGAGCTGAGGTAGAGGGGAGACTGGTAGCTGTCTTCAAAGATTCTAAGAGACGTCAGAGGGAATAGGGGGCTAATAGTTTAAGTCACCAAAGGAAAGATCTAGAAACAGGGAGTGGTAGTTGTGTGGAAGCAGAGTGGCACTCAACATAAGAGAGAACTTCTGGACATAAAAGTGCCCCAACAGGGCACACAGGGGGCTCAGTCAGTGACGCGTCTGCCTTTTGCTCAGGTCATGATCCCGGGTGCTGGCATCAAGTCCCACTGCAGGCTCCCTGCTCAGCGGGGGCTCTGCTTCTCCTTCTCCCTCTGTGGCTCCCCTCGGCTTGTGCTCTCTCAAACAAACAAACAAACAAACAAACAAACAAACAAATAAGTCTTTTAAAAAAAATGCCCCAAGGTTCTGTGACCATGAACTTTATGTCCCTGTATTTCTCCAAACTGAAACTGAGTAGCTCCTTTGCAGATCCCATCCTCAGGCAATAAGATTTGCTCAAAAGTCTGTCAGAGAAGAGTTGGGTTTGCATGACATGTAAGTATTTTGTGAGCACATTAAAGTCTAGTTAAGAAAGTAAAATGACACTACAGATAAAGGGCTGGTATTCAAGATCTATAAAGAACTTCTCAAAATCAATATCCAAAAAACAAATAATCAAGTCAAAAAACGGGCAGAAGACATGAACAGACCCTTCTCCAAAGAAGACATACAAATGGCTAACAGACACATGAAAAAATGTTTATCATAATTATCCATCAGGGAAATTCAAATCAAAATCACACTGAGATACCACCTTAACACCAGTCAGAATCTCAAAAACTGGGGCACCTGGGGGGCTCAGTTGGTTGGGCAACTGTTTTTGGCTCAGGTCATGATCCCGGAGACCCGGGATCGAGTCCCACATCAGGCTCCCTGCTCGCCGGGAAGCCTGCTTCTCCCTCTCTCACTCCCCCTGCTTGTGTTCCCTCTCTGGTTGTGTTTCTCTCTGTCAAATAAATAAATAAAATCTTTAAAAAGAAAAAAAGAATATCAAAAACTGACAAGACAAGAAGCAACAAATGTTGGAGAAGATGTGGGGAAAGGGGAACCCTCCTACATTGTTGGTGGGAATGCAAGTTGGTGCAGCCACTTCGGAAAATAGTGTGGAGATTCCTCAAAAAGCTAAAAATAGAGCCACCCTGTGACCCAACAACTGTACTACTTGGAATTTACGCAAAGATACAGACTTAGTGAAAAGAAGGACCACATGCACCCCAGTGTTCATTGCAGCAATGGCCACAATAGCCAAACTGTGGAAGGAACCAAGATGCCCTTTAACAGATGAATGGATAAAGATGTGGTCCATATATAAGTGGAATAATTACTCAGGCATCAGAAAGGATGAATATCCAATATTTGCATCAACATGGACAGGACTGGAGGAGATTATGCTGAGTGAAATAAGTCAAGCAGAGAAAGTCAAGTATCCCTATTTGGTTTCACTTATTTGTGGAAAAGAAGAAATAGCATAGAGGACATTAGTAGAAGGAAGGGGTAAATGAAGGGGGGGGGAATCAGAGGAAGAGATGAACCATGAGAGACTAAGGACTCCAGGAATCAAACTGAGGGTTTTGTGGGGAGAATGGGTGAGCCTGGTGTGGGTAAGAATGAGGGCACATATTGCATGGAGCCCTGGGTGTTGTACACAAACAATGAATCATGGGACGCTGCATCAAAAACTAATGATGTACTATATGATGACTAACATAATAAAAGTTACAAAATGAAAAAAAAAAAAGAATGTAAAATGATTTCTTGTCACAAAGCCGGAACATTAAGTGAATCCAATCGACTTTATCACCATTACATAATACCAGAATTTTAAGGGAAGATGGCTGGGCCCTTTGACTTACAACTTTAAAGCCTGACCGAGCTTACTGCAGAATTAATGAAACTGGTGCTTCCAATTTCTTTTTTTTTTAAAGATATTATTTATTTATTTGACAGAGAGAAACACAGCCAGAGAGGGAACACAAACAAGGGGAATGAAAGAGGGAGAAGCAGGCTTCCCGCCGAGCAGGGAGCCTGATGCGGGACTCGATCCCGGGTCTCCGGGATCATGACCTGAGCCGAAGGCAGTCGCTTAACCAACTGAGACACCCAGATGCCCCTGGTGCTTCCACTTTCAGTGCAAGGCTCTGCTGTCCATAGAGCACCCAGCACCTTCTTGTTGATCAACTATCTGGTTGTTCCTGGTGGGCTATAGGGGCCAGCATGGCCTGTTGGGATGAGGCTCAGATTTACCACATTATTTTCTGTAAGGGCAGGGGTGAATGACCTTATACCCTGGGATTGACAAGAATTCTTTAGAATCAGACAGGAGGCAAGGGAACATGTAGCCAGGAAGGTTTCCATTCTGAGAACAGCCTGATAAAATTTGCATAGGATACTGAAGCGGATACTCCTAATTTTAAAAGACTCTTGTTAAGAAAAAGAGGTTCTTTTTTTATTTTTTTTAATATTTCATTTTTTCATTTGACAGAGAGAAACACAGCTAGAGAGGGAATGGAACACAAGCAGGGGGAGTGAGAGAGGGAGAAGCAGCAGGCTTCCCCCAGGGCCCGAGGGGGGACTTGATCCCACAACCCTGGGATCATGACCTGAGCTGAAGGCAGACACTTAACGGGCTGAACCACGCAGGTGGCCCAGGAAAAATGTTCTTAAAGCATTACTGAAACTAAAAGTCTGTGATGTCTTTAGACAAATGCTGATTTTTCAAAATGTCTGCTGAGTCAGCTTTCATGAGGGAGAAGCTTCAATGCCGAGCCCTGGTCATACATGCTATGGTCACTAAGCTAACAGAACCAAATCTAATGAGTACTCATGGGTACCCCAGAGCTGCAACTCCCAGGATCCAGCTACGTTTGCTATAAACACAAAATTAGGAGGTGGTGTTTTGTCAGGTTCTCGAATGTCTCAGGACTCTGCTGAGATTTTCTCTAAACCAGAGGTGCTGATGTGGGAGGGAGCCAGAGTGGGACATGGTGGAGAGTCTCCAAGTTGATGAGGCAATATGGAGCCAGGCTTTGAGGGCTGGGCCCACTGAAGGGAGGAGGAGAGAGGCTGCTGAACACCCAGGAGTGCCAAGAACTCTAACATCAACTGCTTGCCCTCTTCCTGGCCAAAGAATACAGGTCAGTATCAACTTCCATATAAGACTTGGAACTAGATCTGGGATAAATAGCTCCACGTGATGATGTTCAATCATGAAACTGTATCAGTTAGCTATTTTTACCCTACCTTTATCTTAGCATCTTCAGGAAGAAGCAATTTATGAAACATCTAAGAGATGATGAAAGTTCAGAAGGAAATATGTGGAAAGGGTGAGTGAGTGAAGTGAGGAGTTTCTAAGCTGCGTCTGTTATTAGCTGAGGAATAGCTTTCTACTCTGATTGATTGAGGGATGTTTCTGCTGCTCTATTCTTACCCCTTTTATTTTTCTCATGAGGAAAGATTGGTACACCTGAGGGTCACTTGCCACTTGTTTGGGGGCACTACTTAACAAATTGTCATCACTTCAGACTTTTCTCCATTTGTTTCTATAAAACTACTAGATGCCAATCATTTGCATTTATGCCATGTGTCCTGCTTGTATAAATTATTAGTAGATGCTGATCATTTGCATTTATGGCTTATGTTCTGCTTAAATGTGCTCTTGACCATGGCTTTCTTTTGGAACAAATTGGTAGCCTGTCACCCATAATTCTTCATCTGAGTCTTTCCCTATAACTGCCCACAAATAGACAGGATATCCTAATTTGGTATATCAGTAGAATCACATGATGTGGTGAAGAAATAGTTTGTATTCAGAACAAAAGAGATACTGCACACAAAGATAAAACAAAATCATAAATTAAGGAAAATATACATTTTGGTGGCTTGTTCCGATAATACACTCATACATGCAAAGTAAGAGTGCACCTCAGTAAAAGAAAAAGCCAACTGAGTAATTCAGGGAAGCAAAATGTCCAAGTAAAAAAACCAAAGAAAAGTGCTCAAGGTATAATTGTATTTGGACTTAAATGATCTCCCAATGTCAGAAATAATAGCATATGTCTTCTTTTGAATGATAGGGAAACCGAGCCCCAGGAGATCCAATATGAGGTGAGATCTTTGTCTCCATAATTCTCAAGGGGAAACCATATGGAACCCCAAAGGTGTGGAAAAAAAACAAATGGCTCTAATGCACACACATTATCATACCAGTCACACTTTCCTAGAGAGATTTTTCCTAGAGTGTATTTAAAAAAAAAAAAACAAAACATTTTGAGGGGGCCTGGCTGCCTCAGTTGGAAGAGCATGTGACTCTTGAGCTCACAGTTGCGTTTGAGCCCCACATTGGTTGTAGAGATCACCTAAATAAATAAAACTTTAAAACATCGTTTTCTTTACCTTGTGTTAACTCAGGCTCCAGCAGTGATGAAGTTACTGTGATGCCATGGCAAGGGGAATAGACCAATTCACCTCGTGTTTCAAAGTCAACATCTGCTTAATCTGTTTTGCATTTGTCACTCTCGTATCCACTTACCTTAGGGCAAAAATGGTCTGAGAAGGGAAAGTAAAATAATATAATTTTTTTCCCATTTATAATTTATGCCCCAGCTGCCTCTCAGATGAGTTTGAAGTCACAATCGTCCTAGTTGACCAGCTGGGAACTAAATTATTAAAATAATCCTTTGAAAATTAAAGAGGACCTTTCCATATTCATTTCTCCTTTTCCTATGACTTGCTCATGTTTAGTGTTTTTCATGACATTTCAAATTCTGATCTAAATAACAGCGATAACCGTCTTCAGATTCCCAAAATATTACAATGCAAGTCATTTCATGTGACATTATGTCGGACTCAGACGACAGAGCCGAACGTGTCCTATCTCACAGGCACCCCACTCCACCGGGCAGGGACCCAGCACGTTAGCAAGGGGTGCTGGACCTCGGGGAAACCAGTTGCAAGGAGGACACCAGTAAGGATGAACTTCAGTCTGATTTTGTGGTGTTGGAGGACAGACTCATTCTGAGAACACTTATAGTTGGTGGGAAGATGAAGGCGTAGAAATAGCACTGCTTTAAAGGATGAATACGGGGCTTGTGGTTTTCACAGATGCTCCAAGTTTGTATCAGCTCACAAGCACTAGGTAGAGATAGAGAAGAGGAAAGATACTTGAGAGTGGATAGAGCAAAATTTGAACTCAAAGGCAAAAAGCCAGCTTTGAAAAAGATTCAGAAGTCATAACAGAAATAAACAAACAAACAAACAAACAAATAAATAATAGCCTTCTTCTTTGACTTCGAAACATTAGTTTTAGGCCAGGGAAATTAGAACTTTCTTAGAAATGAGCTCTACTAGATCTGTGACATGGAAAACTATCTTTAGCACAAATAAATCCATTGGAGACACAACTCAGTTTCCCAAGTATGTGCAGTCATTGATGCAAAATGCATTTGACTCATCGTTGGAAGGGAAGTTTTATTTAGCTGTGAGGCTCGGATGATATTTTTAGAAAGAGGAAAGTTCATGGAATTCTTAAAGTGTTGAATGCCTGTGGCAGATGACATTTCAGGGGGTGTGCAGAAGTGACCCATCTGGGCTGGGAGCTTAACTCCTTTCCCGCCATCCCTCCCCATGGCTGTGGCTGCAGACAGCCCTAGGGCCAGATCTGGGGTGTGGTGCTGCCCTCCTGGGGAAGATGGGGCTGCGGTGTGAATTCCCCTGGGGCAGCCGCCTCCTGACTTCTCTCAGATTCTTCAGGGAGACTTGGTTCCCGGGAGAACATCGTGTCAGGATTCCAGAACTCGGGAGGACCCTACTGGTCCATCACCACACCCTTCCATCTCAGCTTGACCCTGAGGAGCTGAGGCCCAGAGTTCAGGGAGCTTCCCACAGTTAGCCCGAGCACCCCTGCCCCTCAAACACATGTGCATGCTCCCCCCACACAATGGCTCTCGCTTTCCCCCAGATGAAGCAACAGGGAATGTCGCCAAGAGAAGTGGGGCCTAGGGCTGGGACTGGGTTGTGGCTGCCTGGTGGTTCTAGGTCCTTCATGCCACGGATGCCAAGAAGTGTCACCCTCCCAAGGAAGAACCAGGTGCAGCCCCACAGCCGCCTGGCTTCACCCTTGCCGGAACACGCCTGCCCTCCAGCATTCTTGTTGATGATTTCTTCTGCCTCTCAACTTTCTATGACTCACAGCCCCCTTGGCAGGTGTGCCCCTTCACTCACCACATCTTGTCCCGTGTGACAGATGACCTACAATGTTCTCCTGTGTCCAACCACAGCGACCAGAAGGCAGGCAGGACAAAACCAAAGGGGAGCCCACGGGCAGGAAATCATCTTTTGCTCTTTAGAGAGAAACCCTATTTCATCCTGATTCTGCAAAAGGTAGTAAAGCAGAAGGATAACTCTTATTGGTGTTCCACTCATGATGCACTAACTACAGGGGTGGTTCTTGTAGGGTCCCTAAACACCAGACCACGGGTATACCAGCTGGCCACCATAGTTCATGAAAGATTTACTGTGAAGCCATCTCTGAGCCACGTGGCATGGACCTGATCCTTTGGCATCGTTTTGTACCTTTTTCATTATAATCATTTCCCACGCTTAAAAGTGTTTTTCCCACACAACTAAGATATGAGCATATTATTGCCCTCTGAATTTGTTTAGCTATCAGAGGCTTAAATAAATATTTTGATCATAAGGAAGCTAAAGAATGTCTGAAAGTAATAGGACTTTGCTTTGTCATGAGAGCTTTAAAACAAGGAATGCGGAATGCTGAATTTCTCAGCACGAAGAATACAGTCTGTTTGCTGACATAACTCATCCAGGCCAGACCCCCTTTCCACATGGAATTTGGAGCTGGCCATCACGTCCGAGCACAGGTCGAAAGTAGAAATAAGAGACGGTCACCCATCTTTGGTCCTCAGTTCGTGTACTGGGAATATGTTTTTAGAAATTCCCCTCAGAATTCAGATTTTGGGGAATTCAGACTAGACAAGGAGCTAGTTCAGTTTTGTCTCTGAAACATGAACTCAGGAAAACAAAAATCACTCTCAACAAAAAATGTTTTACTGAGCTGTGCTTCTTAATCTGCCTCCCTAGTGGGGCCTTTTTTATCTCTCAGCCCCTGGGATAAAGCAGGATATAGCACAGAGGACTCAACTATGTAAACAAGCAGCTTGAAACACGTGTGTGATCTCTGGGACCAGCTCCTAGATCGTACCAGGACCCCACTAAGATAAAGCCACCTCAGCCCATCCTCCAGGGGTCTCATCAAGAATGCACATGAAACCCCTAGAAAACCAATCTTGATGAGGGGTGTTATTTAAATTGATACATGCAAGACAGTTGGCAGGTCCCCCCTGAAAAGAACTTGGACTTGTGATAAAGCAGGATGTTCCCAGGGCAGGGACTGTTGAGGGCTCTGGGCTTCAGACCCCTCCTCCTTTCTCAGCTGGCTTTCTCTCTTGGTGGAAGGGCACACTGTCCTGACTCCAGCAGCTCTAAATGAATAACCGCTGCATGAATATTTTAATCCTAGACCTCACCCACTTTCCAGAGAGAACCTCAAAATACTCACTTGGCATTCCCACCTGCACAGTCTGTTGGTTATGTCTGAATCAGTAGGTCCAACACGACACGGATGCTGCTCTCCTGCCCAACAGCTCCTCGCTCAGCCTTCCTGGTTTTGCTGCTGGCAATTTCATTCTTCCAATTGCTTGGGACAGAAATTTGAAGTCAGTTTGGCCTTGCCTCAGGCTGCATGTCCGAAGCATCCGGAGACCCTATCCCATGCCTAGATTTGACCACTTCTTGCCGTCATTATGACAACGCAGGCATGAGCGATTCAAGCCTCTGACGTGAATCCGGCGACAGCCTGTTGCTGGTCCTTCTGCTTCCATCCATGCTCCGTTAGAGTCTGGTCTCGACACCATGACCAGAGTCAGTTTTAGGTTCAAAATAACGGCATCTCTGAACTCTGCAGCTCCCTACTTCACTCTGAACCAAAGTTAAGCCCTGTAGGCAACGTTGTTATCTTGTGCTGTTGTTATCGGTGCTCTTCTAGGTCTGTTACAGGTCACTCTGCTCCAGCCACACGTGCATCCTGGCCAGGTGTCCTCTTCCCTGAGAGACCATCCCGTGCAGCCCCACCCGTACTCCTTCCCTTCCCACACTGCACTCATCACCCTGTGACAAAGTGGGACTGACCGGTGTGAGCTTGTGTCTAATGAAAGCCTTCCAGCGCCAGAATGCCATTGCCACAAGCACGGAGATCATTGTTCTCTCACTTATCAATGTATCTCAAGTGCCAGAAAGGGTGCCTTGCATATAGGAGGTGCACCTTTAATATTCGTCGAATGAGTGCAAGTTTATATATGATCATGAGGGCCCTGAAGGATGCAAGGAATTCTATCTCCACACAAAAGCACGCACACCTCCTAACAAAGCCCACTCTTGTGTTTCCGTCTCCCACTGGGACAGGTGGTTCCACATTCTCGTTATGATTATCTCACTTTACTTGTCCGTCCAAGCCTTGTCTCCCCTGTTAGACTACGATCAGTGTAAGTGCAAACATCACTCACATTTTCCTTCCTTATACTCTCCTCATCCTTAAATATAGTGATGCTTTTGGGGGGAAAATCCTAATAACTAGGAATTTCTCCTCGAGTCCAAAAGCCAAGGCTGGAGGTAGTAAGCATCCCCACATTCTAGTGAATGTTCTAGAACATTCTAAAGAGAATGCTACAGCGCTGCTAGAACATACTCTCTCCACCAGTTTAAGCTGTAGGTGTTTTGACCTACAACACTCTATAGTCCACAAGCCATTTAGCCTACAAATCCTATAAAAATGGAAGTTAGAATGTATTTTGCTTGAGTTGAGGATTTTTCTTGAGCTCTTAGTTCCTTAGAAGTGTTGTAGAAAATGGTTATTCTGTGGCCCCAAGACAAAGCCTGGGTTCCTAGAGCTTGGGAAGGCTGGGAACCCAAGCCCTGGCTGAGCAACCATGAACAGCAGAAGTATTTCCCTTACAGTCTCTGCATGGAATTTGAGAAGAGATTCTTAGAAGCCCATGTAGACACAGGTACCCTCGTATTTACTCAAATGGGAAGCTGGCAGGCTGAGAAGAGAGACAACAATGGGCATGCCACGTTCCCTGTGACTCCTCCTTCTGGACCCATGGACATTACTCACAGCATTGAGGGGTCATTACTCAGAAGGTTCCCTTGAATGAGAGCTTGCTTCCCTGATGGGTCTTCTTATACATAGCTGAATTTTTTAAAGTGAGGACATGGGTGAGTGTCACACCATGTTTTTCTAATTCATACAAAACACTCCTGCTCTATGATATGGTTCTTTCCGCTCTGAGATGATTAAAAGAAAGGACACAGAAAAGAGGAAAAATGCACCTGGAAGAGTGAGTTTCAAAGTTAATGGGAACATGACAAATTGCAGTTTGTCAATAATAGGACAGTGTCCTCTCTCTCTTTATCCATTTCCCCGGGGTGCTGAGGTGCGATGCTTTACAACACAATATCGCCTCCATGACACGATATGTCACAGAAAGGATGTTCTAGCACAGATCAACCTCTACCCAAGCCATAGAGCAAACTCTAAAAGCAGAGTGTCTAGAAGCTTTATGCTTGAGGAAATGGGTCTCCGTCAACAAAATACTATTTATAGGGCATCTCATCGTGTGGACACCCAAAGTGCCTAATATAAACCCTAAGGAAAAATAAACATAGTTCAGTCAGAAAAAAAAAATCACATCTGATGAGTTGTAATTAATTAGAAGATTAACTGCATAAATGGGGCCATATTTGATTTAAGTTTATGGTTTCATAGATAAAATGTTATGTCCAGAATAGTTCCAATGCTTAAAAGAATATGAGAATAGCCATTCTCTTCCATGACATTTTTAATGAGAAAATGAAGGAACAATTCATGTTAAAAATAATAACCTTATTTAGTTCGCCCAATTGAATTATTAGATAAAACTTTGAGTTAATTTTAATGATTTCCTCATCATTCTCTATCTGCAAGAGACTCATCTCTGTCCCTGACTTAGAGTAGAATATTCCAGAGAAAGGAAACTTTGCCGTCACGTGGCTCATTTATGTTCTGCTAACAGTGGGCATGGTCTTCTTGAGTGTGTAGAGCTGGGTAGCACTGGGTAGGACTCTTGTCCAGGTCAGTGCCTACTGTGGACTTCTATTCTTCTTTACCAATACTAGCTTCTGTCATTTACTAGCTGTGAGGCCTTGGGCCTCAGTTTCCTCATTAATTAGATGGAAGAGGTCAGTTAGATCATCTCTGAGATATAGAATCTCTAAGACTCACAGAGATCCTAGTATTGGACCAAAATCCCCCAGCATCATGGAAGTATGACAAAAAATTACAAAATTAATTGTGGGATGTATTTCTTCTTTTGTTCTACTTGGTAACCAATTACTTAACCCATGCTTGGTGCATTTTTTTCAAGGACTCAAACATTGCATTATTTTTTTTTAATTTGTCATCTATGCAAAGATACCTGCTGGAATTGTGCTATGTGTAGCCTCTAAGTGGCCACCCAAGAGGTCTTACAGTCTTTCTGGGTCAACTCAGGTCCTAGTCACCTCTGTGCATTTCTCTTATAAAATCAGTGATGCACAGATCCTTTGGCATTTAATACGGCAATCAATCCTTCAGAATGTTAACCTTATATTTTGCCGCTACTGGTATTGCATATGTTTACATATTCTGTATGCTATCTTTCAATGTAGGCTACAAGATGGGGTGGGGTGTTCATACTTATGGGTAGCATTCAGCTCAAGGCTGAGAAGAACTCAGGTATTGGTTGACGGGATGGTAAAGTGGTAGACCCAGAATCCTCGATGTAAGGTGGACCGACAATGGTAGAGATCGCCAAGGAAGGTGCGCCTTCTGGTGGAAGAAGCCTCCTTGGGGTTTGGCATTGATTTACCATGGCAGGTTTTCCATGATTTAGTGTCTGGTTTTCAGCCATATTGACCCCCAAATTTATCAAGAATGATGACTTACGCAGCACATTGCAGAGTTCTAGCTTCAAATCCATCTCAGAAAGAGAAACACGATCAGGTGAGCTGGAGGGACATGTTAGGAACTGCAGGTTACAGCTGCATTGATTGAGAGCCAAGTGTTATGCCAGGGTTTCTGCATAAATGCTTTCTGCAAGAGTTTTCCGCAAGACAATACTGAAGGTAGGAGAGTGGATAAATGTGTATTTCCAATAGCAAAGTTCAGGCTTTCTCCATTACTTCTCGCTAGATCTTTTATCAAAGTCATCAGGAGAAACTGAAGGTAGAAAGAGTGCATATGAGGGTATGATATGACTGAGGTACTTTCATAGGCATTATTTCACTCGATACCACAAGAAAGTAGGATTTCTCCATTATAGACATGAGATAAACTTCTCAAAATGACACAGTTCAGTAAGTGGGTTAATAGGATTGATGAATGCAGAATTGTCCGAGTTCCAGATGTAGTCAAAGTGGGCCTTGCGAAGATCATTAACAGAAATAGTGTAGTCATGATATCAACTTAAAATGCAAATAGAAACTGGTAATGAGAAGCGCCTATTAACTTTTGCAAAGGAAAATAATGCTCACTCTTGAGATAAGAGAGACTATCTCAAAAAGGAAAATTCTGTTAAAATAAGCCCTCAGAAATGTGTAGTTTGTGTCTGCTCCAGCAGACAGAGTGGAGCTGGAGATAGTCTAGACTGAATCCCTGCTAGTCTGTGGCCAGCCTGAAGCCACATTCCCAGCATTCACCTGGACATTAGCTAGGAAACAGAGAAACTGCATCGAGGCCAGCTCTGACATTTACAATAGTGATGGAACAAATCACATCAGACAAACCTGATGTCTTTTCCCGATGGAATTACAAAATTCTAGAAATGGGGATGATAGCTGATGCTACCTATGTTTACTTTAGCAAAATACTAGATATCATATTTTCATGACCTCTTCCTTTAAGAAGAAATTCAGAAAGGTTTGGAAACGATCATTGTCATCTATGTTTTGAAGGTAGCCATGGTGTCATAAATAAAGGGAAATACTGAGCAATCCAGTGGAACTCAGTCTCTCCCAGGTGGTGAAAAACAAAGAGGATGAAAAGGTCGGATACTAGAATGCCTGGTGCATGGGGAAAGATGGAAGATGAGAAGGCACAGGTGGTTTGGAACAATGATTTCAAACATAACGAAAATCAGACAAACTCTAAAAATAATCTAAAAGACAGAATCAAAGATAATTCACTGAATGAGTCCAAATCCAAAGGCTCCAGAAGGTGCCTGCCAGATTAGAAGCACACTGAAAATGCACAAGCTTAACAGATTGCTGAATTCTAGTGTCCAGACCACAAGCCCTCCTTCCTCCTGCTGGAGAGGTCCCCCCAGTGTAGGGTGGGCCCTCACTACGGCGTCGCTCGTGCTGGGCATCTGTCCACAGAGCTGTTGCTCTCCCCTGGCACACCTTCAGCCTTCTAGCCTAGTCTCTAGGACCCAGTTGACCAGAGTAATATTGTAAATAGGTTGTTCCATTTAAAAATTTTCACCACTACTTTTATTTTCTCCCCTCCATTCAATATTACTTTTCTTTTTCTACTAAAAAAAAAAAAAGTTGTATTGGAAGAATTCTACTCTTATAGCTAAAAAATAAAAATTTCCCTTGCATTTCAGTGATTTCTTGGAAAGTAGGACAAACAAGAAGAAACATGTCAATAAAAGTACCTTTATATACATACATATATATATATATATATATTTTTAAATGGGTCAAGAATTTTTTTCAGGCAAAAGTTTTTCAAATGATTCACTTATAAAAGTATTTGTGTATGTGTGTGTATGTGTGTTTTAAATATGCGTGCAGTATTAAAGAAACACACCCAAATAGAGAGAGAGATTAGAGAGCTAGCAATTGATTGATTGATTGATTGATTGATTATGAGACATTGGCTCCTGTAATTATGGAGGCTGAGTCCCATAATCTGCTGTCTGCAAGCTAGAGCCCCAGGAAAGTCAGAATGTAATTCAGTCTGGACTCTGAAGCCCCAAGAACCAGGGAAAGCCAATGGTGTAAGTACTAGTCTGAAGGCAAGAGATGGGATGAGATGTCCCAGATCATTTGTGATGTAGGAAAAAGGGACAAGATCCTCCTTCCTCTGCCCTTTGTTTTCCTTAGACCTTTAGTGGTTTTGATAATACCCACCCCCACCCCCAATATGGCAAAGGCCATCTACTCTGCTGGGCTCTCCGATTCAGATGCTCATCTCACCTGAAAACACCCTCATAGACACATCCAGAAGTAATGTTTAATCAGAGCAGTTTGTGGCAGGTCAAATCGCCACATAAAATTAATCATTACAGTTACTTATCTGAACATCTCTGTCTTCATCCTTTGAAACTGGTGGCAAAAGATTGAACATCAAAAGACTACCCAACCCTTCCTCTCAGTATATTAAAGTAGAAGATAGAGTCACACACACCTGAATCTGGAAGAACTCTCAGGATCACAGGCTAAGTGATAGAATTTTCTCTACCATGCCACTGCCTTTGGTGAAATGCAACAGATGCGTTGTCCAGATATTGTATAAATGACTACACTGGCCAGGCTGACACCATAGCTTACAGGCGACTGAAGTCTCTATCTCTTTTGCAACAGTCCAGAGGCAGGCAGGCTCAAGGGCTTGTGACCAGCTCTGGTCCTTGAGGTCATCCAAGGACCCAGGTGCCTTCTCTCATGTTGGCTTATGTCCTCTAGGATGATTGTTTCTGGTTTGCAGAGATGAAGCTGACTCCAGCCCATGAGATGAAAGAAACAAGGTAAGCCCACTGGAAACTGCCCATGGGTCGGTGGTCACTTTCCTCTTTCTGGAAAGTACTCATGTGCCCAGAAGTACTTGTATCTTCTAAACTCCCATGGAGGGGGGAGGCGGAGTCTGCTACTACAAGAAAAAGGGGGAAGAGTGTGGTGGGGTGACAATTAGACCCTTTTCCACCTTCACCACCACATGCGAACACCCAGTAACCGGAAGATTAAAATGACGTGGAAATGACCAGCCAGAAATGAGGATGACATAACCACTCAAAATAATTTCGTGTTTTGTTTTTGGATAAAATATAGGAAACTCATTGAAAGCAGCAGACAGTGGAAGAATGGGCATCCACACCCCAGACCCTTCTCTCTCAGTGTTGGTGAAATGTGTCCCTTGCTTTCCAGCTAAAGACGCCATCAGCTACATTTCAATACCCATGAAGTGCACGGGTCTCCTTGCCTCCCAGCTTCTCCTGCACAGGCCGTATGGCCCATCTCAACATCCCCCACCCATCGAGGCAGCAAGAGGCCATGAGAATCATGTCTCCTGTCCCCTGCTCCCCTCCACCCCAGCCCCTTGTGAGATCTCATGCCTGCTCACCATCCTTACAGACGTGACCGCAAACACGGCCTTGAAGACTAGGGCTCCAAATTTTTCATCCTTTGTTAAAAAATGCCTTTCATTTTAATGCCTTTGTACTTGCTGTTTGCATTTGAAGTCCTTTTCCTGTTAAAGACCGCACGGTGGATGTTTCCCTAATGGAGGAATGCACATCAAAGCTTTAACTGTGGCCATCTCAAGCCCTGTGGCTGGTGAGCCCCTTTTTAGAGTATCACACAATGTGCAGACAGCTGTTTTCAGAGGGCTTTTTATTTTAAGCTCCCACGGTAAAGAAGGAATAATGGTAGATTGCTGTGAGGTGCCCCAGCTGGCAAAATGAGTAGCTTTCAGAAATAATCACTCCTGGTAGGGCCCCAAACAATATATATGTATATTTAGGGATGGAACTCAGTCAGGAACATTCCTTTTAGACCATTCAGTAAGATGGACTTAACATAATGACTTTGGTCCTAAAAGTTGCTCCCCAGGCCTTCCATCTCAATTAGCTACTGCACCAGCCCAGGCAAAGACAACAAACACTCCTTTCACAGGGCCAGGTCTAAGAGCAGAAGGTAAATTGGTAATTGGATGCCTCTCTGGGGCAGAGGTCTCACTGGTAGAGAATGGAGAGCCCACTGGTGGCCGGCTGGTCAACAGACAAG
Organism: Spilogale gracilis; assembly: GCA_004023965.1. Classification (NCBI taxonomy): domain Eukaryota; kingdom Metazoa; phylum Chordata; class Mammalia; order Carnivora; family Mephitidae; genus Spilogale; species Spilogale gracilis. Next base: position 56,291 of record PITA01001068.1, on the reverse strand, counting down.
AGCTTGGCATTGTCTCAGCTCCCTTGCTCTGTTTCATTATATACGCTCAGGGGTCAAAGCACATCTTCAATCTTCCTCTCTTGCTCTTTATAGAGCCCTTGTTTCCTCCCCTCCTCATGTTAATATTTACTCTTGGAAAACAGGGAATGTGAGCATAATTTAATTGTGATCCATGAGCCCCACCTTTTCAGGAATCCTCTCTCCTGAAAAGCCATCCCATCTGGTGTAGGGGAGACTCTGGGCCCAGGTTGGCAAACATCTGGCCGTCCAGGAGTTAGTAGCAAAGTATTTTTCTAAACAGTAATGGTGACAATCAAGAGCATTGCCCAATGGTTGTATCAGGACAAAATGAGGTGTGGTGACCCCCAGAAGTTCTGACCTATCCTGTGGATAGGAAAGGAAGTGACAAAGCTCCGAAGATGGTCAGATCTCCAGGGGACCATGTCCTGTGACTATCAGGGAACAGCAAGACCAGTGGCCTGCCAAGGAATAGTCACCTGTTGCTAGTTTTGTGTTTGCTTTTTAACTGGCAAAGGGTCTCAGAAAAAGAGCACATTGAACTGGTGTTGCAAAGCACATTTGTGGATTATTTGCCCACTTTGTGGACAGGTGTGGCGGAAGTCTTGGGGACTGATAGAGGACATCTTTTACCTTAGCTTTTAAGTGTAGCTTTCCTTGGGGTTCCCTACAATGTTGAGCAGCAAGAAAGAGTGCTTTTTTTCACTATTTTTTTTTTAGTTTCATTTCATTTTTTCAGTATTCCAAGATTCCCTGTTTATGCCCCACACCCAGTGCTCCATGAAATATGTGCCCTCAATACCCACCACCAGGCTCAGTCACCACCCCCACTCCCCTCCCTTCCAAATCCCAAAATTTTTGAGGATATACATAATGATTGCATTATAATAAATCCTTCCAAGTAGAGTTACTGGGCCAAAGGATTTACTGTTTTTAAGCTTTTCTCTAGGAATGGGCAAATTGATTTGTCCAAAGTTTGTGTTGGTTTTTCTCACCAATGGCATTTGAGATGGCTGACCTCTGTGAGTCTGGGACATCACTGCAAGCTACTAGTTCTTTCTAATATTTGAGCATTCGATAGGTGGAAACAGTGTCTGGTATTTCATGCCTCTTTGAATGTGTCTTTTTCTCTTCCTGAGTGACCCTTGCATATCCTCTGGCCATTATTTTATGGAGGGACGTGTCTTTCTCTTTTCAGAGTCTATCAAGCGGCTGTATACTAGAAGTATAGCTCTTCCCCACCATACTTATCAGGAACCTTTCCTCCAACTGTTCATTTGCCTTTTAAATTAGTTATAGGATCTTGGGGCTACAGGAAATCTTAAATTTTTATCTTTTATTACTTCCGATAAGTCAGATTGAAAAATCAGCTTCGGAAGGGAAGTTTGTTTCAGTCTTTCAAAAAAAGGGTGGATGGTAAAGCTCATTGACAAGTAACAGTGTGTCCAGTAGGAGGTTTACTTTTTTATTTTTATTTTTATTTTTATTTTTTTAGTGTTCCAAGATTCATTGTTTATGCCCCACACCCAGTGCTCCATGCAATATGTTCCCTCAGTACCCACCACCAGGCTCGCCCATCCCCATCCCTCTTCCTTCCAAGACCCTCAGTTTGTTTCTCAGAGTCCCCAGTCTCTCATGCTTTGTCTCCCCCTCTGATTTCCCGCAATTCACTTTTCCTTTCCTTCTCCTAATGTCCTCCATGTTATTCCTTATGCTCCACAAGTAAGTGAAACCATATGATAATTGACTTCCTCTGCTTGGCTTATTTCACTCACCATAATCTCCTCCAGTCCCAACCATGTTGCTACAAAAGTTGGATATTCATCCTTTCTGACGGAGGCATAGTATTCCATTGTATATATGTACCACATCTTCTTTATCCATTCATCAGTTGAAGGGCACCTTGGCTCTTTCAACAGTTTGGCCATTGTGGCCATTGCTGCGATGAACATTGGGGTACACATGGCCCTTCTTTTCACTACATCTGTATCTTTGGGGAAAATACCAGGAGTGCAATTGCAGGGTCATAGGGTAGTTCTACTTTAATTTTTAAAGGAATCTCCACACTGTTTTCCAAAGTGGCTGCCCCAACTTGTATTCCTACCAACAGTATAAGAGGGTTCCCCTTTCTCCATATCTTCCCTAACACTTGTTATTTCCTGCCTTGTTAATTCTGGCCGTTCTAACTGGTGTAATGTGGTATCTCAGTGTGGTTTTAATTTGAATTTCCCTGATGGATAATGATGATGAAGATTTTTCCATGTGTCTGTTAGCCATTTGTACATCTTTGGAGAAGTGTCTGTTCATGTCTTCTGCCCATTTTTTGACATGATTATCTTTTCTGGGGTATTGAGTTTGAAGAAGTCTTTATAGATCTTGGATACCAGTTCTTTGTAGTGTCATTTGCATTTCACTGATCTTTTTAAAGCTCAGTGAGCTAATAAAATTTCAGTGAGTTGAAATACAGGCTCTAAATCCAGTTCCAGCAAAACCAAACCACCTTAAGTTCATTAATGGCTAGAAATTGCTCATGCTGCTATCTTGGATTCCAGGAATTGTCCCCCAGCCCCTGCCTGGCTCCCCAGCTTTGCCTTGGTAAACTTTCAATTGGGTAGGAATCCCTTCAGTGGAACCTCATCTATCCACATCCATGGGTAGTCCACCCTGTTGGCCCTCACTTGCTCTTCCCACAGGCTTCCCTCCCCCAAGAAACCTCAAACTCTAGGCACTGCACGTAATACATCTCATCACATGTCCAAATGTGCCTGTCGGTCTCCTTTGAAAGTCTGTGGTCTATCCATCCTTACGCTCGTGCACCTGGCACGGCAGTGTAGGGGACACGTGATGGACCTGAGGAAAATACGTGAGCAGCCCCAAGGCTCTGTGCATGCAGCATGCTGGCTATTTGGCTGAAGAGGCTGTGGATGAAGGACCGTCCTTGTGACGGTGTATAAACTCGAGTCTACAGCCCACAGTCTGGGACTCACTGATTGAGCTGGGTCTAGAAAAAAATAAGAGGCAAAACATGAATTCCTGTGTTTCCCCATAAAGCTGAGCTCGTTCTGGGGAAATCTCTACTGGCTACTGAAAACCAAGCCTCCAGATATGGAGACTGTGCAAGAGAGCCATTGATTCTTTTTTTCTTTTTTTTTAAGTTTTTATTTATTTGACAGAGAGAAACACAGCCAGAGAGGGAACACAAGCAGGGGGAGTGAGAGAGGGAGAAGCAGGCTTCCCGCCGAGCAGGGAGCCCGATGTGGGGCTCGATCCCGGGTCTCCAGGATCATGACCTGAGCCGAAGGCAGTCGCTCAACCAACTGAGCCATCCAGGCGCCCCATCCATTGATTCTTTAACGAGATGCCCTCTCCTTCACCTAAAAGTGCCAGCCAGTATTAAAAAACCCTACATGTTTCTTTACATTTGAAAACTTGCATGTTGCTGAGTGTTTTGGGGTTTGCCCTACAAGGGAGACTCTGGGCCGAAAATGTAGATCTGGCGATTGAGTGATAGGAAGGCACTTTATGGATTATTGTCTGATCTTTGCAATGGCCCTCTGACCCAGGTGTCATTGTAACACGTACCTTATCCCTGTGAACGCTGTGACTCAGAGGGGCCGAGGAGCTTCACCTTTCATGTTGGGGCCAGAACATCACCAGGGGTTTATCCTTTCGCAAAGCCCACCAGTCCTGGGAAAGCCTCCAGCATCAGCACCTGGGTGCTCCTAAGGCCTCACAATGGGTTTCCTTGGGAGACAGCCACACCCAACAGCAGCCCCAGACCACCACTCCACCCGCTCTTTCTGATCGCCATTGTGCCACTGGTGTCCTCGATGCAGTGGGAAGGTGACCGGTCTGGAAAGAGCCAGCCAGCCTCGACGAGGTGCCTCAGTGCAAGTCGGTGAGTTCAGCTTCGGTGCGTCTCCTCATCTGGCTTCCTAACTCAGGAGACCAGCCCAGAATTATCCCCAACCTCCCTTTAAGAGCTAACACTCTTCTTTTTTTTTTGGTCTTCCTGAGCAATTAACAATAATGATTGAATTGGCTTTGCTTCTTCTTCTTGTTTTATGGGAGCTTGATTTTTGGGAAAGAAAATCAAAAATCAAAAATGAAACAGAAACCCAAAGTTGATGGTGTTGAGTATTGACCAGAAGGCTTTTGTTGATGTCCTTTGTCTCGCGGCCTCTGACATGGGACATACCCAGCGCATGTTCCTGCAAAGATCCGGGACAGAAAATCAGGTGGTCTCTCCTGGCTCCTCATTGACAACCAGGCTAGAAGAGTGACCTTGAGATGCACACAGAGCTGGTCATTTCCCAAGGAACTGCCTGAAGAATTTTCAGAGCTGAGGCTTTTTACATCCCTTTTCCCTGTAGCTTCCATGGGAGGACCCATGCCACGCTTGCGATTTTTCCATCATTCAGTGAGAATCTGTGCCCTTTTTCCTGCTGCGCTCCCTCTCGGGGCAGGGGGCCTCCTGCCTCGATGACCACATTATCACCATCATTCCCCGAACCACCTGTTACTTAAGAAATGTCTTGGGCTCTGAAGTGTCCACACCCTGTCTCTTTCTTGCTTCTTCAAATTTAAAGCCCACAGATTTCTTCTGGCTTTTCACACACAGGAATATGTTTTCTACTGACTGTGTCGGGCTGCAAGGAGATACGCTGTGGTCCTCAGATCTGGGTACAATGAGGCAGCATTTCGGGTCATGACAGCTGTGGACCTCTTGCATAGTGTTTGTCAGAGCAGAATAGGAGTAAGACCCGTGTCTGTCGTTGGCTCCCTGAGCGGATAAGGCCAGCATGCGGGGGGGGGGGGGTACCACAGCCTCTTGCACCCATCACTTTGGGTGAGGCACTTGTGTTGGCTCCCTTCCAAGTTCCCCTTCCTTTCCTCTTGGCTTCCAGAGTCCGGCTGCCCCCAGACACGGGCTTAGGGACGCACAGACCCCAGTGCAGCTCAACATCGGCCTCCAAGTGCTCTCCTTTCTGTGTCAGGGCCCAGTAAGAATGTGGCCACCATCGTCCCCCTTGAGAGCCTGGCCGCCATCGTCCCCCTTGAGAGCCTGGCTGCCATCGTCCCCCTTGAGAGCCTGGCTAATGTCTAGCTGGCCAAAAAGTACATTTATAAAAAGGAACAGTTTCTTGCATAATGGTTAGCCCTTGGCAGAGCTGTTTTACAAAGGAATGGGGGACCATGAGGACAGCCACATGCCCCACCAGCGCTAAACATCATTGAGCATCCTCACTCAAAAACGCTGCCTTGTTCTGCCTGTTCCTGATGCCACAGAAGCAAACTGGGCTGAAGCAGCAGCACTGTACCCATCCTGCAGCTCTGGAGGCCAGAAGAAGAAAGGGGCTAAAATGAAGACATCAGCGAGGGGCCTTCCTTTCTGGAGGCTCCAGGGGACAATCAGACCCCTTTCTCTTCCAGCTGCCAGAAGATGCCTGCATGGCTGGGCTCGCGGTCCCCCCACCTGCAGCAACAGAAGTGCTGGGCTGGTGTCCTCTATGCTGGCGTCTCTCTTGTTTCTTCCACTCCTGACCCTCCTCTTCCAGTTGTAACGGTCCTTGTAATGACTTCAGACTCACCGGGACAATCAAAGATATTCTCCCCATCTCAAGATCTTTGCCTTAATCGCAACCCTAAAGTTCTTTTTGCCATGCAGAGTAATACATTCGTGAGTTCTGGGGAGGAAGGTAGGGACATCTTTGTGGAAACTTTTTTCTCCAGCCTACCAGAGTCTCCCCTCTGTTTGGGACAGGGAAGCCTAAGGGATCTTATGAGCAAAAAAAGCTCTTTTTTCCCCTTTGCTCCTTTTCCTGCTCCTCTTCTTGCTAGGACCCCACTTTACACATGTCTCATAATGCAGATTGTGTATGTCTTCCTTGTAAAGGACAGAGAGTTAAAATATTTCTCTAGAATGGATGATCTCTAGAGGAGGACCAGGTGTAGATGAGTGGGCAAAGGCCATGATGTGAGCGTTCCAGACCAGGGCTAGACGCCTCGACCCCTCCAAGGAGTAACACGTGGGCCCTCATCTCTGTTCTAACCAGTTCCTGGATGTCTGAGAGGGCATGCACACAAGACCACCATCCTCAGTAAGGAACCCCCAGACCCCAAACCAAAGCAAGACTCTCTCCTCTCCTTTCTAGGTCTCCCGGATGGCCCACCTGTACCTGTGCTCTCTCCATCCACAATAAAGTCTGTCTTCAGCCCCTGCTGGTTCACGTTTGATTGTCATCCCATGTGAAGCCAAGGAACCTCCTGGCTGCTCCCACGGGACCCCCTCTGTCTCCTCAGACCAACCTGTCTGCCTTCCCCCGAGGATTCATGTCTGCCACATGTAGGATATCTCCCCACCCCAAGTCCCCTAAAAGCAGCCCCCCCCATTATATTTTCATCTCTAGGCCTACAAGTCCCAATTCTCCTCATCTAAGTGAGGTCTGGGTGAGGCTCCTGGCATGATCCACCCCGGGCCAAAGTTCCTCTCGCTGTGACCCTGTGAAACTCAAGAAACAGGTTGTCTGCCTCTGAAATACAATGTTGAAACAGCATGGAATGATGGTTAAAGACATCCACGTTCAAAAAGGTGGACAAGAAGGCCAAAAGCAGCTCCACCCGTCCCCAGCAAATCTAAAATCCAACCAGGCACACTCCCTAGGGTATCAAAGTGCAGAACGGTCCTCCTGCTGGGCTGGTGGTGTCCTTCCAAGAAACAATGAATCAACACCAAAGAACAGTCCTGTTAAGGTCAAGTCCAGGTTGTTCGAGTCCACACTGGGGATACTCAGAAGATCAGCTGTGGGGCAAAGACCCATGAGTAGCTTGGAGAGAATTCTAGGAAGGGCTCAGGCTGGAAAGGTGGGACGTGTTCAGTTTCCACCCCCTTGAGGACTGGAGACAGGTAGGGTGACGTTTCCTCCAAAACAAAGACAAATATTTATATAAAAATTAATCTTTCAGAGTTTGGTAGTTCCTTCAAGGTGAAAAAAAAAAGTCTCTTCTTTCAGACATCAGAGAATACATTTCACTCATCTAAAAGAAAACTAAGCTCCTGTCTATTCTAAGTTAATAGGTTCAGCCAAGTAAGCCATGTTTCCTGGCTTGACACTGATTTCAAATATTGGGCCTCATGTAAGTCACGAGGGAAGAATATCTCTCACATTTGTACCCAGGAAAAACATGCAGAAACAAGGAGAAATATGCATTGGAGCCAAACTGGAAATATAATTTATAATCTAATCTGCTATTTTATTTTAATCATTGAAAAATCACTTTTGTTCATGCCCACAGAACCTGGAAACTTGTGGACGGATTTTCATTTTTAAGGGAGTGGACTCTACCAGCTAGACGCTAGAGGCTGAGCCACTATGCTTGGAGGGCTGTGTCTCTAAGGGTCCACGCTGCGCCTCTGTGCTTCTGTATGTCCATCCTGGGACTTCCCTCTGTGAGCCTTCCGTGGCTGTGTGACCAGGGAGAACACGGGAGAAAGCACAGGCACGCTAGGCTCCTCCTCGCCTCTGGTATGTGAGGGAACGAGGGAAAGGGGCAGTGTCAGTAATGCATTCCCACGGATGCTGGTGGGTACTCAAAGGGCTCAAATATACATCAAGAATTTTTTTTTAATGATCTCAGAATATGGTACAATCAATAGAGAGAATTTTGAAGATTAGTCCAACCAACTAATTTCACAGATGAGAAAACAGGAGCTGAGAGAAATCCTGAAGACTAGGTAGCTATTGGTGGCAAGACAGGCCCCAGAATTCAGTCCCTGGGCCGCCCTGCCTATCGCGTCTCTGCCTTATATAGGACGGAAAAACCATACGTCCCAGTGACCTCGTCTGCACGGTCTTCCCTGTGGTACAGCGGTTTGCATCTAATGGATTGACTGTGTCGTGTTTTCTAAAAACCCCTGGAAATACACACATGGGCATATAGACACATCTTCATCGTCTCCACACATTGCCTATCCAGGAAATTCTCCGTGGTTAGCCCTAGGTGGGGCAAGATACCTCTCAGGCCTTCTCCCCACCCAGGAAGAGCCCTCCATCCGGGGGTTGGACCCGGGCTTGGAGATGAGTGGACGGGTCTACCCTCCATGGAACCCCTTCTGCCCCGGACCGCGAGCCTCTGTCTGCATCAGGCTGCAAGCTTCCATCATGGGCAGACTGCAGGCTGACATGCACCATCGTGATTTCCCACACGAGCCGGGACTGAACATGTCTTCTGACAACACTGGGGCTACATTTTCTGTATTGTGCCAAGTGCACCCAGCTGTCTCCGTCGCTGCCCCCGTCGTGCTTCATTAGGCGCAGAAAGGGGAAGTGACTTGCTCAGAAGAATGCATCTAGCAAATGACTGACCCTGGATCGCACAGAGAGGACACAGAAAGGAATCAGAGAAGCTTATCTTATCTACACCTGCACATTTTTGGAGTCAAACAAGACCCACGGATGCCGCTCTATTAGCCTAACAAAACAGCGAATGAGACAACATCCTCCCTGAAGATCAGGTGCTTGAATTCTCCTATGAATCCCTGGTGTCTGGAGAGAGCGCACACACATGTGCCTGCCGGACTCCGAGGAGAGGAGGGACGGAGAGCCAAATGATCTCTCAGGTGCCGAAGACTAAAATATCACGTAACCAACTTTCATCTTCAAAGCTCTCATTGCTGGCAGAGATAACTGACCCTCGGCGTGCAGGGCATCATTCTTCAGTGACTCTCGACCACTTGCACAGATACCCTTAGCGAGCTATGCCTGTCCCTCCGCCCACTTCGCAAAAACATGAAACGGCACATTCCTTTTCCAGAGTGGGCTGCTTGCATGTTTCCGCAGCAGCAAGAATTTGGAGGGGGTCATGCAGCCCAAATAGTTTCCTCACCGCAGTGATCCAGCCGACACTGTAAAACAGATCCTAAATACCAAGAAATAGCCTACCAGGGCAGAATAAGCCCTGATCTGTGTTTATGATAATGACATGTGAAAGTCTAAAAATTATAGGGTTGCTTGCAGAGATGGGCCTATTATAAAATAATTGCGTCCTACTTTGTGTAAACATAAAGGAAAGTCACCGTGCTGTGAATGGTCGAAAGAAAAGGTTTCCTTAGAAGAATGGGGAAAATAAGACTCCATTTCAGACAAAGAGAGCTTCAGAGGTGATTAGGAATTTCATGGCATTTTAAAATAACAATCCCACTCAAAGAATTCTCTGAAATTCCCTAAACTTAAAAACATCGCTTTTCTTCAGACATCTAATTGAGATTACATACCAAAACCTACCATAAAACCTCCCACCAAGAAATAAGAGCAGATTGTTTGCACTATAGGTATTGTGTGTTTTCTCCACTTAAATACAACTATTGACCTTTTCCCCATGGTCAGGATGTAAGTGTTCCATGGCAACTGTGAAGGAAAGGTCACAATAATATTTTCCAAGGCAGGTTTTGGCCTTGAAGCGGGATTCGCTATTATGTTTAGAAGTTGTCACCTGAGAAGCAGTGGGTCGTGATCAGATTTCTTCTTGAGCATATTTTTGTTTTCTTGCTAGCCACAAATGGCTTGCAGCTAAGCAGTTTTGAGGTCCCCAGACGATGCATGAGTATATCAGCCTGGAAAGGGTCTTGGTCTTTGAGGGGCTTGAGTTCCGTGAAGCCCAGAGGCAGTACGTGGAAAGATTTTTAAAGCTTCATTTCTGTGATCAGCAAAAGTCGTTTGACCCCCCGGGCTGTCCACCTCAGCTGGCGAGTTAGCCCATCGGTGCTGGGGGAGTGGGGCGTAGCCACAGTCACTGTCGGCACTGCCGTGAGGATCACCAACGGGAGCAATGCAGGAACACCCTCTCCAGTGCCTGAAACAGAACGAGCCGTCGATAAGCTCAGTCATCCCTGTTACACACTCACCTGCATTGTCTCGGTAGTCTGCATGCGTTCCGTTTCTAGGAAGTGTGAGCACATAGTAGCATTTTAAAAGATAAAATGGGAACATCTTATTTAACAATTTTCCTTGGCTCGTGTAGCTTGAAACAGGATTTATTTCAACTTAAACAAGTCGAATGGAATATATACTACAAGTTTTTATGTATCATAGGAATGACCGATGGCATTGTGCCTTTGGTACACATAGACACAGTATATATATTTACATGTATGTGTATATACATCCATTCAGTCATTTCAGAGATCTTGGCAGATACATTGATGTTGGATTCTTCAGTATCCTTACTTCTGAAAAACAAATATATGATCAACAAAACCATAGCCAGGAAAGACACCGTCTTGGCAAATATGGGGCTTACTATAAACTGTCTTTTGATGTCACGTCACGTGCAGCACTTGAACTCAAGAATCTGTGAATTCCACAGCTACAGCGAGGATTTCCCTCATATCAATACCTCATTTGCTTCATGAAATCTACCAGAGAAGGCAGGGCATGGAATCAGCTTCTCTGGCTAATGACATCACATGGCATATTCTCAGTGATGGCAGATCTGATGAGAGTCAGGGCAGGACCTCCAGCTTCTAGGATTTCCCTGGAAACCGAGGGAAGAGAAGTCCATTTCCATTTTGCAACTAAGGAAGGATTTTCATGAAACATTTTCTTTAAAAAAATGCAGTTATATCAATTGCAAAAATGCAACAATATCAATGATACATCAATGATCAATTTTTGGGGGGAAGCGGCAGAGGGAATCTCAAGCAGACTCCTCACAGAGCATGGAGCCCACCATGGGGCTTGATCGTAGGACCGTGAGATCATGACCTGAGCTGAAATCAAGAGGTGGATGTTTAACCAACTGAGCCACCCAGGTGCTCCTCAACTTAAAAAAAAAAAAAAAGTTTGAGGACACCAAGTGATTTTTTAAAAAATCCAGAGTCCATTTCTATAATATCCTATTTACCTTGAATTCTCAGAAACATATCATTAGAAACCTATGCATTTGTAAAAATATGCACAGTCGTGCCATTTAGATCTTTACCAAACCATCCTTGCATACACAATGAAAATTACTTACTTCCTACAAAGGGCCCAAGTCACAACACCGTAAGGATCTGGGCAGATTCATTCTTTTGTCTTCGATTCCTTCTCAACTGCATACAAGAGAGAAACAGGTGTTAACAAAAACCAAAGGAAAACCTTATTTTCTGAGTGATCTGGCATATCAAGAGAAATACTTCTAAAAAATACATTTAAAAAATGGATTATTGGGCGCCTGGGTGGCTCAGTGGGTTAAAGCCTCTGCCTTCAGCTCAGGTCATGATCTCAGGGTCCTGGGATTGAGGCCTGCTTTGGGCTCTCTGCTCAGCAACGAGCCTGCTTCCTTCCTCCTCTCTCTCTGCCTGCCTCTCTGCATACTTGTGATCTCTCTGTCAAATAAATAAATAAAATCTTAAAAAAATAAAAGAATAAAAAATATAAAATGGATTATTTGCAATTCTCAAGCATAAAACAACCACACAGTGTGAACCTATGCATTCAGCCTCTTACTCGAGTGGAGCCCTACCTTTTCACGAGGTTTTCCTGGCCAGCTAGCCGACACTCTCATTTTATCATTCAAGGCCTAGCCCAGGATTCTCTCCTCACATGACAGTGTTGCTATGGGAACAGCAGCTTTGTATGTTCCTAAGGGAATAAACGATGATTTCCATGTGAGAATTTCAGGGCAGGCCTGGTCCCCTGTTGGTAAGTGGTTGTGGTCACCAGCATATCAAATATTATCAGCAAAATCCCGTCCACCCTTTACAAGTCCCCTTTCCCAAAAATCCTTTCAATACATGCTTTTACAACCCTGGCCCCAAAATGAGGTTTTTACAGGGCTGGGAAGGCTCATCGGTCAAAAGTAGGTAACAGGATTTTGAGTCCTGGCTTTAGTCTTTGGAATCCCAAGTCACAGCTGTTTTTCAAAATCTCAAATTCTACTGTAACTTTTTTTTTTTAATCTTGATACCCCTATGACTAATTTTAAAGTACATGAAAAGTCAGTCCATCAGATAGCCCTCCAGCTCTCCCAAATGCTTCCCATAGCCACTCGGCTAAATTCAAGGACTTGATTTGTATGCATAGACAACCATAGTGAAAAGCTCAGAAAAATTCAAAATCTCTATTAAAAAAAAAGTTGTAGTGATTGAAGTTATGATATTACATCAAATAAGTTCTCCCAGGTAACTGTATATTCGCCTACAGATATAATGTATTTACTCACCACATTCATCTTACTTGTTTGTTCTTCTCCTTTTAAAAAAAAATCTATTTACTTATTTCAGAGAGAGATAGAGGGAGAGGGAAAGGGGCAGAAAGAGAGAAAGACTCTCAGAGTCCCCACTGAGCAGGGAGCCTGATGTGGGGCTCGATCCCATGACCCCTTGCTCACGACCTGAGCCAAAGGCAGACACTTAACTACTGAGCCACCCAAGTGCCCCTAGTTTTATTCATTTCCTATTTCTTTTCCTTTACTGTTGTGCCGGACAGGAGTCCTGTTCTACCACTGAATTGGAATTGTCACAGTAGCCTTCCCATTCTGCAACAGAAATCTTTCAAGATTTAGTTATCAAGTATATTTTCTGTAGGTTGTGTTCCATGGTTACACTTTATTATATAAAGGAAATCTCCCCTTCCATTCATAGTCTGCTGCAAGTTTTATCATGAATGGGTGCTGAAATAGCAAGGGCTTCCTTAGGATTCTATTGATAATCTCATGTGATTTTCCTTCTTAAATATGTTAATATGATAAACTATATCATTCAAATTGTCAATGTTCAATCAACCCTGCATCCATAGAAAAAGCCCAGCGTTGTTGTGGTTTGTTATTCAGTTTATACACCATTGGTTTGACCATTAGTATTCTGCCTGCCATGTTGTACTCTTGTTGATGAAGATAATGTGCTTGCACTTTTCCTGTCCTATAAACGAACTTTCAGTTTAGTGGCGAAGTCATTCCGGCCACACAGAAAGTCAGCAGGTACGTCTCATATTCCCTTGTCTGGGTCAGTTTGTGTAAGGTGAGTATGAGTTCTTCCTTAAGGATTTTTAGCCATTTAATGCTGTTAGTCCTCTGGGACCTGAGTTTTCCTACTGGGCACATCTTACGTTTCAGATTCCATCCCATTCATAGAAAGAGATGATGAAGATTATGTATTTCTTCTTATTTCATTCTTTTATTCATGTCATCTTAAATCTAGAACTTATTTGCACAATACTGTTCAAGATACACTCTGTCTCCCACTGTCCAGGACCCGTGACGAGGGTAGCTTCTGTGACAGAGGGAACTTTCCAAATCCAAGTTAAGGATCTTGAGATGCTGAGATTATCCAGGATTCTCTAAGTGGGCCCAGTGCAATCAGAGGTATCCTGTAAGCGAAAAGAGGTGGATGGAGGCTTTGTGTCACAGGGAACAGAACCCAGAGAGCCAGGAATCTGAAAGCAGGAAGCTGCCCCAGGCAATGTGGGCGCCTCTGGGAGCTGGAGAAGAGGAGGCCACTGCTGCTCCCGAGAGCCCCAGAAGGAACACATGCCTGCCTTCGCCCTGATCCTAGCTACATAGTACCCGTTTCTATCTGCTGACCTCCTGGACCCGAAGATCATACGTTTGTGTTGTTTTCCTGGCAACAGAAAAGTGAGACAACCTGCCATTATTTGTGATGTTTTAAGACTCTGAAGGCGCACCCCATCTTTCTTTCCTTGATATTATACATTTGTGCTTTTTTCCATTTTTTTTAAAGATTTCATTTATTTGACAGAGAGAAACACAGCCAGAGAGGGGACACAAGTAGGGGGACTGAGAGAGGGAGAAGCAGGCTTCCCGCCGAGCAGGGAGCCCGATGTGGGGCTCGATCCCGGGTCTCCAGGATCATGACCTGAGCTGAAGGCAGTCGCTTAACCAACTGAGCCACCCAGGTGCCCCCAATTTTTTTTTGTCTTGATCGGTTTTGCTAAGTTTGGTCTATTTTATCAGCTGGTGCAAAGAACCAGGTTTTGGATTCATCGATTTTCTCTCTCGTCCACTTTATATCGTCTTTGATAACTGCTCTCATTTCTATTATTTCCTCACTTGTAATCTGTCTGGTTTTACTTGGATTTTCTTTTCCTGTCTTCTTTTTTTAAGATTTTATTTATTTATTTGAGAGAGAGAGAGAACGAGTGGGGAGTGGTGCAGAGGGAGAGGGAGACGCAGACTTCCCTGTGAGCAAGGAGCCCGATGCAGGGCTGGGCTCACGACCAGAGACAAAGGCAAACGCTTCACTGATGGGGCCACCCAGGTGTCCCTCGTTTCCCATCTTCTCAAATACATTACTTACGCCTTTGATTTTCAGCCGAATTATACATCCAAAGAAACATAAAAGTACCGAAAGAGAGGTATGAGAATGTGTATAGTAGTCTTGATGCAATCACTCGGATGGGAAGTAACTTAAATGCCCACCGGTCACCCTATCCGCTGAGCTGAGGAGTCTGGAGGCGTCTGGGTGGCTCAGTCAGTGAAGTGTCTGAATCCTGATCTCAGGGTCATGACATAGAGCTCTGTTCTGGGCTTGGAGTCTGCTTGGCATTCGCTTTCCCTCCCCCTCTCCACCCCTTCCCCACTTTGCTCACACACACACTTTCTCTCTCAAGAAACAACAATTACATAAACTAAGCAGCTTGACTTTTATCCTGAAAGGCAGAGGAGTGGGGTAGGCAGGCCACTGACTGATTTCCAGCCAGTGAATTACATCGTCAGCAGGTGCTTCTGAAAGATCTCCTCTGGCACAGTTTGGGGAAGTGTTGGAGAGGGCCAGAGCAGGTGAATCTGAGCCAAGTGTAAGGCTGTTTAATAACCCAGGAGACCGAAACCCTGGCAGAGGAAGTGACAGGACAGGTGCATGCAGAAATATTCATATTAATGAAATGAACTCTGTGGCTCATAGTTGACTATGGAGGGAGTGATGGTCACCGTCAGGGGTGTTTTTGAGGCTGAGATATCAGTCCAGTCCACCTACCTTCAATTTCTTCCTCTTCTCCACATCACCACACACCTTTGACAGCTTCTGGAACCTTCTCCCTGGGTGACGAGTGGATACCGAGGTCCAAGGACTTGCTTCTGCTTCCCAGGCCATCCTCTGTCTCCTCAGTGTCTTCTTCTCAAGCTTGGCTCCAGAGATTTCCGGGATAATTCCAGGCCTTTCTGTTTCTCTGCCCACACTCTGCTCCTCGGGGTTCCGTCTTCATGGATTTAGGTGCCACGTATGTGCTAATGTCTCAGAAATACGTATGTCTGATCCCACTCTGTTCCCTCAGCTGCAGACTCTCCTCCCCCAACCTTCCCCCACCACACACACACATGAAGCACCTGCAACCAAATGTCCAAAAATACCTGCACGCCCATGCACACAGGGAAACCAGTTTCCAGTCTTATATCTATCCCATTCCTTTTCGTTCCCTAGCTCAGAAACTTGGAATATTATATCCCCTAACTTAAACCAAACCTGGGTTCTCTCTCATTTCAGTCCTTTGTTTTAAGGCTTCTTATTACACCAAAAGGGGATAAAAAGCCCTCCTTGCCAAGGCGTGCAGAATCGTGTTAGGGACTGAGCATATGCATTCACCGGTCGGAACCCGTGCCGTGCACCCTCATGTGTCAGTGAGCTCTGCACAGGGACGCTGCGGGCTGTCTCTGCTCCCCCGGGGTGGGGAGGCGCATCCTCTCCTGGTTTGGGCTTTGCTGGGTGTACTTCCTCTGCTGCGAGAGCTCCTCCCCTACTCCTCATCCCCCATCCCCGTGGGCCCTCCATGCCCTTCTCCTCTGCCCTTTCTCCTTCACCCCTGCTCCAAGCGACTCCCCTCTCTCACCACAGCTTAAAACAACACCTGCATTTTCTCTTTCCTGCTCTCATTGCCAGCATCCCTGCTGGGCTGGGTTCTATGTGGACGGGGGCCACACCTTTGTCTTCACCAGAGTAAGATGTGGTTGATGGATTTGGGGGCCGGAAGACGTTCAGAATGGTCTTTAATGAGTTGAGGGACAATGTCACGGACGGTCGTTTCTGGATTATGAATGGAGAAGGTTTTGAATTCCTCTTTGCACTTTACTATATAAACCAAGTTTAACTGTATGTATCACGTATTGTTTTTGTAACCAGGAAAACAAACTCAATGATAAAAAAAAGACACAAAAGACATATTATGATGTGGAAAACTTGTGTTTGAATGATGGTGCTCAGAGGGTTTTATCTTTGGCTAATTGGAAAGTTCCAGGTACCCAGAATAATCTGCAACACGGCAGTTAGTTTGACTCTGAGCTTTTGTAACGTGGGCAGAGTGCTTCTCTGCTCTTCCTGTATCTAATGTTGGAGGAGGGGCTATCACTTCTAGCTTCTTTTTAATCTTGGGTCTAAATCAGGGGTTTTCATTTCTTATAGTCATTCTTTTTTTTTTTTTCCTCATGTTTCCTTGATTTTCAGAAAGGGATTTTTGTTGTTCTTAATTTAAATCTGTGCCACAAGATTTCAAGTTGACTTAAAGGGCATGCGGTTGGACACAGTTGCCTTCGTGCCTGGAGGGTGTACGGTCTTCTTAGGCAGACTCCCCAGTGACTTCCCAAAATAGTGGGGAGCCAATGTGGGCAAACGTGTTTTCAGTCTAAACAGATTTATTTATATGGATTCCTAAGTGAGTCCCATCTATACTGTTATTTTATTCTAGAGCAATTGGCAATGTATTAAAGAGCTGCTCTTTTGACAGTTCTGTGATCTCTCCAGACGAAACGTGTCTCGGGCTTGTAAGAACCCCGGTCACAGTAGCTGACATGTATTGGACACTGACTTAAGGGTGAGTTACCTTTACAAGTGAGTTATCACTGTTCTCATCGCAAAGCTAAGAACAGTGAGCCCCAGGGGTTAAATCACTCCTTCGTGGCTCGGGGTCCATTGGTATTGGCTGGCTATCCTTTCTCTTCTCACAACTCTGTGGGTCTCTCTTCGGTTTTCCTCCATTTCCCCCACTCTCCCCATCAGTGTCCCTCGGGCTTTGTTCCTAAAGCAGGAAAGAAATAAAAATAAGGGCAAAGCAGTGTGGTGACTCATTTATAAGTCAAGCATAATTCGACTTCAATACTGCATAGCACATAAAGCTAATTTTGAGACAGCTTACTTTTTCCCCTGTGGAATAGCATGATAAAGTCACTTTCTGAAGGAAATACCCTGCTCCAAAATAGACAAGAAACCACTTTCCCTGCTCTGATTGCCCATTTGGAACTTCACAAGTCTGCATTAAGAACCACCGTACGGCAACCCTCCCTTTCACCACTTCCTCCACCTGGAAATGCCACATGAGTCAGAATCATGAGTGTGGTTTCATCCACAACCTTCTTTCTCATAGCTTGAAAATGTGCTTTTACTGCAAAACGCCCGATAAATCCCAGAATTAAATACTTGCAATATATTTTTCTTTAACAACACAGAACATGGTGATCATCACCCATTCAAAGCAGAGAGAGGGGTGCCTGGGTGGCTCAGTTGGTTAAGCAACTGCCTTCGGCTCAGGTCATGATCCTGAAGATCTGGGATCGAGTCCCACATCGGGCTCCCTGCTCGGCGGGAAGCCTGCTTCTCCCTCTCTCTCTCACTCCCCCTGCTTCTCCCTCTCTCACTCCCCCTGCTTGTGTTCCCTCTGTGGCTGTGTTTCTCTGTCAAATAAATAAATAAAATCTTTAAAAAAAAAAAAAAAGCAGAGAAAGAGCGACCTGATCTGGTGGGATGTGTCAGTTAGAATTCACAAATTCTCTTTTCTGTTCGCGTACTCCTAACAAGAAGCAACATAGTTCACACTAGATGCAGTTGCCTGCGAAAGTCTTTGTAGAGCAGTCCGGGGGCAAAGCCCCAGAACTGTGGGAAACAATGAAGCAGGGGTCGCCCAGATGAGTGTTTTGGTGAGTGCGCTACATAGACAACCCATAGCACATAGTCTGACTCCTGGAAACCAGGGTGCGGCCCATGTCCAGGGCCAACAGGAGCAGGGGTCATGATGTGCATCCACAATGCTATCCTCTGTGCTTTGAGACATGAAGGGGATTCTCAAAAATTCTAAGCTTCAAAATAAATTATCTCATGATGCAGAGAATTCTCAGTTGGCCCTTCTGTGATTATCTGTTCCATGATGGAAATGTTCTGGAAGGAAATCCATCCCTAGGCAAGGAAGTGGACATTGGACTGACCAGAAAGATTAGCCTCCTCGTGTGCACAAACAGGGAACTGAAAGCTATAATAATAGGTTTGGAGGGGCCGGGTCCAAGGATGGAGGCAAGTCACTTCTTCAGGCTTTAATTTACTCACGTGAAAATGAGGATAATGATATACCAGTCCTGACACCATCACTGTTATGAGACCAAGTGAGATGAATTATCTGAAAGCACTTTGAAAATTCTAAATCACAACTGACTGTAAGATACTATTTACCTTTATTGCAGTAACTCCCATTCATGGAATTTGAAGCAGCAAATAGTTTTTCCAAAAGAAATTAATCAAGGACAATTAGTCCTTGAATCTACTAATGTAGAGGTCATTTGTATTCTCTTCCCAAGCAGAAATTACCTGAAATTTATTTGTACAGAGTTTGTTGGCATTATGTTCCTAGGAATAGCGTTAGGTTTTCAGATCAAGAGGGATACACTCTGGCTGTAACATGATTGTGTTTCCAGGAAAGCTGATACATACTGTTAAAGATTCTTTTATAAATCTGTTGTTGCAGTGAGAAAGGCAGGGTTTAGAAATTAGATCGTATCAGACTTATAGTTGCGGAGCATTGCTTGTGTCAGAGGGCCTTCTGGGAACGAGCTGATTTAGTCATTGCAGACGTAACATTCCCGCCTGAGCATCTTGGAGCAAATCATACATTTCATCACATCTCTGCCTTGCTCGTGAGGAGTGGCCTTTTCTTTTCTCTCACCACCAGTGCACTCATTCATGGGGCGCTTTTTACGTGTTCTGAATATACTGCTGTTCCCTGTTGTGATCTGTGATGCACGAAGCTACTCGCAGTTCTGCCCTACATCACAGGGCGGTAACAATTGGGAAGAACAAGTCTCTGGCTTCCAGGGAAAATTTCCTTCCCAGAATAATGCACCTCGTTATGCCCAATTAAACTACTCAAATCTCTTGCTGTTGAATTTATGACGGTGTTACTTTTATCCTATTTTTTTTTTAAATGTAAGATTGAACACCTGAAAATGCATCTCTAGGTTAGGCTGAATGAAAATAATAGTAACGATGACAATAATAGCAGCTCCTACATCTCGGAGATTCAGTGCAGTGTCTCAAAATCGTTTCGATGTCATGCTGCCATGTTGGATAGTGAGAGAGTACCTGCGGCACGCAATCTCTTCTCACAGGTGCCCTCCAGCCTTTCTTTCTTGGACTACTGAGGGTAGCCATAAAGCAGGGATCACAATACCGATACTTACATGTCTCATTCTTGAGTGCCAAACTTGCTAAGGGCTTTGTGTGTAGTTATCTCGATCTGCACAATAAAGACTGATAGGTCCTATCACACTCATTTCACAGACAAAGAAACTGAGCTTAAGAAGCATTAGGTGACTTCTCCTGAATAGGATAGCTAGAAATTTGTCAGGTCATAATGTTAACCCAGGTAGGTGTGACTTCCAGGCCTGAACTCTTACCTGTGGCTTCATTTGATGAGAACAGGAGAGCCGTGGTGAATAACTTTGTGTGCCCCAATGAGCAGGATTTTCTCTGTCTATGCAACATAGACTGCCTTATAAAGTAAGAGACGAATTATAATGTCAGCGAGAACCCACCAGATTTAGGGCCACCCGTAGTTTGTCCTCACATGATCTGCCTCCTCCACGGAAGATGCAGGAAGTGGTTGAGCTGTCTGAGGTGCTTGAACTCAGAGAAGCCGCATCTCTATCTGACGGAGACTTAGGGGAGTAGGAACTGTGTCCAGGTGGATCTGGGATCACGGAAACAAAACTCTTCCCCAGCACTTTGATTTTTCATTTGTGTCTAGATTTGCACATACGTCCCGATGAACCACAGCACTCCCAGCTGCCCTGGGCTCCCAGAATCTGGATTGGAGAGCCTCAGCTCTTCTCTCTGCCACAACCAGGAAGAGATGGAGAGTGGCCAGCTGTGCTAAAACCAACACTCGAGTGGAACTGGGTCAGATCGAGTAACCATGGGACAGAGGAGTTCGTTCGCTTAATAGGGGTCTGCCTGACTTCATTCTCAATGGCTCCTTGGGAAGTCTCATGGCTCAAAAGTTGATCTTGACGGAGATTAATTTGAGACATTTCAATGCCCACATGAGCGATTGCTGTTGACACTTTAAAAATGTTCCAGATTAACTCATCACAGCCATACTCCTGGAAATACCTATGGGTCATAAACTCTATGCCCTGATTTATCAAAGTGCAGAGTTCTCTACACATAACAGCTCATTCAGTTTCGACAATGCGTAAAAATGTAGGTACTCATATTATCCCCAATCCTTTGATGTAGAAGTTAAAGCTCAGATACCTCAATTCCCTAAGATTCTGAACAAGCTGGCCAAACTCCAGAACTCTATCTTTACATTCTATAATGTAGACTCTGGGCCTTGCATTGTTCATTCATTTACACGTTATAGGGTATACCAACCCCTAACTATGTTTCAACATAAATGCTTGTGCTGTCTGCAGCACTCCAATCCTCCCCTCTATGTAAACGTGAGAGATGGCTCCCTGCTCAAGTTGGAGTCTTGGATTGGTCTGTAAGTTCCATGAGGGAATATCAGTGATGTCTCCTGTTTGTATGCTTATATAACACTGCTGACCCCATAACCTTAGAATACTATTTCAAATGACTTCAAAAGTCTAATATTAAGAAGTAATATTTCTGAAGTACAGCCCCAAGGATACACAGTTCACACATTCTTCCTGTCTAGACTTTTTTTAAAAAAGATTTTCAAATCAAAACCATATTGATATACCACCTTACACCAGTCAGAATGGCCAAAATGAACAGGATAGGAAACAACAAGTATTGAAGAGGCTGTGGAGAAAGGGGAATGCTCTTATATTGCTGGTGGGAATGCAAGTTGGTGCAGCTGCTTTGGAAAACAGTGTGGAGATTCCTTAAAAAATTAAAAATAGAACTACCCTATGACCCTGCAATTGTACTCCTGGGCATTTACCCCAAAGATACAGATGTAGTGAAAAGAAGGGCCAGATGTACCCCAATGTTCACAGCAGCAATGGCCACAATCGCCAAACTGTGGAAAGAGCCAAGGTGCCCTTCAACAGATGAATGGATAAAGAAGATGTGGTACATATATACAATGGAATACTACGCCTCCATCAGAAAGGATGAATATCCAACTTTTGTAGCAACATGGACTGGACTGGAAGAGATTATGCTGAGTGAAATAAGTCAAGTATCACATGGTTTCACTTACTTGTGAAGCATAAGGAGTAACATGGAGGACCGTGGGAGAAGGAAAGGAAATACGAATCGGGGTAAATCAGAGAGGGGGATGAAACATGAGAGACTTTGGACTCAGAAACAAACTGAGGGTCTTGGAGGGAGGGGTGGGGAGATGGGCGAGCCTGGTGGTGGGTACTGAGGGCACGAATTTCATGGAGCACTGGGTGTGGGGCATAAACAAGGAATCTTGGAACACTGAAAAAATAAAATAAAATATTTTAAAAAACGTTTTATTTCTTTATTTGTCAGAGAGAGTGAGTACAAGCAGGAGGGCAGCAGGTTGAGGGAGAAGCAGGCTCCCGGCTGAGCAGGGAGCCTGATGCGGGACTCTAACCCAGGACCCTGGGATCATGACCTGAGCTGAAGCAGACACTTAACCACTGAGCCACCCCGGCATCCGTCTCCTTGTCTAGACTTAATCACTAAACAAAAACCAGACCACCTGCGGACCATGAACGTAGGCTTCATCCATGTGGCACTGACAGACCAGTTGCCTGGCTATTGTTGGCACGATGCTCTCATCATCCATGGAGGGGTGCTTTAAGACATCTCAGGTCCATGTTTATTACTGGTGGGCCATACAGGAGGGTTATTACCTCATCACTCATGATTTTCCTTATAAATATGAGAGGGAATTTACACATTGACACCTGAGTGCCCAGGGTAAAGGCAAAACAACAAAAAGGTTTCTTCAGAAACTTAACGTTATTTATGGATTATTTGAAGATAGTGTGAATTATCTAAATGCTTCATTTTCTCCCTTTTCCTCTGGCTACTTGGCAGCCACTCATAGTCAGTAATGACATCGAATGTATGTCACTAATTTCCTGTGTGCTCATTGCCTTTCTAATCTCTTCTTCCAGTTCTACCTTGACTTTCTATTTTTCTTGGTTTTCTATCAAAAAAAAATGACTTCAGAGTTTCCTGACTGCCTCACAAATTTACTTTGGGTGTTTCAAGCCACCTCCGTCATGATCACAATGGAACCCTAATCGACCGCCGACGGTGACTCACTGGAATGTTGTGGTCACCAGTCCTCTCCGTCCAGGGCTGGCTACACCCTTTGCTGGCCTGGTGAAAATGAAAAAAATGGAGTTGGTAGGACAAGGAATCAAGGACTCCTTCTCTGGATTTGGTCACCCCAACCCATAGAGGGTGCAGATTGGGGCAGGGGCTCAAATCTGAAGATGGACACTCCAGGGGACAGGGTCTCCGTGTGTGACTCTCCTGGCCGCATGCCCATGAAGCTGGCCCTGCCCCAGCCCCTCCTAATTCTCCCAGGCTAATTCTCATTCTTTCTCCTGCCATCCAACCTGCCCTGGAATTCAATGCAAAATATTTCAGCCCCACAGTGGTTAAGTCAAGCAGTCCAGCTGCTGCCCTCCCATGACCAGCTGAAGGACACCCAGCAACTTCTAGCTGTCCAAGGCAGGAGAAAATCAAATCCCTTTCACCTTCTCGAACCTTGCCCTTTCTGTCCAAATGACCAGAATTTGAGACAAGAGGTGTCACTGGCATTTCTGCACAGACTTTTAGCATCCTGAGATTGTAACTCAGAAAAGTTGGCCACATGCCTGTTATCTCCTCCTCTCTCTTGGTTCAATTTCCTCATACTGAATGAGTTTTACCCTTTCCAGATTGAAGGTTATGGGTTTTTTGATGAAGAAAAGGAAAGCAAACTAGGAGGTGAACAGCTTCCCTTTCTGTCATCTGTTCCCTGTCAGTCATCTGTTAATACTATGGCAGATGCCTAGAGCATAACTTCCATCCTTCTTCCGACCCCAAACGCCGCTAATGAAGCCCCAGCTGTGTTTCTTAAGAGCACGGGCGACCCCAACCCTGCTGTGGGCGTCAGCACGCCATCACTGTGTGCAGAGCACTCCGTCATTGCTCTGACCATGACTCTTGGTCTCGGGCCAGCTTCTCCTCTCCGGGTCGTGGCCAGGGCCGCGTATGCGAATCTGTTGGAAGCCATCGCCGTCCTCGCGCAGCAGCCCATGGCGCCCACCTGTCCTCATCAGAACCTTCCATGATCACATTGCTGAACTCTCAGCTCAACTCATGCCACGCCCCAGATGTAGACCCGGAAGGCTGTGTGCTCAGATGTGCGAGTGGGTGCTGTGCACCGAATGTGTCCCCTCAAAATGCGTATGTTGAAACCTAACCCCTAGTGTGGTAAGAGGTCATTAGGTCAGGAGGGTAGAGCCCTTGGGGTGAGATCAGTGCCCTTGTTTGTTTTTTAAGATTTTATTTATTTATTGCACAGAGAGAAACACAGCTACAGAGGGAACACGAGCAGGGGGAGTGAGAGAGGGAGAAGCAGGCTTCCCGCCGAGCAGGGAGCCCGATGTGGGGCTCGATCCCAGGACTCCAGGATCATGACCTGAGCCGAAGGCAGTCGCTTAACCAACTGAGCCCCCCAGGTACCTGGATTAGTTCCCTCGTAAAAGGGACAGCAGAAACCTTCCCAATCCCTCCCATATCCCCAACATGTGAGGACACAGAGAGAAGACATCTTTTTGGAGCCAGGAAGCTAGGTCCCACCAGACGCCTCATCTCCTGGCACCTTGCTCTTGAATTTCCAGCCTCCAGTCTTGGCTCCCAGCTCTGGCACCCATCAACCTGCATGACCCTTGAAAGTCACTTAAGCTCTCCATGCCTGATGTTTCACCTTTAATTTGGGGCTAATAAGAATAAGTCATAGACTCATTAATAATAAGTCATAGACATTAATGGCCGGAATCAGGTAAGTAAATAAGCAAAATTCTCAAATAGTGCTTCATACAGGATCTGCACAAGGTGGACGCTAGCTACCACCATTATTGATGGAGAGCACATACCCTTTGCCACAGGCCTCACCAGTCCTTAATGCCTCAACCCTGACATATTTATATACTCCCTGACTGGTCCTGGAGGCGCCTGGGCTTCTGACAGCTTCCTGACGTCTCCCTGAAGTATCCCAGCCTGTACCCCGAGTTCTGCCAGAATGACGCCTCCACCTTCACAGAATGGGACTGTCAACATTTGAACTCAACAATTTTCCATCACGTCCATACTTCCGGAGGGAAGCGGGGTCCACCTGGGGCGTGGCAGGAATGCACACGAGGGGGGAGAGGCTGCAGGTGGGGTGAGGCTGGTGCCCCTCCCCTAGGCAATCTCTCATTCTGCAACCTGCAGCAGCTGCTGTGGTGCAGAGGGCAGAGTGGAGCCCAGAAGTTTCCATCATGGCAGAAGGCAAACCTGGGGTGGCTGGTGGTCAGCAGAGAGCCAGCGAAGCAGCAGACACCGCCCTCACCCTTTCTCTTAGGGCTCTGAGTCCTGGCACATGACTTTCCATCCACTGCTTTTCACTATGGTTCTCGCTGTCAGGCCATCGCAAAGCCCCCTCATCCAACACCTCACCCTTCACACCTGGCAGTCGGTCTATTTAAAAATACCTGTTTTTCCCTTTCTAATGAATTTAGGACAACGTGGGTCAGCCCGGGAATTTGAGTGTCACAAAGAGCCAGCTCCGAGAGCTAACGCGGGAGGTGATGACTTCAGCTTCAGTGCAAAGAGTCAGGACAAGATAAAGAGAATGATCTTTAACCTCCAAACTGCAGCCCTTCTCCCAAATGCAGCGCAACACCAGAAGCTGCCTGGGAAAGCCCACTGTTGCCATGGAGACGGGACCCCTGGGCTCTCGGCTGCCACATCCTTTCTGGGCCACGGCGCTTTCAACCCACAGTGTTAGGTTGGCACCTGTCTTGGTCCCAGACAGCGGGGGGTTGCTTTTGCTTTGCTTTTTTGGCCTTCTTTTCCCTTTTTTCCTTTCTTTCTCCCTTTTTTTAGAAACTACAGGGACCTTAGTTTAAATATATACCTAATGACAATTGCACACAACACATGCCCCCCCACCTGCAAACAGTAAAACCCCGAGCAGGTACAGGACAGGGTGCGATGGACTTCGTGGCCCGGGGGTGGTTCAGGGTATAGTTTCCAACCTGCCCCGTGGCTGCTTGCTGGGGCCTCTCTCATAGGTGGGTAGGACTGGGAGGCCCCTATGCTGCGAAGGTTCCTACTGTGACCCCATTACAGAGACACCTGTGATCAATTATTGCTGCTGGGACAAAAGAGGCCCCCAGTGCTTCATGCAACTACAGGAGGCGAGCGGCGAAGTCAGGGGCGCCCTGCGCGAGGCAAGCAAGGAGGCCTTCAACTCCTCCCACAGCCACGTGCCACCCAGCAGAACGAGTTCTTCTTAAAGACTTTATGTTTCCGAGCAGTTTAAGGTTCACAGAGAAAACAAAGGGAGGATAACAGAGATTTCCCACACACCCTTTCTTCCGTAGACACCCGGGCTTCCCTCGCTGCCGACACCCCCACCGATGGACCGAAGTCAACCATTAACATCACTCCAAGTCCACGGCTAACATTGGGGTTCGCTCTCGGTACTGTGCACTTTATGGGTTTGAGCCAATGTGTAAGAACATGCGTATCTGTCATTATAGTGTCACACAACGCAGTGTCTCCACTGACCTGAAATTCTTCTGTGCTCCTCCACACGTCCCTCCCTCCCCACAGCTCCCGGCAACCACGGATCCCTTTACTGCGTCAATAATTGAGCCTTTTCCAGAATGTCATTTAGTAGGAGTCACACAGTACGGAGCCTTTTCAGACTGGTTTCTTCCATTTAGTAATAGTGCCCTTAAGATGTTTTCATGTCTTTTGGGGACTTGATAGCATCTTTCTTTCTCTTTATTTCTTTCTTTTTCTTTCTTTCTCTGTCTCTCCCCTTCCTCCCCTCGTTCCTTCCCTTTTTCCTTCCTTCCTTCCCTTTTCCCTGTCTTCCTTCCTTCTTTCCTTCCTTCCTTCCTTCCTTCCTTCCTTCCTTCCTTCCTTCCTTTCTTCCCTTCTTTCTTTCTTTCTCTCTTTCTTATACTTAGTGCCTTATGCCATGTTCTGCTAGTCTTGAGTTTGTTCTCAGAGAGAGTTGCTCCAAACCTAGTTGTGGACTTTGGTGAATCAATGGGAGGAGGTGAGCTGAGGATCTTCCTACTCTGTCATGTTGACCCCACTGATGGTTCATTTCATTATAGCACTGAATAATATTCTATTGTCTGTTTATTTATTCACTCACTTACTGAAGGACATCTTGATTGCTTCCATATTTTGACAATTATGGATAAAGTTACTATAAACTTCCTTTTGCGGAATTTTGCATAGACATGAGTTATCAACTCTCTTGAATAAACACCAAGGAGCAGCACAGTTAGATCTTATGGTAAAGATGCATCTAGTTTTGTAAGAAATTACCAAAACCGTCAAAGTATGTTTTAAAGTGGCTGTACCATCTTGCATTCCCACCAGTAGTGAACAAGAGCCCTTGTGCCTCCCTGGATCATTGTTATTTTTGTGTTTGTTTTTGACATCTGTCCATCCCTTCTCTTCAAGTAAAATATACCTGGAGAGAACTAATTTAATCAAAATCATCCAAAGAGCTCCCAAGTCTCAAGGTCATTGTCATATAGTATGAGGAGCGCCATAAGAAAGAAGTCACCTAGGAAGGAAAAACATATTTCTTGCCAAGAAATAAAAATATAAGGCAAATCTTGAACATGGGTGTGGCTTGGC
Organism: Spilogale gracilis; assembly: GCA_004023965.1. Taxonomy (NCBI): domain Eukaryota; kingdom Metazoa; phylum Chordata; class Mammalia; order Carnivora; family Mephitidae; genus Spilogale; species Spilogale gracilis. The sequence goes on along the minus strand of PITA01001068.1, from coordinate 29,209 downwards.
ACTTTAATCAGATAAGAACCAAATTTATGACTTACAATATCTGTGTTTATAACACTGTCAAACAGAGACTTGATATCAATAAATCAGAGCATCTCCCGCAGTAAGACATCTTTGTGTTGACCAGACAACTTTATTAAATATCATCCTAAGAGAAATATGGCTTAAAATAGCTTATTGGAAGTAATATTTTTTAAGGATAGGGTCTGAAAAATTTTCCTCTCTTTGGTTAGACAACTATCCATTTAAGTCAGTAATCCAACACTAACACAATGAGGCACTGTGATTGAACACAGCATCAGAATATCATAGACATTTCCCTCCTGACTCTGTTTTATAGTGACAGCTATCATGATTCTGTGTTTAAACCAACCTCTTAGAGCACAGACCTCCAGACTGGGGAGGGTTCACTGTCCTGACCAGGATCCTGACTTTGCTTTAGCTCAGCAAAAACATGACCAGACTCTCCTGGGTTCCCACATAGTTGACCAGGGCAGTTCTACCAGTTAAAATCCTCCAAAGGAGACTAAGTGGGAATGAACAAGTGCAAATGAGCTGATAAGAGCCGGGGGCCCCTGCTCTGTAAGTGAACAGAACAGCAATCTTTTCTTGGCTACATTTAGATAACGCTAGGTTGGGATTTACAATCGAGCTCAATCCTAACTGGAACATGCATGTGGCATTCTTAAGTGTCTCAAATTTGGCCACAAGTCAAAGGGTTCAGGCAAAAGAGGTGGGAGTTCAGGGTGTCCTGACGTCCAAGCTTTGGGGTTTTCAGGAGAGGAGACCCCATCCCTCCATGTGCCTCTTCCGATCTGTGTGATGAGGGCATAGCCCCTCATGTGCTGCTTGTGGCCTTTGCTGCATGAACGTAGAGCAAGCACATGGACACACTCACCGGGGAAGTGGTTGGGATGATGTGGTGCTCGGCAGGTGGTTTCTGACCCTGCCTTTTGGGGGGGATTCTGGTGGCAAAAAATGTCATTTATTCAAAAACCGAAGTAAAATAGGTGTGAAAAAGTACAGAAGTAATTGCGCCAATGGCTGGAGTAAGAGGAATGTATAGTGGGGAGGTATAAAAATGTTTCCCAGGTTCCAGCATGGGCAGCTGCTTCCTGAATGTCTGGACGGTGAGCAGGAGGCCCTGCCCTGAGGTCGCCTACCAGGGAGACGTGAGGTCCCTGCCCCACAGAGCGGCACACAGAGGGGAGGAAGCCTAGAGCCACGTCCTTAGCACGCTGTGGCCATGCTTCCAGAGGGGAAGACCATCTGGGCTAGAAACACTGCCCACCCGGTGCCACTAACTGTTACAATACCCTCCAATGACAGCAAACAAGAACCTTTCATCAACAACCCCAAAATGTCTGTTACAAGGGGCCGTGGGGGTACGAACTGTCTTTTCAGAGCTTACTATTTCTCTTTCTTATTTAACTGAGTAAAATTACAAACTTATTAAGGAATAGAGAACAATAATTTTTCTTAATGCATGCTCTTTTGGGGGCAGAGAGAGAGAGAAACCCTTTTATACTCATTAGATCACCTGTTTTAAACCCTTCTGATATTCCTCATGTATTTACTGATTTCAAAGGGACAGTTTTTATTTCCTTTATGCAATTCTATATAAGATATACCCAGGAAGGGAGTTGTATCTCAACTAACAGTTGGAACAAGGTTTTAAGAATGGTTGAATGGGGGGTGCCTCAGGACTTCAGTTGATTAGGCATCTGCCTTCAGCTCAGGTCCTGGGGTCAAGTCCTACATCCGGCTGCCTGCTTAGTGGGGGAGCCTGCTTCTCCCTTTCCCTCTGCTGTTCCCCCTGCTTGTGCTCTCCCTCCCTCTCTCTCTCTCTCTGTCAGATAAGTAAACGGAATCTTAAAAAGGGAGAGAGTGGTTGAATGGAACAAATGTGAGGCACTGGGGGGCGGGGGCTGCACAGCGAGGTCCTGTACCTCGGCACTTTCTCCAGGGAAATAATTCCACTTTTTCCTTTGTGTTAGCAGTGATCTATTTTAGGGTCCTACAATACCTAGTTCTGCTTCTATCCCAGGCCTCTGACAGAAGGTAGGCAGTTCAAACAATATTCACGTATGAAATGACACTCTTAACATCTTCTTTTACACATATTCTCCTGTTGCCTGTGGGGGTAAGCACGTTTCTATTTAAATCATGTTTACAGCTCTCTCACCTGGAGCATCCTCTAAATTAGCACTACATCTTTTACCAAATAGCGTTTACAAGGCAGAAGCGAAGGGAAACTGCCCAGCAGGTGATGAGAATACCAGTCTGGGAACGAAGCCGGTTGTGGTGCAGGTGGAGCCCCAGAAATGCCAGGAATAGGAAATCACAGATTCTTCTGCATAAAATAGACATGTAAGAAAATAATTGGGAGAGGACAGGCTTTCAGGAAGAGCTGCATCCAGGAGCTTGGTGGGGAGGATCTCCCCGTCACCTATAGAGCTGTTGGCAGGGAGGTCATCCCCAGGTGAGACCCTCATAGGCAGGGACTTCTCCAGGCCGTGTCTGGGTCTGAAGCTTCTTATTGACTTCTCTCCTCTGGGGAGGGACCTCCTGCATGCAGCATGGGGATGGCATGCCTCTGTGTTACCGCTCCCTGTCACAAACCCTGTGTGCACACACATGGGCACACACAAAGAGCATTTCAGCTGACTTTTCCTGAGCAAACCCTCACTTAGAAGACCACTCAATCTTCACCTTCACTTGACTTCTACTATTCTTTCCTTGAAACTCATCTTGCCACTCAATTCCCAGGCTCTAAAGCAAGGAATATCTAGCTCCCCATCATAAATGGCCCATGAAAGCTTCTGAGCTGCTGGATTAAGCTCCCATCTCCAGATCCTTCGCCATGGGGAACTCTTAGATGACCCTACTGGATCTACAACAAGATAATGTACATATAAATTTATTCCACAAATATGCCGCGATTAAGGAAAGCACATGGTTATTTCTCGAGTGAGTGTTGGCTCAATTGTCTGTCCAATCAAAGGCAGGAAAGCAGCATGCATCGTGCCTACTTCCGTTGGTAACACTATGTGATCGCTTCACAAGTGTATTCCTAAAATTGTTAGTTAGGGCTTCAAGGCAAAGTAAGCCACGGAATGTTCCTTCCTGCTCTTGACCGTGGCATATATGAATGATCTCAGGCTCCGCACTGTAATATTTTAAGAAGATTTCTCTTCTATCAGTTTTGTTTTTCCAACCGTGGAAATTCTGACAGGTTTTTCAGGTTCCTGGGTGTGATGGTCTAATTACAAACACGGTGCAGTAACAGGGGCAGGTTCCAACAAGTCGCTAAAGGATGCAGCCAGACCTGAGTGACTCTTCTGATTGCTGTGACATCGTCCCTGAGAAGCAGTTGGCCATGAATGCGTGTTTCTTTACATCTCAGCACCACCATAATGCGATCACGCTATCTCTTCCTCATAGTCACCTCTTGTGCTGCCTGATGGACCCTCTGACCTTCAAAGGGTCAAGTCACACGACCTCTGATGTCTCCCCTGTTCCGGTCACACTGTGTGGGCAAAGGGGTCCTGCTCTGGACGCACTGGTATCTCTGTGAGGTGACCAAGTCTTCGACTTGCTCTCCGACAAATTTCTCAAAGGAATGGTTGTTGAGTAGCTTCTCTCCTGGAAGAGACCAGCAAGGAGGGAAGGCAGCTTGCGCGAGAACCTCCACCGAAGTTCAGTCATTTCTACCTCAGACTTGTTTCCTTTGGAATCTGAAAAACATCCCAAATGAGTTTTCACATTCTTACCCAATTCCATGAGTGTAAATATATTTATTCATGAATTCATTCATTATTTCATCTATTTGTGTATTAGCATGGTTGAATTATGTCCTTTGAAATTGTGTCCCTCGAAATTCGTAATCCCCAGCATCTCAGAACAGGATCTTATTTGGATAGAAAGTCTTTAAAGAGATAATTAAGGTAAAATGAGGTCACAAGCGTGGGCCCTAGTCCCATCTGACTGGCTCCTCATGAGAAGAAGAAAGCAGGACACAGATATGCACAGAGGGATGACCATGTGAGGACACCAGGAGAGGACCACTTCTACATCCCAAGGAGAGTGGCCTCAGAAGGAACGGATCTTGCCAATACCTTGATCTTGGACTTCTAGCCTCTGGGATGTGAGACAATAAGGTCTGTTTTTTAAGGCACACAATCTGTGGTATTTTATATGAGAGCCCCAACAGCCCAGGGCACCCTCTCTGATGTATTTCTTTTATAATTCACAATATTCAGGGATCAGATCTTGAAAATGAAGTCAGTCTACTCAGATATGGAATTGCTGAGTCTCTCATCAGTAATGACTTGATGAAAGGTGATGATCATGTAGACCTATGGGAAGACAGCTGGGTCTGTTGAGTTAGGGCTTTGAGGAAGCCATGATTTCTCCATGCTTCCAGCTTATACTTCTCAACCTTGGCTGGAATCTGCTGGGGAGCTTTAGCAGTGCTGATGCCTGGGCCATATCCTCAGAGATCCTCATTTGATTGGTCTGGAGAGAGGCAATGGCACCAGGATCTTCAAACCCTCCTCAGAGAATTGTAATGTGCAGCCATGATCAGGAACTCCTAGCGCACACTAGAGGATGCTTTGCCCATCTTCTCAAATACCTTCCCTTTGCTGAATGTCAGGCATAAATGACTCTGGGTGGAAATTCAGCCCAATCCCACAAACATCTCAGAGCCTATGGTAATGGACAGTTCATGGGGATAATGAACACTTCTAAGGTGTGACCCAGAACTCAAGGCATTTGCAGTTTGTTTTGAGGAGACTGAAGTGAAGAGGGCGATGCAGTTTATGCTTTGGCACTGGACAGTTGGATTGTGTCTCCAGAAGGAGGCTGGTGGTTTGGGGGTCAGCATGACCTGCTGTGCGTCAGCAGGCTCCCCGCAACGGTGTTTATGCTACAAGCTTGCCATAATCCTCCCTACTTTACACACTGGTAGACCCATGCCCGGCCAGCGTCCCAGGGTCACACGACCTGTGATGTCAGAGCTGGACTTGACCTTGGGTCTGAGTTGCCTCAAGGCATTGCTTTTCCAATGGAAGATGCTGATTGGTACAGTGGGTTCCAGAAGAATTCAAAGAACAAATCACCCAAACAGATGATGTGCCTGTTTTCTTTGGCTTATTTCCTTCTAACAGCTCATGCACAGTCTTGAAAATCCCTTTGGAGGGCTGCAGCTCTGGCTTCCTTGGATTGATGATGTCATGGAATGGATTATCAATACGTGTTGCTGTTACTGTGTTCGGTCATTGATCAGGACCTACGGAGCAATGTGCCCTTAGATCCTACTGCTTACAGCACAAGCTCCCTACCATGTCTGAACGTGATATGTATAGAGCTGCTGTAGCAGTCAGTGGTCCCACTGGAATCCCACTCAGATCATTCAGCGGGGACACCTGAACAGAAAGGCTAGCCACAGGCTTGTGGGCAGAGGGAAGAGACCCAAATAGGCCACAGAGGCTGCTGGAGACCAACCATGGCAGGAAAGCCTGACAGAGCAGGACAGGGCATGGCATTCCTGACGTCAGTGAGAAATGGGGGCCACAGAGAAGGAGCCACCTGGCAGGGGCTGAAAAGGTGGGCAGGGACACTACATCCTCCTATCTCCAGGGCTGTCGTTGGAGAACCCCCACCAGAAACCGGACAGCAGGGGAGCTGGCCCACTCCATCCTCGTGGTCAGCCTCTTGGGACAAGGATGAGAACAGCAACTGTGGCGAAGACACAGCAGTGGGGCCATTCTCAGGATGGTCACCTGGCAGAGTGTGAGTCGGGCAAGAGAGGAAACCAGTGCGTCTTGACTTATTACCTCGGTGACCAGGACTTCCTCCTGGAACATGAGCCTAGGGTGCTGTTGGGTCCTGTGTCTCTGTCTTCTCCAACAATACATGGCTCACCTAGGTGTTTATTTTGTTACTTTGTTAATTAATGAAACATGTGTCATATTTTTTAGCTGAGAAACATCTGTCAGATGTTCTGTGGCAGTCTCGCGAGAAACAACCAGTTGGTTGAAGGTCGAGGTGACATGAGGCTGACCCGATCAGTTCTGATCAAACTCAGAGCAGCGGTTTGTCTACACTTCTTCCTCCCGTGGGGTTGGGAGTTGTCAAGGCTGAGCAAACCCATCAGGGCTGAGCCGGCAGGAGTGTGGCACAGTCTGTGATATGAGAAGCTGCCTCCTCGCTGGGCCAGCGTATTTGCCAGCCTCTAGCTCCCATTTCCCAAACATTAAATCGGGATGCTTCCTAAGTCCCCAAACCTCCTATGTCCGTGAAACCTGTTGGAGAAGTATCTATTTAGAGTTTGAGAATCATTTCATCTCCAGAACTATTTTTCAAGAAAAGCCAATTCACATCATAAATATACATTGGCTTTAATCTTCAGGCTCTGTCTCGGCATTTCTCATGAAAGCTTATACCTACCTTCCCTACCAAGCCTTTGGAATATTATTTTATAAGATAGTTACTGTTAAACATAAATAGGACCTCTCTCATGCTGTATAACCCAAAACTTACTCTGATGTTATTTTTACTGTTGTCCTCAGTCTCCATCACAACCATGTCTGATGGGATACAAGCCCTGGGAGGATGGGGTCCTTGAGTCCTGTGTTGGGCGATGTGTCCTGAAGAGCGGGAACAGCACCTGACTCATAGCACGTGAGCAATGGGTTCCCGTTGCACCAATGGAAGGATTCACATTGACCCCCTGTAGGACATTGTCCTGTGGGCAGTGGGGACCACAGTGAGAGACATGCACCTGAACTCCATGCTTATGGGCTGCTGGAAAGACTAGAGCCAAGGATTGAAGTTGAATTATGTCCTCAGCCCTGCAGAAGGGGAGAGGGTGAAGGAGCAAAGTCAGAAGAGGAGGGGAAGCCGAGGAAGGCTATCTCGGCATGAGGCAATGCTTTGGAAAGCTGTATGTGGGTTGCTCATGGGCTGTTCCTTACGGCGAGTCCCCATGCACCTGTAGTCGCTCCATGTGTGGCGCTGGCTGCAAAGCCCAGTGTTAACCGTAGCCACCCCTCTGCAGCTCCTGAATGCATCCTCTTATTCGCATCTGTATTTCTGCTAAGGCGGTTCCTTCCATCCCAACCCTCTTCTCCCCGCTCACCTGCCAGCAAACTCCTACTTGCTCTTCAAAACCCACTCAGCCATCCTTTCCACCGTGAGAATCCCCTTGCCCTTGACTCATCTAAGACCTTTCCCTGGGCCGGACAATGAAAATAACACTAGCTCACAGGTCCTGAGGACGCGTTATACTCCAGGCACCTTCTTCATTCATTTCTCGTCACTAACCCCCTTGGAGTACAGAAACTGAAGCCTAGAGAAGCCCCGTGTTCCAGCTCAGTCCACAGCCATTGTCCCCATGCCTCAAGTGTATCTGAGCCACTAAACGCCGAGGAAGAGCCACGTTGCCAACTTCTTTGTATCTTCAACACCAGTGTGGTACTGGACCCTTAGTAAGCACTTCCTAAACGGTCGTTGGAGAGTTGGTAATTCCCAGGTATCTCTCCCTTGGTGCTCTCCCACCTGCAGACTATCCGTTACATTATTTTTGTGCCAAGATTAAAATAGAATTCTCAAAGGTTTCACATTTGAAAGGAGAGACGAGTAGAACATTCCGTATGCATCCTAAGAGGAGTAGTAGAATTTTAGGTGTGTGCCCACCCTGGAGAGCTTTCCAGAATCTCTCAGTGCACATGGTTTCGTTGGCTCCCCGAATATGACAGGACTGAGGCGCAGGACCCTCGTGTGAGGAGCAACTATGCTCCTCTGCTTCTCACTCACAGCCTCTAAGGCCACACTTGCCCACGTGGGGGACATGCCACTCACATTGTAGAGACGGTGAAGCTCGGAGCTCAGAAATCCCAAGTTGGGGAGGAGACAGAATGCTGATGAGAAATGCAGGGGAAATCTGGTAATTGATCCCTCCCCCCAACACCACGGTCGGCACAGAGAGGGGAGTTTCAATAACCCCGAAAATCCAAGCAGCAGCAAAAGAGGACAAGAATCAAAGTCGACCAAGCCCCGATTTTGCAAGATATGGTTCTAGATGCTTCACATAGACAAATTCAATATTCTTATCCCCACTTTCCAGAGGGAGAAATTGAGGAACAGAGGGAGAGGTGACTCGCTAGAGGTCACACAGATGATAACAAAGGTAAAAATGTGGAGATAAAGGCCCAAAACATGCACCACACACAAATAAAAAGGCAAAAGTAAGGGTGGAGGGTTACAATTCACCCATAATATACAAAAGGAGGGGCACCTGCTGGCTCCAGTGATTGGGTGTCTGACTCTTGTTTCAGCTCAGGCTGTGATCTCAGGGCCATGAGATTGAGCCCTGCATGGGGCTCTGTGCTCAGCGGGAAGTCTGCTTGAGGTTCTCTCTGTCCCCCTCTGTCCACCCTCCCCTCTGCTCAAGTGTTCTCTTTTTCAAATAAAGAAATACATACACCTTTAAAAATATATATATAAATAGGGGCACCTGGGTGGCTCAGTTGTTAAGCGTCTGCCTTCGGCTCAGGTCATGATCCTGGAGACCCGGGATCGAGTCCCACATCGGGCTCCCTGCTCGGCGGGAAGCCTGCTTCTCCCTCTCTCACTCCCCCTGCTTGTGTTCCCTCTCTGGCTGTGTTTCTCTCTGTCAAATAAATAAAATCTTATTTGTCCTTTTCATGTTATTTACAAATAAAGTCAGGCATGTTTATGAAACAAAATTTGTGTGAAACAGACTTTCCCTTTTTTATATTTCATCTGTTTTGTGGTTGGTTAATAAACACTGCCGTCGTAATAGCAGGTCACGTGCTTACTCGCAAAAAGAAGGACTGAATTGGATTATTTCCAAGGTTCGGGAGAGTGCTAAAAACATTTCAGGCTGAATTAAAGTCGCTACATTGCCTTGTCTACCTATCGAAAATACCGAGACTCAGCTCTCGTCACGTATAACACAGAGTTGTCTTTAGATCACCTCCACTTGTTCCTAAACGTCCTTGACTCTACGAAGTAAAAATAAGAATTGGCCTTTCCCAGGGGGGTGTAGAATTCTTCCCATGGAAGGTGACTCTCCTTGAGGTGAGAGCCGTGTTCTGTGCGGGGCAGGGCCCAGCCCTCTCCGCAAGGTGTCTTGGGCATGCTCTCCGCACTCATGGCTGCTCAAGGGGCTAACAGTTACAGCCACGGCTCCCCAGTAGCTTGGGAGGAAGATAAAAAAGTACTCTGACTTTTTTGGGCTTTTCTTTTTTTAGATTTTTCTTGTTTATTCATTAGACACAGAGAGAGCACACAGCCAGGGGGAGCAGCAGAAGGAGAGGGAGAAGCAGACTCCCCGCCGAGCCAGGAGCCAGACATGGGGCTCGCTCCCAGAACCAGGAGATCATGACCTGAGCCAGAGACAGACACTTAATAACTGAACCACCCAGGCACCCCAGAAAGTACTCTGAGTTTTAAAAAAGATGATATAGAATGAGAATGTGTATGTTAGAAGAAGGTGGGGAGGATCTTCTCTCCTTGTTAGGACACAATGTCACACTCATCCTGAAGGTTGAGAAACCGCCACATATTCCACAAAATCAGACCATTTTTAAACCCAACTATAGAACAAAGGACACAGAAGAACCTAAATTAAGTGGATTCCAGAAAGGACCGAGCCGTGCCCCAAAGCGAAGGGACATGAGCTACTTTCTGGTCTGGCGGAGTGGGGGGCCAGCAGCTGGGCTTCTCGGCCTTGGTGGCCTGAGGGGACCGGCCCGATGGGCCAGAATCCCCGGGAAGCCCAGCCCCACTGCACCCTCTGCCCACAGCCCTCCCCAAGCTGTCTGCGCAGCAGGGAGCAGAAAACACGCCCCACGCCTACACCAGGGTCTCCAACACGTGTGTCGGCGACAGAAAGCCACCGCGGAGCGTGTGGGAAGTGATGGTTTGGGGAGATTGGCTGGAAAGGGGGCACAGGAGAGCTTCTCGTGGTGACAGAAATGTTCTATGAGCTGTTTGGAGGGACAGCACGTTAGTGTATGTGACTGATGTTCCCACGAAGATGCGGGAGGAATGGAGTGAAAACAAGTGAGGCGTCTGGGCGTCCTGACAGCTAGAAGTTGAGTGTCTATAAAAATGCAAGTAAATTTCTGCAGATTATTTACAAATAACTCATTAAACTCTTTATGACTTTATATGGTTTTATAACTTAATTTAACTTGAAATGTTTTGCAGTCAGAGTAGAGGAAGATAGAAGCTTTAATTTACAGGAATTATTTTTCCTTTTCCTCATAAGAATGGCATAACAATTAAAGTTTTGATGGAAACACTTCATTTTCCTGATGTACTGTTAAAATGTCACATTTATATTAATATCACGATTTCACCCCTGACACTGTAAAAAAAAGAAATCCATCATTTTATTTATCTTTTCATTTGCAACTTTGCCTTGAGCTCCTATATTCAGACTCAACACTAACCTTTCCCGGTAAATCTAAGCCGGGTGAAGAAGAGAGTTAATCTTCAAAAAGCTGTCAATTAAGTCCTCCATTAAGATACAAAGATGTGTCTGTATGCCAACTTTCGGTTTATAACTTTGAGTCTCTAAGACATTCGGTGACTTAAGGAGCAACAAGCCAGTTAAGAAAGTAAGCTATTGGAAGAAGGATGAATAAAACATATTAAGCAATGTGACAATGAAGCAAAATGTGGGAGATTCCTAAGCCATAAGACACTGAATTTGAATTTCACGTGGGAAGGACTCTGCCAAGGAGTGTGTGAGTGTGTGCGCGCGTGCGTGTGTGTGTGTGTGTGTTTTAAATCCAGTATGTCGTTTTAATTAAATTACAACTCTGAATTTAGACATAAATCAACCAGACCCTTTTGGGTTTCATTTTTAGCACAAAGATCCTATCATCTTCAGCATTTCATTCAGAGCTAATTAAATATGGATTTATGGTTCTTAGTACCTTGAAACAGAGGAGGGCTTCCAGAGCTTGTTGAGCCATTGAGGAGGGAGCTACTCTGAAGATAGTAACCGAATGTCAGACTCTTGCCACAGCACTCTGCTGCTAGAAGCTAAATGTATTTTCTGGGTGTGTAAACAAGCTTCATGAAACTCTCATTGTTTCCATCCCTAGTAACAGTGTAAATGCCGCAGAAACCGAGCGTCTCTGTTTGCCGCCAACACGATTTCAACACAATGCTCCCACCCTCCCTTCCAGAACCTTCCTTCTTGGCATTCCTGAGCACGAGCAAAGCCAATGTGCGGACGACTTCCTTACTCAGACCGCCCCCCACATACATGTACACACAGCTCCCCATCCCCAGCAAAACCGTGCTGTTGAGTATTTTCCATTCCGGTTGTGGGTTAGAAAATACATTTTAGCTGAGTTTATTGGATGTCTTGAAAATCAAAACGTCTGCTTCATCAGCTCTCGACTATCGTGTTTTCTCTGGAGGTGCCCTGCTGCGGTGAACTCACGGCTAACACTCTCAGGTTGGAGGAAAGAAATACAGCAAATAAAAATAACTACTGACTTCTTTGCAATCAAACAGAAACCTTTTAGGTACATAGAAAAAAATGCCCTCCTGGAAGGAAGGGCCCAGGGACACTAGGAAAAAAAAATATTATTTTCAGTGACTAATGGAGATCAAGTGCAGCAATCCATTCTTTAAAAGGATGTCTGTGTGTGTCTTGGGAGGGAACTGGCTGGTGGCTTTGAGACATATAGAAAGACCGTCTGTGCAAAAACAGGCAGCAGGACCGGCTTCCTGGTTTCCTGGTGCCTCGCTAACAGTGTTTGAGAGACAGCAGGAGGTCTGTAAGCAAAACATTTTTGGATTTTTGAAAAAACATGGCTAAGAGCGCCATCAAAAAAGTTTTGAACAGAAAAGGGACCCTTGGTGGGAAATCCGTTTGAAGGGGGGAAATTGCAAAGTGGGGCGTATGATGTGGTGGGAGGAGCGGGCAGAGCAGAAGATGAGCTTTGGGAATAAATCTGGATTTTTCCCAGAAAGTAGGTGGAGCCCTGATTTGGTCAGTTGGTGGCAATTAGTGGTGAGATGTCCTGGGTCAGGGTCAAGATGTTTTGTAACCTGATTCTAAGATATGAGATTACCAAAATGCTTGTGTCACTTGTCCGATAGTTCTGACCACACACACACACACACACACACACACACACACACACAGAGTCCCCCCAAAAATGTGGTTATTGCTTAGTAAAGGAAAAAAAAGCTAAAATTCCCTTTGCAACTCATTGTCTACCTTGTACCAGAAAAAAATCCCTGATATACCGTTCAGGATCTGCTGCTACTTCCCAGCTCTGGAGCCGGGTCAGGGAGCCCCCATGTCAGGCTTCGCTCCCCCGTGCACAGTGGGGGTGCACATTCGGTGCTGGGGACGTCTGCTGGGGGGTTTCAACACCACCGTGCCATCATAGTGTGGCTCCTGGGCAGCAGACAGGACCATGCTCACACCGGCTGTCAGCCTCCCGCTCTCCCTGAGGAAGGGTGATGTGGACCCATGAGTGTGAGACTGGACTGTGGGCTTGAGTTACTGCTATTGCTCTTGGAGCTGAGATCAGTCCCCCCGAGGAGGGATTGCTCTCCCGTCCGTGCGGCGCCGCGGCAGACGGGCAAAGCCAGGGCCTCGGGGAGCACAGGGCCAGCGACGCGCTCATGTCGAAACTTGAACCACCGTCGGCCAGCCTCCATTGTTCAAGGTGGTGTCTCCGCTGTGTGGAGGAAAGGTCTATTTTGCTTTTTTTATTTTTCCCCCCTCCCCTTAGAGACTACCCTGGGCTTCTCTAGTCTGGGCTCATTGTCTTTTTCTCTCCATCACTGACATGTTAGCATCCCTCCTGACCTCTTCCCACATCATGCTCAGAGCCAATTTCTTCAAATAAAAGAAAGATGTTGGTAGATGCAGTGGAACCCAACATGCCCAGAGTTAGATGCGAGATAACGTGGAATGGCACGTGTGTCCTACAGTGTCCCCTGTTGGGTCGGCTCCTGTTCAAGATGGGGAACCCCAGAAAGCCTCTTAGAACCAGAAGCTGGAACCCTGTTCCCTCTTGTCCTGGACCCCAGTGGGCAAGACTGGCTCCGCAGGCGCCTGGAAATATTAGACTAGCAGTGGTCTGACCTGCCCCAGTCTCCACAGAACTTCTTGGCCGTTTGCAATAGCATATAATGAGTCATGCACTTACAAGGGTTTTTGGAAAAGGGGAAACCCCTCCCTACTTGAAATATGACTCTCCTATGAAAAGTGAGAATGTCGAAACAGCAGACAGCTCATCCCCTGGCTGTCCCTTTCATCCTTCCTGACCAGTTCTGTTTGGAAGAGCACTTTTAACTGTCAGAAGCCTGAAATCCAATCCTGTTCTCAATCAAAAAGCCAAATTCTCTCTGGGCTTGCATATAGCAAACAAATTAGCACCTTCACTAACCTAACAATCAGGTCCCAGGCCAAAAGAAACACAAATTGCTTTGTGGATTTAGAGAGGAATGTGATCACCTGAGCTAAAAAAAACAAAAAGCAAAACGAAACAAAACAAAAACAAAGGGCACTTGGGTGGCTCAGCAGGTTAAGCATCTGCCTTCAGCTCAGGTCATGATCCCGGGGTCCTAGGATGCGGTCCCGCAAAGGGGTTCCCTGCTCGGCGGGGAGTCTGCTTCTCCTTCTCTATCCACCAGCTGCTCCTTCTGCTTGTGCTATCACTCTTTCTTTCTGTCAAAAAATACATAAAATATTTAAAAACAAAACAACTCCTCAAAAAAACAAAAAGAAGATTGGCGTGTATCTTGTGATACGGGGCATGGAGAGGGAGGGACTCATGCAGCTCTGCTCCCCCTAAACTGTCCCCTTTAGCTCCAGATTCCTGGTATGATCACTTTTCTCTAACAGCATCCCCACTTGGGCTGTGAGTCTTATCCTTCCAGAGCAGCTGGCGATGGCCTCACGCGTACTTTCCGCTCCTGGTGAAAACATGCCCAGGTTTTCAGTGGTCATAGCTTGAGCTTCCTCCCCAGACCCTAGATCAGTCTCTGCATCCTTGCTCTTACATGGAACCGAGGTTGAGGACTTTCTCCCAAGGGGGGGAAAGAGCCAGATTCAGTCACATGTGGCATGGGCTGTTTTTGGTTAGATGATTCAGCCCATTTTTGTGGATTTCCCAAGATGCTTTCTGAAACTCTGCTGAAAAATAGCTTGTGTGATCTTGTAACAAATTAAACAAAAGGCAAACCACCAAGTGCCTGCCTGTTTGAATAGAATAACCACAAAAACTCTGATTCATGGTGACCCACTGTGGAGAATGAGATGTCAGGGATCATCAGTTAAATTATAATATTCACAAACTCCAGGTCGCTGTATTCCTCTTTGGGGTTTAATAAAAGATAGATGGAGGGTTGGCAACATTGTTAATCGCCCTAAGGTTCCTTACACTAAAATACTGGTAAAGGTTTGTTCTTGGAAACATGGTTTTGCCATCTTCAGGTTTCAATGAATCAAGGGGTGAAAGATACATGGTTATTTTTTTTTCTTTTTTAATTTTAGGAGCTAAATAATCACTCCACATGTATTTTCTTTAACAGTTAAAAAAAAAAGAATTCCCACATTTTTTGAAGCCTATTTTCTTCCTGACTGCACACACCCACATTTCTTTGCTGACTTACTCAGGGAGCCCGACAATAAGCACCCAATCTGTTTTTCACTGGCAGTGATGACTGGCCAGGCTTTTCCCTGCATACTTCATGCAGATGGAATCTCCAGCACACCCACTCTTTGTGTCCTTTTTGTTGATGTTGACATTGTTGTTGGGTGTTTTCCTCTGGCCTGAAGAGGAGGGAGACTCTGTGCTCTCACTTGCCTCTCCGGGAAACATCTTCACAAAGAAACCTATCTGAGAGAGGAACAGCCCTGCCCAGCCAGCTGGTGGGGTTTCTCCAACCCTCAGGCCCTTTCACACACAGAGCTTCCTGTTCTGAGTACAGCCTCCCTCCCTCCCCCAGGGAGGTGTCCCCTTTGTCTGGGAGATGTCCTGTCCCTCCGGGTGGCTTCTGAAAGGTGCTGTTTTGCTGGTGTCCTGAAGGTGGCGCTGTGGCCGGTGTGATTACTAATTACTATTACTCTCTGGACTGGGGGATTTCAGCCCTTAGAGGATTTCTGAGTTACAAAGCACACACAGACCTGGGAAAACTTTAAACACACACAACAAGAGAATGATGGGCGCTGTGTGTTTTGCCAAAAGCCGTCTAGAATTTCCTGTTTTCCAGGTCTCAGATGTAATTGTACCTTTTGGGGTCATGTTTTCTCTGTTTCTGGGAATCTGGAGCTCTCCATTCCTGATTTCCTTAAGGACAATGAAAGAGACTCGCCATTCACTGTAGCTGGACTCAGTGGATCTGAAACCATATGCACTCAAATTCGCTATTTATCAACTTGTCATAAAGGAGGGAAGACTCCACCAAGTATATAAAGGATTTCATTCTATCCTTAAACCCAGCAAAATAACTTTAGACGTTTAACAGCTTGTGAACAATTAAAAAGTTATATTAAGTACCTTACATTTAAAATGGCTGCCTCTCCCTCTCTCACTCCCTCTGCTTGTGTTCCCTCGCTAGCTGTGTTTCTGTCAAGTAAGTAAATAAAATCTTTAAAAAAAAATAAAATGAAATTACTTCAGTCAGTAGAAACCTAAATATCATAATTTGTATTTCATTTGATCTTCAGCCATCTATGAGTGTTAGGATATATAACATAAGCCTTTCATAGTCACAGAGGAAAAAACAGTAAACAAATGGATACTTTCATATTTTTAAGAACAAAGTTTCTAAGATCTCCTCAAAGCTTAAAAATTATATTGTTAGTTGCTTCTGAATAGAGGAACAAAGGCAAACACAAACTCTCAATGACATAAAGTCTATGGAAATTTTCAAAGAATTCAGTCTCAAGTCTACAATCTGCTTACTCTTTCCTTCAAATGTCCAGCCAACTTAGTACTATCTTCATTGAAATGTAGTCTTATGAACAAGATCATGTGCTCAGAAAATGTCCTCCAGGACACTCAGAGTCTAAAAAAATTGTCCGATAATGATTCTGGAAAGTGCTCAGACATGTCACCTATTGTCACAGAGGCATGCACCATGAGAGCTGGAAGGAATCTTCTGACTCCCCCCTCTACTGAAAAACAGAGAAGACTCAAATACACAGTGACAAGACTACTAGCTGGGATGCCCCTGAATTCGCGTGTTTAGGTTCTCTGTTCTTTTCTCCTGTACGGGATTCCACCGTAAGCCGTAATCAGCTCTTACAGGCACCCCTATTTATGTACACTCTTGTCCCTCCTGTTGAGTTTTTATTCCTGAAGTTTGTTTAACACTGAAGTGGACTTTTTATAAGCAACACCGAAGACATCCTGTCTCATATTTCAGCTTGCTGCTGCAAGGTCTACTCATGGGGCCCACGGCAGTACCTTTTTCTGACAGGGCCTCCATCTAATGGAAGCTTCTGGGAGTCAGATTGTTTGTATCTGTGTGTCCAGGAGAAAGTTGGTCAAGAGACTGTTTTTATTTTTTTGTTTTATTTTATTAAGATTGTATTTATTCATTTGAGAGAGAGAGGGAGAGAATGCATGAGCAGGGTGAAGAGCAGAGGCAGAAGCAGGCTCTCTGCTGAGCAGGGAGCCCAACATGGGGCTCCACCCCAGGAACCCGGGATCATGCCCTGAGCCAAAGGCAGACTCATCACCAGCTGAGTCACCCAGGCGCCCCATGCATGTCATGAGACTGTTTTTAAAAATGCATATCAACTTAGTAGATCTAAGGCCATCATATTCATAACTTCAACTTACTGAGGACAGAAACTTAGAATTTGGAAAAAAAAAAATCTTTGACTTTCGAACAGTTCCACATAGTCAAACATAAGAAGGAATCCAAGTAGACCCCAGATCTCAAGTGCCGTTACGATCTTCCACTGCTTGGCAGACGGTGGTGTAGCCCAGCTCACTGCGAGGGCAGCACTGGGACGGCGGGAGGAGGGTCTGTGTGCTGGGAAACGGGACGGGTGCTTCCTGGTGATCTTCAGTCAGCGTGACTTTCCGAAGAGACAGAAATGTATCTGTGAAGTTTCTATGTGTCACACTTTCCTTCTTGAAGAAATTTTGATACTTGTTTGTCTTAACAAAGCCTAGAGAGGTGTTGAAAGAAACAAATGAGCTAATGGTTATGAAAGCCCTATTTGAAAATGCTACATAAACACAGTGCTCTCACCAATTATTTGTGAGACTGGGGAGGAGACAATGGGTTTCACACACATACGGACATAAAAACAGACTGATTTCACCTTCAATTAGAACTTCATGTCAAAGCCACTGATATGATAACTTGGTCATTAAACACATACGCAAACTAGAATTTTCAGCAAAAGGTAGAATCATCTCTCTCTATAGATTTCAAATGAATACAGGTTAAAGAATTTATTTAACTCACATGATGTGAGGGAACAAGGCAGATGTGACAACCCACTCCTGGGAACAGTGAAAACAGCACAATTGTATCTGGAATGACCAGTAGGGGAACCTGGACAAAACTGGGGGGGGAGGGGACTGGGGAAGGAAGTGGATGAAATCACAGAGGACAAAATTGGCATATTTATAAGTTACCTACAACTTACAAAGAACTGCAAAACAAAACAAAGCAAAATGAAGAACCTATCACAGACAAGGCATCGATAACTCTACTAATCCCGAAGGAGATGCTTTAGATGGTGCAGTTTTCCACTGAGGCACAAAGCTTTTTCTACACACAGAAGAGTACAGATTCTTTGGATCAGGCTTGGCAATTTCAGGTGTGTGTGCCTGCTCCAGTCCAGAGACTACTTTTGTAATTAGTAGGAAACTATTCCTAAATAGTTGGAAGCCAGCCGCGTCCACTCATTTCTGTCCTTGGTGCCAGGGTGTCTTTAGGCACTTTCCACAGAGACCATCTGGCCCACAAAGCCTAAAATATTCTCTTTGGCTCTTTATAGAAAACGTTTACTGACCCCTGCTTTGTATCGATATATAGAGTTCTCTACCATAATTCGCTGATTATCCATTTATTTCCTAGTTCAAATATCCAGGTAAGGCGCAGGTGTCCCCACATCTGTGACATTCTTCTTTGGGATGAATGTTTCTGTCCAGTAAGACAAAGCTTTGTGTTTATCATCAACGGACATGCAGCACACAACCCAGCTGTCACCAACCGTCTTTATTATCTGGGGTTTTTCTTAGATGCTTTATTTGCAACAAGTTAGCAAATAAATATATCGCCGAGATCTGTGGAGATGTTCGTCCACCTGCGGGAACTCTACCATGAATGGGCAGGTCTAGGTAATCCCTCAGTATCGCATGGCCCCAATTCTACATTCTCAAGTGCACAGAAGCCTTTCCATCATTCTCATCTCTCTGGCTTCTTCATTTCAATTGACTTCATATTCTGTAATTGGAGAGAAAGGAGGGCTCCAAAAGCTCTGCCAAAAATGGCACCCAGATTACGAAGGTCAGGATGGAGGCTCTTTGGGAAGCCGAGTGGTTGTTCCACAGTCCTCCAGGATGACTCTTGAGCAATGATTTGCTTGTATAAAGTAGGGGGGGGGGGCTCCCTGCTGTAACAGGTAGTCTCAAAAACAGACACCTAAGCACGGTAACGTGACCTAAAGGAATTAAGTCAACAAGTGAGTTCATGGATGTCCCCCTTCCCATCCTGACGTGGCTCTCATCCTCATCAGCTCCAAAGGCCACCCCATGACCCTCCCCATTTCGGCTAGTGGAAAGGGAAGAGCCTGGGGGAGTGCCTTGGGGAAAGTTCTCATAAATCCAGTTCAGATGGAGCTCCTGTTCCTTCTGCTCGTATTCCTTGTCTAAAACTCAGTAGTGTGGATGCCTCCAGCTGAAAAGTGAGCCAGAAAACATGGTCTCAACTGGGAACAACTTCCTAGCGTGGAACAGGCACCATGAACTCCGGTCGGCACTTATCCCCCTTCTGCCTCTGTGCCTGCCACACAGGCAGGTCTCCTGGTGCCCAAACCCTTTCTAGCGTCATCCATGAAGCTCAGGGTTTCTCCATCAGCAACACCAAGTCTGCTGATCTGCAATTAGCAATGGTGCTCATTTTAAAGATTTTATTTATTTGAGAGAGAAAGAGTGAGTGAGAGAGAGCATGAGGGGGGAGAAGGTTAGAGGGAGAATCAGACTTCCTGTGGAGCTGGGAGCCCGATGTGGGGCTTGATCCCGGCACTCCAGGATCATGACCTGAGCCAAAGGCAGTGGCTCAACCAACTGAGCCACCCAGGTGCCAGGTGACCCTCGTGCTGATTTTAAAAAATGAACATGCCTGAAAAGGAGCATAATGACAGGAAAATTCTTCTCATTATGGGCATAAAGCTTCTTTTAGCTTCAGGTGTTGATGGGTTACAGTGGACTTAAAGGGGAAGAAAGAAGGACTGGAAGACAGTTCAGGGGCCCTTTGAGTTTCTGCATATCCTATGAGCACTGGTCTGGACGGCATTTATTGTGGGCACATTGGACAGATGCTTGTGGAGTGAAGAGCCCTGGGACTCCATGACTGGGTCTCCCTCTGAGAAAGAGGCAGCTTTGCTACCTTTTGAGAAGGATAGGATCTCGTTCTGGAGCATGTGAGAGTCATGACCATCCTATGAGACGGGGGATTCCAAGCTTTGGGTTTTGTTCTCAGAATGCAACCGTGATGTTTAACTTTGGGTCAACATGATGGACCATGGGGTGTCCACATTAAACATTATTTCTGGGGCTGTCTGGGAGGATGCTTCTTGGTTAGGTGAACATTTGAATCAGCGGGCTGAGTAAAGCATATTTCCCTCCCCAATGTGGATGCGCCTCCTTTAATGCATTGAGGAAATTAATAAAACCAAAGGCAGAGGAAGGAAGAATTCAGGTGTTTTTCTTCATGCTTCACAGCTAAGCTGGGAAATCTCATCGTGCCTTCTCAGGCCCACACACTGGGATTGACACTGTAGGTTCCCCTAGTTCTCAGGCCTCTAGACTGAGGCTGAGTTACATTGCTGTGTGCCCTCTTTCCTGGGTTTATAGTTTGCAGTGGGGAATCATGGGGCTTCTCAGCCTCCACCTCCACGTGAGCCAATGCCTGTAGTAAGAGTTTCTCTCACAATTCGGCAACCTAAGGCACATGCCAGTGTCACCAGGCCTTCTTCATACTGCTCCCTAAGTCCTGGAATCTTGAGGAACCCGGACAAGGAAAAGGATGTCATTTAAACAACACTGATTTCTTTGTCCTCTGACCCGGGAACCTCCAGCCAGGAACCTACAGCAGGCCAGCTCTTGAACTTTGCCGGTGAAGGAAAGCCACTGACCCTTCACAGCTCCTGACAAGAAGAAATCATCACAGAAATAGAAGAAGGTGACACAGAGAGAGAAGTTTTTGTTTTTTTGTTTTTTTTTTCCTTTACCTAGAACTAGACTGGGTATGCATGAGTTTTATTATTATTACTTTTTAGAGATTTTATTTATATATTTAAGAGAGAGGAAGAGCACAAGCAGGGGGGGCAGCAGACAGAGGGAGAAGCCGATTCCCTAATGCGGGACTTGACCCCAGGACCCTGAGACCGTGACCTGAACTGAAGGCAGACAGACGCTTAACTGACTGAGCCACCCAGGGGCCCCCATGAGTTTTAGAATAAATACTCTAGTGACTGTTTAATCTACACACTTGTACAGACCTCCATCCGTCTTCTCTGTGCAAAGTTAAGAACAATGATGTTGCAGACCTGTTACTTCTTACGTATGCCTGTTATAGAGGCTGCCAATTTTATAAATCACTTATTCAGACTGAGTCTGTTATAAGCAGAGGATTTTAGATGATTCCTTAGAAGCTAATGACTGTGTCCCAGCCATGAGGCAACTCAAGCGTAGACCTGCTTCAGGATGTCTACCAAGACACAGGAATACTAAAAGCCAGGAATGCTGAACCACCTCTCCTGCAGAGAGAAGCCAATGGGGAACCACGATGTATCACCAAACACCACAAATGTTCAGCCTTATCTGAGGCATGGGAGCAAGACATTAAGGCCTGTTTTCAGTCTCGATTATGTCAGGTGTTGACGACCTCCCATCAAAACCAGGATCGTGCTGAATAGTAAGAGTGGAAAGAGAAACCTGGAGTTCAGAAAAATAATCAAACAGCTCATGTCCCCAGACTGGGTACAACAAAGGTCATCTTACCAAGCTGACTCCGTGAGAGGGCTTCTGGAGATGGAAGTGGTGGGTGGAGAGTCATAAAAGTAAGTAATGGCTTTCTGGAGTCCTGTGGATTCAGTCAGTTAGTTAAAGGGAATCCCTGCTGGGCTTGCTTCCCTAAGAAGCCACGTGTTACAGGTAAGGTCAAGAAAGATCATTTTTTCCCTTAGCAGTTTTATTGTCTTGACTTTAATCGGAAGCAAATGATCCCTTCTTCGGGAAAAGGGAAGAGGACCGATCATGAAGGGTGCTTCTCAAAGTCAGAAATACCATACTATGCCAGTATATTAAAACCATATCCAGCTTACAGGTCTTGGCGTATTTGCTTAGAATGCGGTCCTTTTCAATGTGCATAATCACTAGATAAGACAGCTCTGAACATGTCATCAGCTGAGAAAGCAGAGCCAGAACCTCTGTGCTTGTAAATCTGAGGCTATTTATTAGTCAGGTTTTGAGAGGAGCTAAGACCCCAGCCTACACGTGTCTTCTCCACGGCATGTCCACAAACAACGAGCTCAGCACGACAGAGTCCCATCAATGTCACATTCTATGGGACATAAGAACCGGAGAGAAGATGCTATGGTTTTCCCGAATCTGCTGATTAATTTTTATTGAACTTAATGCAACATGTGCACTTGATCAGATGACCTATCCCCATGAAATAGAGGATTCTCAACAGACCTGTGTAGTTAGGACTGTGGTGACCCCGTAGCAATCATGGGACCTGAGAAGCAGAATAATTCATAGCTGTTGGAGGCAAGATTAGCATCCACATGTTCTGGATGGGAAGGGCAGGACAAGGATGTGGTCCGACAAGACAGGAAAGTGGGAAGGGCTGGGAATCTGAGTTCGTGGTCATTTGCTGTGTGCAGGTGAACCATCTCCACAACCTGCCTGTGGAAGATTACCATGTGTCAAAAGAAGGCATTGAGTAATCCCTCTTTGGGCAGGGTCCTGGTCTGTGGGTCTCACTCAAGGAATTCTCTAGGCATTTCTTTGGAGGGGACCTCTGTGACCCTGATGGGAAAATTCCATCAGATTCCCCACATGCCAGTGGGCATTGCTAGCAACTGTCTTCGGGATGTTGAGGTGGGGTGGGCAAGGCTGAGATGCGTCCCTGGGGCGTTAGCCACGTCCAGACCGATGGCCGCAGCTAGGACGGGCTGTGTTTTTGCCAGTCACCCAGCAGAGCAGGCCCGCCTTCCCGGGGCACCGGCCCCCCGAAGCCGCCTCTGCGTGTTCTCCTTTGTATCCAGTCCCAGACTCCAGTGTCCGTAAATCAAACTGAATTCCACGGAAGCTGGAGAAATTCATCTGGGAGATGAAAGGCCCATGACCTTGTCGAAGGCTCTTAAGGAAGGACCGGCAGGGTGGACGCGGGCCTTTCTGGCCCCGGGGGAGTTCCCGTCCAGCAGCAGGTGGGACACCCGCCGCTCGGTGCCCCTGCTTTTTCTGGGTTCTTGTTCATTCATCGTCTCCCACCTTTGCAACGGCAGATGGCAGATTAATAATAGTAATAACAAACTAGCAAAGATGTAATAGCACAGTAGTGATGCTGATCATGAAAGCGAACTTACCTCCTAGGACAGAGCTGCCATTCCACATAGAAATACAGATCCCCAGCACTGGGTGTTCAGTGAGCGGGGGCACGGGGCACCCGTTTTCAGGATGTCCTGTGACACCTGCTTGCAAGTTCTTTTCTCGAAGCTGGGTATTTGCACTGTTCTACAGCAGCTGCGGTACGAGGACACGGGCTGGGGTCCCTCACGGGACCAACGGGGTCCCCACAGCCAGGCCTTTCTGATGGAGACGGAGTCGAGCTGCTCTGGAGACATATTCGGGAGCTGAAGCCCCGCACAGGGTCTGCAGACCAGGCTTCCTGGCGGGATTAAACACCCAGCAATGCAGAACAAACCCCGAATGTTATTGCAAGCAAAATCCTATTTTAATCTGCCCTCTTGACTCTTGGAATGTTAAATTTAACTGCAGTTTTGAAAGCTCCAAATGCCTTTGATCTGCCCTCAAAGTGAGTTTGACCTTGAAGCAGAAGGCTTAACCTCTTCCAACAGAATTTTTTAAGTCAAGTATGCGAAGCATCCTTGCCGAGAAGAGAAACGGCAGTTTTCTGTTCCCTGGGGTGCCGGGTTTCTGTGCAGGCATGGCGGGCGGGAGAGGACGCCCTCCAGTGTAGGGGTGGTGACCCCAGGCTCACGAGGGACTGCAGAGGGAAACAGCACTGACCGCCGCTGGATCAGTGCCCCCATGTGTCCCTGCTGCTGGGAATCCAGTAAGCCACAGATTTCATGTGCTGTGTGACCTCCTTCCGTCGGAACCCGTCACCAAAGAGCAGGAAGAATGAGCCCCTGCAGCTCCCACGCGGGCCGAGCTACCGCGCTTCCTAAATGCAACCTCTCATGGAGATGCTAGCTCCTTTGCTGAGATCTGCACACGAGCCCTCCTCTCCTCTCTGTGGGCCTGGGGACAGGTCTGGGCAGGAGCAGACGCGGAGGCAGGGGAGGCGAAGCAGGGAGGAGAGGAGGCGGGACGCTATAGGCGAGCAAGCCGGGAGAAGGGGCTGCACTGTGCTGGTGCTCCCGGCACCGCTCCAGGTGTGCCGCGATCAAGCACGGCCTCTTTGCAGAGATCAGTAGCATCTTCAAGGCCGCATGGGTCTTTGCACGGAGATGCGGGGAGGAAGAGCCATCCCCTGGATCCTCACAGCCCCTCGGGGCTCCTTGTTCCTTCAGATCCCGGAGAGTTAGAGTATGTGGAATGCAGGAAGTCATCTCAGGCAGCTTTGTACGGTTAGACCCATTCTCAGTTCCTAAGTGTGTGACCTTCAGAGAAAAAGGGTCTGTTCTTGCAGCGCTGATGACTGTGATGACTCCACGGTCCCCCTCCTGACTTTCATCCAAAGAACGTCAAGTACCTTTTAAGCCGTAATTAGTCACATCACTACGTGGCCCATGCGATTGAATAAATGAGGCACAATCAACCTGAACTCTGAGCCAGAAAGGCCATCACACTGTAATTAGTGGTGAACCAAGAAGAACCTAAGAAAGTCGGTGCCCAACACTATGGGTCTGTGGACAGCAGCAAGTCGAATAAAAAATAGTATTGTGTGAATCATGTTTTTAAAAATATATTCTACTAACATAGTCAAGAAAAGGATGATTGTTGATTTTTTAAATGATTCTTTTTTTAAAAGATTTTATTTATTTGACAGAGAGAAACACAGCCAGAGAGGGAACACAAGCAGGGGGAGTGAGAGAGGGAGAAGCAGGCCTCCCGCCGAGCAGGGAGCCCGATGTGGGACTCGATCCCGGGTCTCCGGGATCATGACCTGAGCTGAAGGCAGTCGCTCAACCAACTGAGCCACCCAGGCGCCCCTTAAATAATTCTTAAATGGGAACGAGGAGGACATAGAAGCAGAAAGCAAAAGAAATAAATGGAGGAAGAGAATAGGAAGAGGTAAATGTAAGCTGAGTAAAAGGAAGGAAGAGAGGTAAAGAGAGGGAGAAGGGGACACAGACAGAAAGAAAGAATATAGAAAGAGAGGAGCACCTGGGGGGCTCAGTCAATCACACATCTGCCTTTGGCTCAGGTCATGATCCCCAGGTCCCGGGATCGAGTCCCACATCAGGCTCCCTGCTCAGCAGGGAGTCTGCTTCTCCCTCTGCCCCTCTCCCCTGCTCAGCAGGGAGTCTGCTTCTCCCTCTGCCCCTCTCCCCTGCTCAGCAGGGAGTCTGCTTCTCCCTCTGCCCCTCTCCCCTGCTCAGCAGGGAGTCTGCTTCTCCCTCTGCCCCTCTCCCCTGCTCAGCAGGGAGTCTGCTTCTCCCTCTGCCCCTCTCCCCTGCTCATACTCTTTCTATCTCTCTCTCTCTCTCTCAAAATATATACATATATATATATATAGAGAGAGAGAGAGAGAGACAGAGAGAGAGAGACACAGAG
Source organism: Spilogale gracilis (assembly GCA_004023965.1). Taxonomy (NCBI): domain Eukaryota; kingdom Metazoa; phylum Chordata; class Mammalia; order Carnivora; family Mephitidae; genus Spilogale; species Spilogale gracilis. The sequence continues at coordinate 3,974 of PITA01001068.1, read as the reverse complement.
AGAGGAGCTGAGGCAGGGAGGGGACGTGGAAACAGAGCGAGGACAGGGGTCTGGAGAGGGTCGGGGAGCCCAGCGGGCTCTGTGGCCTCCTACCAGGGAGTCAGGGAGCCTCTCCTTACTCTGTTTCTTCACCAGTACAACAAAAATTATAGCACTGTCTTCATTTCATGTTGTTTGAAGGACTAAATGAGATGATACATAACTCTTAGCCTACTGATGGGCACACAACGATTTTAACTGCTGCTTTTATTCATATGAACAGGAATAATAAATATTATCGTTAATAATGCCTTACCATGGAAATGTTGCTGATGAATCATTTTTAACAGTAAGCTCCTGCAACAACTGAAAAGACAGGAGTGATCACAGGTGTACCTTCGGCAAAAGTAGAGAGGCAGATAAGTGGAGACAGAATTTTGATTGAGGAAGGTTTTGTTTTGGTGTCCCTCAACTCCCGGCAGATGGAAGATCTGCCCGAGAAGGAAAATAGCAATAAATCAGTTTAATACGCCGCACCTCATACCTTCGGCCCAAGGTGTGATCAACTGAAATTCCACATGATTAACTACAATATAATTCTGAGGTTATGGGTAGATATAGCATAATCTCTATATCCCTGGAAATCAGAAACCAGAGAGTAATTCAGTAGGTGCTTCAATTATTGATTGAAAATGATAACAACTGTCTCGAGATTTCGATATTGTGAGCATTATGGCATCCTATGTCTCGCTGTAAAGTTTTCCTAGAATAAAAAAGACCTAGCATTTATATTTTCCTTCCCTACTATCATGCAACTGGCTCTTTAAACACCCCAAAGACGATGACCTCACGGGTAGACAGGATTTCTAACTGTCCAGAAGAGGCTGAGACATTTCAAATGGCCCATTTCTAGATGCCCCCCCCATGGGATCTCTGTGCAGGTAGGGGGCTCTGTCATTCTGCACGGGTCCTTCCAAGGCATCTTCACACCCATCTGCCGTCGCAGTGTAGGCTCTACAGAGAAAGGTATACAAAACTCAAAGAAGAGACACAGCCCCTATTTCTAAAAAATGGATTGATTGAAGCTTCTGCACATAGAGAAAGTTTAGATATTGGTTAGTGATCCTTTCATTGAATTTGGGGCAATCTTTTTCTGCAAGGGGGGAACGATTACCTAGACTTTCCCTTGAAACTGAAACATCGTTGGACCCCGAGGTGGCAGCTTTTCTCGGCAGGAGCATATTCGCACCAAGATACTTTGGTCCAGATGTTAATGCATGCGTTTCGGAATGCTAAGCCCGTTATGGGTTCCACGGCAGTTCCTGTCTGAAATCGCCAATTATCGAGTCCAAAACACAAACCTACAGTAAACATTCTCCTTTAAATGCAGTCTATCAGCCTCCTGCATTAAAGTCGACTTTTTTTTCTGTTTTCATAATGCCATTATGAGCGGCAGTCCGTTGTGCTGAGGTTGTTTACAATGTTTAGGAAAGGCTCCCTGTCTCCTCCAACAATGCATTAGCACTTAGCCAGCTGAAGTCCCGCTGACAGCACCAATTACTGGCAATGCCTCTAATGAACCACAGCCCCTCCTTCCCGGGGCTCGTATGGGGACAGGCTACGAGGACCTTCCCTGAAATCTACAGACACCAGACTGCGAGCATGTTTCAAATCGACACGCCATCTTTTACCACTGAGAAAATCTTGGGTTTGGAGAGCTTTATGTATTTACTATTAGAAAAATACAGTCTGACAGATTCTGGTAGCTTCAAAAGAATGGCCATTTCCGCTTCCAAGGGTGTAAAGGGTCGGGTGAAAATCTGACGTGGAAGCGCGTTCCCTTCAATTCCTGGAGATCGTGTTCTCTATCCTTGGTTCATCGTTCCTTTTATCCTTTGTCATCAAGTGCCTCCTTCCTCCCTTCAAGCCCAGGAGGACTAGAACGTGCTCCATGAAGGTGAAGAAATCCAAAGCAAGCCAACGCTGCATGGGGTTCTTAGAGAAGACAGTGTTCTGTGAACAATGAGTCAACCTTTGAAGCCACCGCGTCCTCAGTCATCTGTGGATCGGGGAGGTGCCGGGCCTTCTGCTTTGCTGGTCCCACTGATAAAGGACACCCTGGAATCAGGACATGGCTCCCCTAGGAAAGCCATGGTGCTAACCTCCCGGTGGTGCATTAGCACTTCCGTGTCAGGCTTCTAGCGCCAAAGGGCCCAAGGCACTAAAGACTCCTACCATGCCCTTCTTTTTGTCCCCTTTGCATCAGCCCATGCAATTCACTGAGCCATGGCTGATGCCTCTGAAGTCATTATTTTATGCTCTATTTCAGCATATTTTAAAAGAAATGTTTCAAATCTTCATTCTTCACAGCACTGGGTTAGGATTCAAAACGCTTGGGTTCTAGACCTAGCCTCACTTTCGGATCTCTGTGAGCCATGCTTTTCTGAGCTGAAGAATGGTAGAAATAATGATGCCTTCTTACAAGACAGTTGTGAAGGGCATATGCAAAGCTGTGGAGTCAAGAGCTTCGAAAAATCATGAGCCACTTAGGACGTGCAAAGTATTATTTAAGTTCTGTTTCTTGAAGGGTGGCAGGATGACTATGCCCTGTGGAAGATTAGGCTGAAGGCACTTGAAAAATATCAGGTCCAAGAAGGGTGCTCTGCCTTCCCCTTCTTCTCCTGGAAGCAGGAGGAAAGACCCCACATGCACGACGTCCTCCTTTGCCTGGAGGTAAGTAACGTTCTTGTCACCAAGGATGAGGAGTGGAAGCTGAGAGAATTCTGTATGAAATTCTTGTTAAAATAATTCCATCTTCCTTTAGCATCCTTATATATTGAGTTACTTCTCCAGAATTTCCTCTGTTTGTCTGCCTGGTAGAAAAGCATTTAAGCTTACCTCTTCTTGGGTCTTCAATCCTTATGAGGGTTCCACGTCACCTGAACCTTACATGAAATGGCCCCATGGGCTTTTCTCCTGCTGCTATGTCTTGTGTCAACCTAACTCTCAAGTCTGGGTGCCAACCCTTGAGGAAATAGCTACAGTTTTGCCTCCCTTGCCCTCCTGAACCTTCTGATCCTTCCTCTGGGAAGTTTCAGAACTTTCATTAAGCCAGCCTGCATCTTTCCTCCTCATAGAGGCACGTCTATCTTTCCTTCCCTCCCATTCCAGCCCTACTATGGAAATTGCAGAAGTAAAATAGGAAGAGGGTCCTGTGGGGCCAGATGGGCAAAGCCCCAAAGCCCCCTGAAGCACATTTAGTGCAGTCTATCCATCCGTGGCTCCCTTGTTTCTCCAGGCAAGACCAGATGCCTGATTTGTCTGAGGGCAGATCCTGGGGGTTGAGGTGGTACCTGGCTGATGGCCATAAATGTTGTCTGTGGGACAAGACATCAGGTCCTGCTGGGCTGATGGTGTGTGGAAATGCACGCGACAGTCAGAAGGTAGCTTGGCAGACCCCAAATCCAAGCAAGACGGTGGTGGGAGGTTGTTGATTCAATTAGAAGTGTCCTCAGACGACCTTCCAGGACTCTGGCTGAGGTGCGTCTCCCGCTGGAAACCAAGCCTAGCCCCCTAGTGATCACAGGCAGCCTCCCCACTATGACTTACCTTTCCTAAGGGACTCACCATTCTCCCTCCTGGTACCTTGGGTCTCAGGCCACACTAGGAAGCACCAGCGATAGGGTCGGCTCTGCCTCTTTAAGATGACTCATCAGTGAGTGGCTGATTTTGCATGTTTACTTCTAGAGGACAATGTCACATTGTTCTGGGAAAACAATCCAGAATGGAAAGAAAAAGGTAATTGCTTATAAAATTCCAAGCTGTCAGGTAGTACTTAAAAATACAGGAAGGGCACGCTTGAGCATATTCTTAAAATCCTGACTTCACAATCATTTTGTCAGATTTTGTCTTGCTCCTCTTCCCTCCTCATCTCCACTTTTGTCTTCCTCCTCCTTCTTCCCTTCTTCTCTTCTCCTCCCCCTCTTCCTCCTCCT
>PITA01001067.1:143240-217273 GCA_004023965.1 Spilogale gracilis | reverse complement strand
AAGGTGGTATCTCAGTGTGGTTTTGATTTGAATTTCCCTGATAGCTAGTGACGCTGAACATTTTTTCATGTGTCTGTTAGCTGTTTGTATATCTTCTACAGAGAAGTGCCTCTTCATGTCTCTTGCCCATTTTTTGATGTGTTCATCTTCTTTTTGGGTGTTGAGTTTGAGTAGTTCTTTATAGATCTTGGATACCAGCTCTTTGTCTGTAGTGTCATTTGCAAATATCTTCTCCCATTCTGTGTGTTGCCTCTTTGTTTTGTTGACTGTTTCCTTTGCTGTACAGAAGCTTTTTATTTTGATGAAGTCCCAGAAGTTCATTTTTGCTTTTCTCTCCTTTGCCTTTGGAGACGTGTCTTGAAAGAAGTTGCTGTGGCCGATGTCAAAGAGGTTACTGCCTATGTTCTTCTCCAGGATTTTGATGGATTCCTGCCTCACATTGAGGTCTTTCATCCATTTCGAGTTTGCCTTTGTGTGTGGTATAAGAGAATGGTCTAGTTTCATTCTTTTATACGTAGCTATCCAATTTTCCCAGCACCATTTATTGAAGAGACTGTCTTTTTTCCACTGGATATTTTTTCCTGCTTTGTCAAAGATGATTTGCCCATAGATTTGTGGGTCCATATGTGGACTCTCCACTCTGTTCCACTGGTCTATTTCTCTGTTTTTGTGCCAGTACCACGCTGTCTTGGTAATCACAGCTTTGTAATAAAGCCTGAAGTCAGGAAATGAGATGCCCCCAGCTTTGCTTTTCTTCTTCAGCAATTCCGTATAGTGATTCGGGGTCTTTTTTGGTTCCATATAAATTTTAGGATTGTTTGTTCCAACACTTTGAAGAATGTTGGTGGAATTTTGATCGGAATGGCATTGAAAGTGTAGATTGCTCTGGGCGTATAGACATTTTGACAATGTTTCTTCTTCCGATCCATGAGCATGGAATGCTCTTCCATCTTTTTGTGTCTTCTTCAATTTCTTTCATGAGTGTTCTGTAGTTCCTCGAGTACAGATCCTTGACTTCATTGGTTAGGTTTATTCCTAAGTATCTTATAGTTTTTGGTGCTATAGTAAACGGAATCAATTCTCTGATTGCCCTTTCTATTTTTTCATTGTTAGTGTATAAGAATGCAGCTGATTTCTGTGCATTGATTTTGTATCCTGCCACATTACTGAATTGTTGGATGAGTTCTAGTAGTTTGGGGGTAGAGTCTTTTGGGTTTTCCACATAGAGTATCATGTCATCTGCAAAGAGAGAGAGTTTGACTTCCTCTTTGCCAAGCTGGATACCTTTTATTTCTTTCTGTTGTCTGATTGCTGTTGCTAGGACTTCTAACACTATGTTGAACAATAGTGGTGAGAGTGGGCATCCTTGCCTTGTTCCTGATCTCGGAGGAAAGGCTGTCAGTTTTTCCCCATTGAGGATGATATTCGCTGTGGGTTTTTCGTAGATAGATTTTATGAGGTTGAGAAATGTTCCCTCTGTCCCTATACTTTGAAGAGTTTTGATTAGGAACGGATGTTGTATTTTGTCAAATGCCTTTTCTGCATCAATTGAGAGTACCATGTGGTTTTTCTCTCTTCTCTTATTGATTTGTTCTATCACGTTGATTGTTTTGCGAGTGTTGAACCACCCTTGCATCCCTGGGATAAAACCCACCTGGTCATGGTGGATAATCTTTTCAATGTATTGTTGGATCCTGTTAGCAAGGATCTTGTTGAGAATCTTGGCATCTGTTTTCATCAGCGATATTGGTCTGAAGTTCTCCTTTTTGATGAGGTCTTTGTCCGGTTTGGGGATTAGAGTGATGCTGGCTTCATAGAAAGAGTCTGGAAGTTTTCCATCCATTTCTATTTTTTGAAAGAGCTTCAGGAGAATAGGTGTTATTTCTTCTTTGAATGTTTGGTAGAATTCTCCAGGGAATCCGTCTGGTCCTGGACTCTTGTTTTTGGGGAGGTTTTTGATCACTGCTTCAATTTCATTACTAGATATAGGTCTATTCAAATTGTCAATGTCTTCCTGTTTCAGTCTTGGTAGTTTATAGGATTCTAGGAATGTATCCATCTCTTCTAGGTTGTTAAACATATTGGCATATAATTGTTGATAGTAATTTTTGATGATTGTTTCTATTTCCTCGGTGTTAGTCATGATCTCTCCCCTTTCATTCATGATTTTATTAATTTGGGTCTTCTCCCTTTTCTTTTGGATTAGTTTGTCCAATGGTTTATCGATCTTATTGATTCTTTCAAAGAACCAGCTTCTAGTTTCGTTGATGCGTTCTACTGTATCTCTAGTTTCTGATTCATTCATCTCTGCTCTAATCCTTATTATTTCCCACCTTGTGTGGGGGGTTGGTTTAATTTTTTCTTGATTTTCCAGTTCTTTAAGGTGTAATGAGAGTTGGTATATTCAGGATTTTTCAATTTTTTTGAGTGAGGCTTGGATGGCTATGAATTTCCCCCTTAGGACTGCCTTTGCTGTATCCCATAGGTTTTGGATCTATGTATCTTCATTCTCATTGGTTTCCATGAAGTGTTTCAGTTCTTCTTTGATTTCTTGGTTGGTCCACATATTCTTGAGCAGGATCGTCTTTAGCTTCCAAGTGTTTGATTTTCTCCTGGACTTTTTATGGTGGTTGAGTTCCAGGTTCACGGCATTGTGGTCAGAGAATATGCAGGGAATAATTTCAGTCTTCTGGTATCGGTTGAGCCCTGATTTGTGACCTAGTGTATGGTCTATTCTGGAGAAAGTTCCATGTGCACTCGAGAAGAATGAGTATTCTGCTGTTTTAGGGTGGAATGTTCTGAATATATCTATGAGATCCATCTGGTCCAATGTGTCATTCAAGGCTCTTGATTCTTTGTTGATTTTCTGTGTAGATGATCTGTCCATTGCTGAGAGTGGTGTGTTAAGATCTCCTACAATTAATGTATTTGCATCAATATGATTCTTTATTTTGTTTAACAGTTGGCTTATGTAGTTGGCTGCTCCCATGTTGGGGGCATAAATATTTACAATTGTTAAATCTTCTTGATGTATAGATCCTTTAAGAATATGTAGTGTCCTTCTGTGTCTCTGACTACAATCTTTAGACTAAAATTCAATTTGTCTGATACGAGAATTGCTACCCCGGCTTTCTTTTGGGGTCCATTGGCATGAGAGATGGTCTTCCATCCCCTCACTTTCAATCTGGAAGTGTCTTTAGATTCAAGATGAGCCTCTTGTAAACAGCATATGGATGGGTCCTGTCGTTTAATCCAGTCTGTAACCCTGTGTCTTTTTATTGGAGCATTTACACCGTTCACATTCAGAGTCATTATTGATAGATACGTTTGTGTTGACATCATGTTGCTTATGGAGTTCATGTTTCTATAGATTACCTCTGTAAATTTCTGTTTTGTGTCACTCTTGGGTTCGTTTCTCCTCTATAGAACCCCTCTTAGCATTTCTTGTAATGCTGGCTTGGTGGTTGCATAATCTTTTAGACCTCGGCTGTCTTGGAAGCTCTTTATTTCTCCTTCCATTTTGAAAGTCAACCTTGCTGGATACATTATCCTTGGTTGCATATTTTTGTCATGTAACTTCCTGAATATGTCTTGCCAGCCCTTTCTGGCTTGCCAGGTTTCTGTGGAAAGGTCTGACATTATTGTGATGGTCCTCCCTCTATAGGTAAGGGATCGCTTTCTCCTAGCTGCCTTTAAGATATATTCTTTGGTTTTATGGTTCGAGAATTTTATATTATGTGCCTGGAGGTTTTTCTGGCCTCATTGATCTTGGGGGGGGGTGTCCTCTCTACTTCTAGGACATGAACATTTGTTTCATTCCCCAGATTTGGGAAATTTTCATCCATGATTTGTTCAACAATATCTTCTAGGCTTCTCTCTCTCTCAACTCCTTTGAGGATTCCAATAATTCTGATATTGGAGCGTTTCGTGGCATCATTCATTTCCCTTATTCTGTTTTCTTGGGATTTTAGTTGTTTGCTCCAAGACTTCTCTTGCTCCTCCTTCTTAATCCATCTGTCTTCTAAATCACTGATACGATCTTCAGCTTCACTTACTCTGGCTGTTAGCATATTTAAATTAGATTGCATCTCGTCTATAGCCTTTCTAACCTCAGCTTTCACTTCTGTTACTATGGCTTCCACTTTGAGACTAATGTTCTTTTCTAAATTAGCCATTGCTTGGACGATTGCTGCCCTGAATTCCATTTCTGTCATATTGTTTATGTTCATTTCCAGTAATTCTGTGACCGAGGTTGCAGTCTCGGGGTTCTTCTTCTGTTGGATGTTCCTCCTCCGAGTCATTGTGGCAAGGAGTGGTTTAGGGGGTGTATGGCTAGATATATCAGCCACTATCTAGGTGGATTGGTTGCTGGAAGGTTTTGGAGCAACCAGAATTCACCACCGAAAAGGGACGAGAAAGAAAAAAGAAAACGGAAGAGGGGAAGCAAGAAAAGACACCCCTGCCAGAGCGGGGCCCGGTGATAGGATTTATATGGTACAAAACTATTACAGGGTAAAGAAAAGGGCAATCAAGAGTAAATGAAGAGATCAAAAAGCGAAGCCCAACCTATATGACCCCCAAACCAGTATTTATATAATACAAAAGCAAAGACAATTACACAGACACTGACAGACTAGAGTGGGAAAGTGAGGGCAGACACTCCTTGTGGGCAAGGAATGCGTTTCAGACGCTCCCGAGTTTGTCTTGTTATTATTGTTGGAGGAGCCCACTTTCAAAAGATATAGGGAGATTATAACTGGTTGTATATAGGGGTAGTACTGAATAGGGATGTGGGATTGACTTGAGGCTTATATCTACATGTACACGTAAAAGAGAGAATAAAGGAAAGAGGAGAGAAGGAAAAAACAGAGAAAGCAAACAGGGAAACAAGAGGCAACAACAAGAGCAGAAAATACAGGAGTGTGTTTGAAAAAATTTCAAGGTAAAAAAAAATGTTATGGGGTTGTATTGAGTATCACGTGATAAAAAGGGGGTTAAAAATTGAAAGAAGAAAAACCGTGAGAATGTATTTTTAATCTTAAAATGGAAGCTTTAAAAGTAAAAATAGAAAAAATTTTAAAAAAGCAAATAAGGTGGAAAGCTGTATCAATAAGGTGTAGGGCTTTTGGTACTTGTAGTCAGTACCAGAAGTTTAATAAATTGCGTTTCCCCCCAATTTGGGGTTTTACAGTTTGAGTGTTGTCCTCCTGAGCTTCTGGCTTGCTTTCTGGGGGCGGGGTCTGCGGGGCTGTTTTCGGTCTCTTCTACCTGGGCTGCGTCTCTCCGCCCCCTTGCTAGAGACTGGTCTCAATGGTAACCAGGTTGTCAGGTTACAATTCTCTGGTGGTGGAGCATTGTTCTTTTACGTCCTTTTTCAGCTGCTCAGGAAGTCAGGTCGGAGCAAGATGTCTGCGCCCAGACCTCCTTCCCAGAGAGAGCCTCTAAACAGAGAGGGGCTCTTTCCCGCCTCCCGGTTGGCAGCCTGTCACAGCCAGGCAGGCGCAGATGCTGGATTGATTTGTGCCCACGCCCCCTCTTGTCGCTTCACTCCTGCACCTCGATACCACAACTGAATTTGGATTGCAGGACCTTGTCTGTGCCCCGGGACCCGCGGCCCCTCTGGTCCCGCGCAAGTCTGCAAAATTGCCTTCCCTGGGGGGTCCGCGCCTGGCCCACGGGGTGGAGAGAAGCGGGAGAGAAAGGCAGTGGCGGAAAAATAGAATCCACGCCCGCCACTCTCGCTGAGATCCCCCGTGCCACGAAGCCCTGCTTCTCTGGCTTAAGCAGTGGGGGGATAGACTCCGCACCCCAGCCCCTCTAAGTTCCCTGGAGCTGTGGGGCACTTCCTCTTCCTGCAGATTCCCGTCTCCCCGCTGCCACGGACGAAAAACTGATTTTGCACCTCACAGGGCACTCTCTGTCCCTGTGGGTCCCCGTCTCCCCGCTCCGGTGGCGGCGGCGAATAAACAGTCTCCTTGCCTTGCCGCAGGCTCTGCTGTGTTCCCCATTCTGTCTCACCCCGAATCAGACCATAATCTGCTGTTATCCCCACGCACAGAGCACTTTCATGTTGGGGTATTTGCTTTCAATGGTTCAGCTCTGCAGGCTTCCTCCCCCACACCCCTGTCTCTGGGGTTAAGCCTCTGGTCGCTCTCACTTGTTTCTACCTTTTTGCCACTGTTCTTGGTGGTGATCCAGAAGCACGAAATATCACATTTCAGGCTGATTTCATGGGTGCTCACAGTGGTCCTGTAGTGTTTTTTTTGCTGGAATTGAGCTCACTTCAGGGAATTCCCCGATCTGCGGTCACCTGGCCTTCCGCCATCTTCTTCCCCCCTCGAGTTTTATAGTTTTTAACTCTTAACATTTAGGGGGCACCTGGGTGGCTCAGTCATTAAGCATCTGCCTTCGGTTCAGGTCATGATCCTGGGATCATGGAGCCTGCTTCTCTCTCATTCCTCCTACTTGTGTTCCCTCTCTCACTGTGTTTTTCTCTGTCAAATGAATAAATAAAATCTTTTTTAAAAAAGATTTTAAAACAAACTTAACATTTAGGACTTCGATCCATTTTGAGTTAATTCTCTATGTAGTGCAAGGTGAAGGTACAGACTCATTCTTTTGCGTTACGGCTATCTAGTTGCCCCAGCACCATCTGTTTTAAAGAACTGATCTGTCCTCCACTGGATGATTTTGGTATCCTTGTTGAAAATTAATTGGTCATAGATATATGAATTTATTTCTAGACTCTTGGGTCTATTCTGCTGATCTGTTCACCTCTCCCTAGGGCAATACCACACTGTTTTGATTACCATAGTTTTCTGTTTTTGTTTTTGTTTGAATTTAAATTTTATTTTATGTGTTCAGTATTCCAAGATTCATTGTTTATGCACCATACGCAGTGCTCCATGCAATACGTGCCCTCCTTAATATCCACCACCAGGCTCACCCATCCCTACCACCCCCTTCCCTTCCAAAACCCTCAGTTTATTTCTCAGAGTCCACAGTCTCACATGCTTCATCTCCCCCTCCAATTTACCCCAATTCACATTTCCTTTCCTTCTCTTAATGTCCTCCGTGTTATTCCTTATGCTACATAAGTAAGTGAAACCATATGATAATTGACTTTCTCTGCTTGGCTTATTTCACTCAGCATAATCTCCTCCAGTCCCATCCATGTTGATGCAAATGTTGGGTTTTCATCCTTTCTGATGGAGGTGTAATATTCCATGGTATATATGCACAATATCTTCTTTATCTGTTCATCTGTTGAAGGGCACCTTGGCTCATTCCACAGTTTGGCGATTGTGATTACCATAGTTTTTGTAGCAAGTTTCAAAATTGGGAAGTATGAGTTCTCCAGCTTTGTTCTTCTGTTTTGAAATTGTTTTGGCCATTCTGGGTCCTTTGCAGTTCCATAGAAATTATAGGATCATCTTGTCGATTTTGGATGGGGAGAAGTAGTTGGAATTTTGATAGAGATTTCACTGAATCTAGTTCAATTTGGAGAATATTGCCCTCTTAACAATACTGAGTTTTCCAATCCATGGATATGAATGTCTTTTCCTTTTTTTTTTTTATCTCTTTCATTTCTTTCAGCATTGCTTTGTGGTTTTCAGTACACATGGCTTGTAATTTTTCAGTGACATTTGTTTCTTAAGTATTTTCTTTTTTCTGATGCTGTTGTAAACAGAAGGGTTTTTTAAATTTTGCCTTTAGATTGTTTTTTTTTTCCCTCTGGGAAGGTAGCCTTTCATCACTCTCTTTTTGGTTCATGAGCATTTCTTGAAGTGATCTTTATTGAATTCCTACTTTGGGCCAGGCACTGATGAAGGTGATAGGGCTATACCAGGAAAGGAAATGAGAATAATCAGTACGTCTTCAGCTGCAGTCACTGACAGTGGTCTCTGACGTCTTCATGTCTCTCTCTGTTGGATTCAGACTCGTAGTGAACGGCAGGGATATGCTCCAGTCTTGCTTCTCTGTAGTGACCTTTCCCTGAATTTTGCTTTCATTTTTTGTTCTTCCCAGGGGCCTGCTTCTTGATCACTTAGAACCTTCCCCTGCCCTGGTCCTTTTCTGAATTTTTCATTTCATTTTGGGAATTATTTTTTAAATTTTTATTTATTTGACAGAGAGAAACACAGCTAGAGAGAGAACACAAGCAGGGGGAGTGAGAGACGGTGTAGTGGGCTTCCTGCTGAGCAGGGAGCCAGGTGCGGAGCTGGATCCCAGGACTCCAGGATAGTGACCTGAGCCGAAGGCAGATGCTTTACGACTGAGCCACCCAGGTGCCCCTTGTTTTTGTGTTTTTAACTAGGGAGAAGAAAAGAGCATTGACTTGCCTTGTGTAGAAAATCGACCCTGAATGATCAAGTCATTTATAAGGTTTTCCTGCCACCTCCCAAAATCATTCTTTCTGCCTTTAGGATAATAAATAACCATCTTGAAAAGACATTACTGTTACAATATCTAAAAATACAAAAATGCAAGATTTTAAATCACTTGAAACTCACATATTTTGGAAGTAGAAGCTTCTGACTTCCTTTTAAAAGCCCCAGAGTTGGGGCACCTTGGTGGCTCAGTCATTAGGCATCTGCCTTCAGCTCAGGTCATGGTCCCAGGGTCTTGGGATAGAGTCCCACATCGGGCTGTCGGCTCAGTGGGAAGCCTCTCTCACTCCCTCTGCTTGTGTTCTCTCTCTCGCTGTCTCTCTCTGTCAAATAAATAAATAAAATATCTTAAAAATATAAATAAATAAATAAATAAAATAAAAGCCCCAGAATGTCCTGGCCTACTGTCTCAAGTTAAGGACCAATGTCTCCTGCCACACTGCATCTTCAAGCACTCCCGGTCCATGGGCACAAGGTGGACGCCCAGAGCCCACTGGTGCCAGCCTTGGCTGGGAGGTCAGCACAACAGGGGCTGGCAGCTGCACCTGCGCAGATGCATGCATCTGTGCGATTCTGTTCGTCGGCACGATCTGTGCATCTGAGGCCCGTGTCTGTAGCAGGGATGAGCAGGCACACTGCTGTGATTCTGGTAGATGTTTATTTACACTTCCCTGAACTTTGCAAGTCAGGGTCACACTCTGGGCCTCAGTGTCCTCGGCTGGCTGGGAAACAGGGCAGAGCGAGATGCTCTCTGAAATCTAAGAAAGGAAGTGCCTCTCTCTGTGGCTATAGCCCGTGTGGCTCATCCACATCCTGGACAGGGTCTTGCTGGCCTGAGGTTACCCCTTGCCCATCTCTAGCCTGCCAACATCCCACTCCTCTTCCAGACCCGAGGGAGCTGTCCTCCTCCCACAGGGATGGGATAGGTGGCGAGATCACAGGCGCCCAGGAGATCCCAGACCTCCCTGAGCCAGCACTTCCCGGTGGGTGGCTGGATCGGCATAGAGGTCCTAATGGGGTGTGTTGACTGGTACCCTAGATCCTGCAAGACCAGATGGTCCTGGGCTTTGTAGGCCATCGCAAGGATTGGTGGGAAGCCAGAGGAGAGAGATAATCTGAACTTCTTTGTTAATAGGCTCCCTCTGACAACTTGCTCAGACTACCCTCAAGTGTGGTTGGAGTGGGGAGACGCAAGGAGGCAGGGAGGCCAGTGAAGAGGTCATCGTCACAATAGGAGAGAAGGTGACTCCAACCTTCTACCAGGGTGGTAGCAGTAGAGATATTCAAAGTGGTCAGAATCCAAAAGCAGTGTTGAGAGAACGTGCTGACAGATCAGCTGTGGGCTATGAGAGAAGACAAGAGGACTCAATGACTCCAGAAGTTTTGTTCTGTGTTCTGCAAGAACAGACTGAACAGGCTCCCAAATGTGTGACATTGCAGGGGAAGGAGACGTTGGAGAGGTCAGGACCTCAGTTTGGGGTGGGGGGGCTACTTGTGACAAATCCAGGGAGAGATGTGTACCTGGCTGTCAGGGCGGAGTTCCAGACTAGAAATACACATTCAAGTGTTGTCAGCAAGTAGCTGGTAGTGGAAGCCACAGTGTGGACAGGCTCTCCAAGGGGGCGAGTGGGGATACCCTGGGATCCTCCAGGAGTGGGCCCTGGGAGGAGATTTGTTGTTGCCATGATGATTCACGTAAGTGGCAGGTGCAAAGCTGGGGGTTGCCATGGTACCCAGCATAGAACTACGTGCGGTATGCCTCACTTTCCACGCTGATCTCTGGAACCTCATCTTCTGGGTCCTGCCCGGTTCCCAGCGCTTCTGCTCCAAGGGTCATCACAGTGCACAGTGCTCGTTTGGTGAATAAATGAGTCCAGTTGGAATTGTCTGTGATTACCATGTGATCAGCTGCTCCCGAGTACTATAGCAGATGCTGGCTTAGCAATGCAGGGGTTCCCTTCTGAGGGACCCCCACCCCTACCCCTGCTGCCCTGCATGAAGTCCCAAAATAGGCCAGCGTCCATCCCTGGACCTCATTAGAACCTGGGTCTTTGGCTAGATGAAACAGGACCAGAAGCAGCTCTTCCAGCTCTGACCTTCGGTGGCTTATTGGAATTTGGGCAACCGGCACACACTGTCGCAGAGTCTGCACATTCCCACAGCTGTTCCTGCAAGCAGTTCATTGGACAAGATTTAGCCCCTTGGGAGGTGCCGCTCCCAAGAGGGCCTTTCCAGAAACAAGTGCAGGCAAGCTGCCTCATCACCACTGGTGACTGCAAGCCCTCTTTCTGTGCACTAGCAGGATGGGTGCTTCTCACCACGCTGCACGTTCAGCACACCCAGGCATTAGCACCTCCTCCCTCTGAAAGAGGGGGACTTTGTCTTGGTTCCAGCAGCATGTCCCTAGGGTGGAGGAAGGGAGGAGTGAGAAAAAGAGGGAGAAGAAGCTTTTCACCAGTTTGCCTTTGAAAGCAGAGGTATCCCCAATGCTGACACGTTTGAGTCAATTTGGTGATGTCTGTTGGGGACCTCAGCCACAGAAGGCAACACCATTTGGCCAGAGTTTCCCACTGACTCCAGCGTCTGGGGCCCAGGAGAACAGTGGGCCTGGGAGCTGCCTCTCAGTGTTGTCAGGGCCCAGGGCATGACCGATCCCAAAGCACATGTCTTCCCCTCCCTGGTCGTGGGGTTGGGGCGGCCTCTCAGTACCAGGTCCCTGTGAGGCTCAGTGCCAAGAATAATGCAGCAAACACAAAGGCAGGCTGGCCAGGGAGAGCAGTGCTGTTCTCTTTTCTCTATACTGCCTTTGAGACCCTGTTTTGAGGGCAAGGTACTGCTCCCTTTGTGCTTCATTTCAATATCCTTCAAATCTCTGCAACCCACTAATTGCTTCAACCAACCGACAACCAACGCAGCTCCAGCAGCGTGCTCAGGAATAGTACTGTGAAATCTCAGTTCAGGGTTTATTAAGTAACCGAGTCTTCGGAATATGCTAGCTCAAGCAATGCTCACCTCCTGTCTGATTGAACCTGATTTATGTCATTCGTTTTCAAATTGTTTTTTAAAAACCCAGTAGCAGGTTAGTCATTCCCGTTCCTCTTCAGTTCCTGGGCCAAGGGAGGGGTGTGTCTGCTCCCAGGATCACTCTCCTTCCAGAGACAGGCACAGAGTGGAAAGGAGTGGGTGAATCCTGACTCACAGCTGCATTTTGTTACAAAGTGGCTTTTCATTCATTCATGAGTTCAGCACACCTTTATTGAACTCTGCGGAGTGCTGGATCCCAGCACACTGGGACCTTTCCCCCTCATCAGGAAGCAGGCGTGACCAGGGGTGGAGAGTAGGCTCCACAAGGAGCCCGGGGTCTAGGGCGGGCGTGCAAATGAGCGCCCCGCAGACCACCCCAGCTGCTATCCGGCGCCTGCAAGGCCTGGGCCAAGGAGGTGGGGACAGTGGGGCCACACCAAAGGTTCCACCTTGTGGAACATCTTCCGGAGACATATGACTGCATTTTAGAAGGTTTCCATCTAGAATGCTCAAAATTGTATGTCTGGATCTTTCTGAAAACACAGGAAGTTCTGGGAAACATGTGTGCCTCAGTCAGTCCCCAGCAGCTGCTTTCAAACAGGTCTGGGATCGGTCAGATCCTCCTACCTCTGCTTTGTCCAAATCTCCGATGTCTTAGTCCATTCAGGCTCTGTACCTAAGCGCTAGAGACTAGGTAGCTGTGGACAGCATAGTCATTTCTCACAGTCTGGAGGCAGGAAAGTCCGAGATCATGCCAGCATGAGCAGGTTCCGGGGAAAAGCACTCTTCCCCATTGCAGGTGGGCACCTTCTCCTTGTCTTCTTGCATGGCGGAAGATCAGCCAGCTAACGTTCTGGGGTCACTTTAAGTAAGACATTAACCCCATTCACAAGGGCTCCACCCTCCTGACCTGACCACCTCCCTTGGACTAGGTTTTTTGGATTTTCTTTACCCTGAAATCTATCTAGGAATCTAGAGATAAGGCAGGGTATCAAACTCTGTGTGTGTGTGTGTGTGTGTGTGTGTGTGTGTGTGTGTGTGTGTACAGGTACACATGGGTATATATGCATGAGTGAATATGTATGTATCATGTGTGTGGGATGTAGGTGGATGCACATATATGTATGAGTGAGTGTGTGTGTGTTTGCTTACTTTTAAAGAACCCGCATACTGCAGACATTCAGCTCTGGAGCTAGCCTGCTCCTCAGATCCATATTCTGCCACTTGCCAGTCATGGCCCTGGATGGTCACTGCCATTTTCTGAATCCTGGTCCCTCTTCTGCATAGGGCTGTTGGAAAGGTTAACTTTAGAAGTCTGGGTCAAGTGCCTGGTGTTTTATTATTAACATAACTCCTTGTGGCAGTCTTACTGGTGATCCTCATTTTGTGGGAGAGGAAGCTAGTGCCAAGCTACACCAAAGATCTTGATGGAGCTCATGCGGCTGCAGGGGCAGAGCCTGAACTCAGTGACCACAGGCAGCCTTTAGTTGATGTTTCTCTTTTTAGCCCTGTGGCCAGTGGTTTTCCTCTATCTGGGCGTTAGGATATTTTTGGTTGGATTTTTATTTTAAGTGTCCTGATTATATAAGATACAGATCAAATCAAATATTGAAGTCCTTGTACTAGGAGCATCTGCCGTGGACTACGGTCATGACTTCCAGGAAGTGTCTCTCCTGAGAGGCTGCTTTACCTGGACTGAGAGTCGAGCAAGCATGGGTGTGGGCACAGCCATTTATTTGTTTGTTTGTTTGTTTGTTTGTTTATTTCCCACCAGAGCACTTGAAACACAGTAGGCACTTACAATAGATGGTTATTGATTTTTAAAAGGTTTTCCTTTATACTGTGTTTCAGGCTTCAATATCATTGAGATGGCCATTTTTCACAAGTCTACTATTTACTTTTTCAAAAGATTTTACTTATTTACTTGAGATAGAACAAGAGCAGGACAGGGAGAAGCTAACTCCTTGCTGAGCAAAGACCCCAATGTGGGGTTTGATCCCAAGACCTTGATATCATGACCTGAGCCAAAGGCTCTCTCTTTCTCTCTCACTCTCTCAAACGCTTAACCTCCTGGGCCACCCAGGCGCCCCACAAGTCTCCCATTTAAAGACAGTCTCAGTCAGTATTACCATGAAATTAAGGGCATGGAAAGAACCTAACTGAATGAATATAAAGCACAGATGAAAATCCACATGTAACTTCTGACTCCCAGGGTGCTTGTGTGGCTCAATCAGGTAAGCATCTGACTCTTGGTTTCACTCTGGTCATGATCATAGGGTCATGGGATCAAGCCCTACATTGGGCTCCACAGTCAGTGGGGAGTCTGCTGGAGATCCTCTCCCTCTGCCCCTCCCCTGCTTTCTCTCTCTAAATAAATACATTTTTAAAAAAAACTTATGACCACGAGGCACCAGGGTGGCTCAGTTATTAAGCGTCTGCCCTCTGCTCAGGTCATGATCCCGGAGACCCAGGATCAAGCCCCACATTGGGCTCCCTGCTCCGTGGGAAGCCTGCTTCTCTCTCTCTCACCCCCCTTGCTTGTGTTCCCTCTCTAGCTGTGTCTTTCTCTGTCAAATAAATAAATAAAATCTTTAAAAAAAAAAAAAAAGAAGAAGGAGTATTATAAGGAGCGGTACCTGGGTGACTCAGTCACTTAATGTCTGCCTTTGGCTCAGGTCATGATCCCAGGGTCCTGGGATTGAGCCCTACATTGGGCTTCTTGCTCAGCGGGAAGCCTGTGGCTCCCTCTGCTTGCACGTACTTTCTCTCTCTCTCTCTGTCAGATAAATAAATTTTTAAAATCTGAAAAAAAAATATAAGGAAGAGAAAATACTTTTACAGTATTCTATTGAAAAGAATTCATGTTAATAAATAAAAAAAAAAGAAAAGAATTCATGTATAAGTGGACCGATGTAGTCTAAACCCATGTTGTTCACACCTCAACTGTATTTTTAAACTAAAATAATTAAAACAGTATGACCCTAGTGCTGGTACAGACAGAAAAGTCAGGGGAACAGAAAAGAGACTCCACAAGTAGACCCATCAAGAAACACTAAATATAACATTTCAAATTGGTGGCAAAAGAACGAAGGACCGAATAAAAACTCTCAACAGTTGGCTAACCATTTGGAGAGGAGAGCATGATCTTAGTAGATTTATACACATAAAATTAGAAACTACTGCTTGACAAAAAAAAAAAAAATACCATAAAATTAAAATTAGAAAAGTGTTTATAAAATATTTTGGATGAACTTGAGCAATCCACAGATGGTCTCTTTCACTTCACTCAAGCCTGATGGTTGTATGTTTTCTGTAAAGGGCCAGATAATAAATATATTAGGCTTTCTGATCTCTGTGACAAGTGCTCAGCTCCACCATTCTAATATGCAAATTGCTATAGGAAATATGTAAATGAATGAATATGCCGTGTTTCAACATCATTGTATGAAATCAAGTGGTGGGTTCATGGTCATACTTCTCACTCTATGCTCTAGCCTATTTATAAATTTCAGTTGAATGAAGTACTCTGTTATATTGTACTTAAGAGACCTGTTTATTTGGGTGTCATTTGAGGTCATTTACCCACCCAAGAACCCCCATTTGTTTTCCTCTGTGCATGGTAACAATAAGCACTCTGGGGGGGGGGGGCAAGTGTGTGTGTATGTGTATATGTGTGTGCTTACGTGCAATATTATAAATTTTGCTGATACAAAGTATGCTTAGCACACAGTTCACAAATAATAATAAAATACACTGTTCACATTGTAAATTACATATAGCCCATTAATGCTGAGAGAATGCATTCATTGATTTTTGCCAAGCTGTTGTATCTGTAGCCTGTCTGGGGTTGCAATTGATGAACAACTGTCCTTTGGCATAAATATAAGTTGGAACTTGTTCATCAGTGACGTGGGTTACCTCACTGCTGAACTGGATGATAGTTTTCAAACATTGGAAGAATATTGCATCCGTTTTTTAATGTTGTCACCAAGGTAATGGCTGGCTGCAGATACAATGCACTTTTAAGTTTAATCTGCCTTATGCATATTTCCTCTTCCATCACTTTCTTAAGTCTAGAAAATCAACAGTATATCAAGCCCTGTTTTGTAGCGGTTGATCGATTTCTGTGTGTAAATGCTCCCACCATGACTGATTTCAAGCCACCAGTATGATGACAGAGATACACATTAGCCATCCAAGGATAGTATTTCTACTATATGAATAGAATAAATGTAAGTAACCCCAGAGCATGAATAATGACAAAATCCAGCAAAATGAATAGGAGGTGATGATTCTTGAGTATTTGTTACCTTTGTTTTCAATATAATTTGTTAAGTATAAGTTTTTTTATCTTTTAATTTTTAGTAATGGGTATATTGTCAATCAGTTCATAAAGTTCCTGAAAATGTTGACAATCAGTACATCAGTGCAGACTGACCTTAGCACACTATGGCTTATTGGAAATCATATAGGTAAAGGACTATCTTTTTGGATGGGTATCCTTTAAGGGAGGTGCATTCAATATCTAGCCAAGGCTCAGACCTTATAATGTGCTCTGTCTCCCAGCCCCCATCTGCTCGTTCTCCCAACAAAGCCAGCCCATCTCTGAGAGGAGCCTTGGTCCGTCCCTCAGGACTAGACATGACAATCAGGGGCTCTCATTTCATTGATTTATTTCTTCTCAAGACCCACTCAGAAGGGTAAGGATCAAATTGCCATTGGTTTAACTGCTAATTTAACAAATCAAACTATTTTTCTGCCTAAATGTTGCAATCAGTAAACAGTTATTGTTTGAATTCTCAATATGCCAAAAAGTCACTTTCCCAAGACAAGGAGTTAAAAAACAGTATTTGGTATAAAAAAAAATTGCAGTACACAGGCAGACACCTTCCTTATCTCTAGCATCTCAACCCCTATAATTAGATGATACTAAACAAAGCTTTATACTATCATAGCCTTTCTATATGAAGAGTGCTTACAAATCACTAAGAAATATACAGACCCCCAGTAGAAAAATCAGCGAAGAGCCTAGAAAGACAATTCATAAAGAAAAAATATAAATAACTAGTGAACAAAAGATATTCAGCCTTTGTCGTAATCGAAGAACATATAAATTTGAACATGGGAGGGTAACTACCGTGATAGCAAGCTAACAAGCAGCAGTTCCAGAGATTGCAAAACAAATACCGGAATGCCCATGGTATTTTGCACTTGCAATCATGGTGTGATTTGGTGAAAAGCACGTGAATGTTGCAGTAGTAAGGCCTCGGACCCAATACTGGCTCTGCCAGCTGCTGGCTGGGGGGACCTTGTGAGTATTGATAATTCTCTCATAGGCATGTCGTGAGTACCTGAGGACAGTGAACTTTTCTAGCACAACCTGGCATCTAGCAGGTTGTCATGGAAACTCAGCTTCCTTCCCTCCCCCCGCCCCCATTCGCTTGCTATAGGCATAGGTTCTATTGACAGCATTTAGGAAGTGGTCACTGGCAGAGACCAGTCTCTGTGCCTTTGAGGGAGAGTAAACTGTAAAACGGCTCTGCTTTTCTGGAGAACCCAGGAATCTGGAAACAACAGAATCCAGGACTGCTGTGCTGAGGGCAGCCTGGATCACCATCCAGTCAAGGACTGAACGGAAAACTCTTTCAAGTCTTGAACTCAGCAGGTACATTTCTATTCTTTCTTCTTAAGCAATGCCCCCCCCCCAACAAAAGAAACCAAAGCTCGCTAACCAAGAGCTTGCTTTTGAAACTGCTGTGAGATCTTAGCCCACAAACGGACCGGCTGGCTTTTCAGTGGCCTTTGTGTGCATTCCCCAGGGTCAGAGCCACGTAAGAAGTTCTCACACATCTTGGCTTTCTTTGGAGCCCAGCCCAGTTACACCGAACTCCACCTGCTAGCCTCTGTGGAATCCCATCTTTGCTTCTCTGCTTAGCACAAACGTGAAAGATGAAGCTGGGGCGAGATCAAAGAAGTTCAGGAAGAAGTTCAGTGCTTTTGCCAAAACCTGCAGAGTACACTCTAGGGGCGCAGACAAGCTCTGAAGATCAAGCCTGAACCCACAGTCCAGGTGACTTGACCATGACCCTGTGGGTGGCAGGAGGAAGACCAGACTGTGACATAAACTGAAGTCAGGGCACAGATTCAGTTGGGACCTATTTAGAGTAAGCCCAGAGCAGGGTGTCTGGCAGGTGTGGTCCAAGTTCCAACTAGGACACTTAACTGGCTTGCTCACACACCCTCTCTCCGTCTCCACTACTGCACATGTGTGATGGGAATTAACAGTACTTATGAATACTATAGAATTATTCCTTCCTGAGTTTAGATGAGATTCAAATGTAGGAATATTTTATATGAGAAAAATACTTACTTGGGATTTTTTAAAGGTTTTGATCAGAGATGCCTGGGTGGCTCAGTCAGTTAAGCATGTCTTCAGCTCGGGTCATGATCCCAGGGGTCCTGGGATCGAGTACCACATTAGGCTCCTTACTCAGTGGGGAGCCTGCTTCTCCCTCTGCCTACTGCTCCCTCTGCTTGTGCATGTGCCCTCTCTTTGTCTCTCTCTCTCTGACAGATAAATAAAATCTTTATTTAAAAAAAAAAAAGAGGGGCACCTTGGATGGCTCAGTCATTAAGCATCTGCCTTCATCTCAGGTCATCATCCCGGAGTCCAGGGATCAAGCCCCGCATTGGGCTCCCTGCTTAGCAGGAAGCCTGCTTCTCCCTCTCTCACTCCCTCTGCTTGTGTTCCCTCTCAAGCTATGTTTTTCTCTGTCAAATAAATAAATAAATAATTTTAATTAAAATTGTTTTGATCAGTGTTCAGCCATAGTGCTCAGCCCGAAAAATTAAAAACACAAACACATATTTGTCAGTGGTAAGCCATCTTGGAAGCTGTCTGTATGTCTCGGGCACCCAGTTCTTCAAATCTGCCTTTTACTATTATCTAGTATCTTACAAAGGTTCCGTGCTCACTTCAATGTGAAGACAGCATAGAGGAAATATTCTTTTCAAATATCGCTAATGCTAGTTATGCCTTCTACCTCCAAGCATGTATAATGATTGAATTTTACTCCATAAACATCACATTTGACCTGATACATGCTTCTCCAGAATGGTTCAGGCTGTCTGCCCTTGGGGCACGCCTCTTGCCCAGTGGAAAGATCTGGCCCCCAACTTATCTCCTCAGCACCCCTAGGTGAAGGCTGGGCTAGGGCACAGTTGTTCCCACACAGGTAAGAGCCGCAGTGCCCTAGGGAGTCAGGTCCTTCCTAGTAGGACTTGGGGAGGCTGTGGCTTTTCTTTCCACTTCAAGAGAAGGTATGGCATCTGGGCTCCCCAGCATCCAGCTGCCTGGAGTGAGGCAGGGGACACACTGGAAGCATACAGGAGGTCTGCCCAGTGAGGGACAAGAGCTAAGCTTCCCTTCCCCCACAGTCCCCCAAAGGCTTTTGTGAAGAAGTCCCCTGGCCAAGCTCCCTGCTGTTGGGTTGTGAAGCCAAGCCTGCTTGGTGTTTGTTCCCCACCCCCTCCCCTACCTTCCCTTTTCTCCTCACTCCTGCTGCCCCCGGGTCATACCTCCCAATAAAGCCTCCGCCTTCAGCCCCTAGACTTGAACTGCAGACTCCCATTTTCTAGGGGACCTGTGCTAAAGCACGCACTCAGGTGGCAGGCCAAACCTGAGTCTCAATCATCTGTGGGAAATATTAGAGAGGAAGAGATGATCAAAGGCATCATACTTCAAACTGGTGCAGTGCGATTCCACTGTGGGCAGAGTTTGCCTTTGGGGGTGCAGTGCTAAGGTTTTTGTCTCCTCCCCACCCCCCCCCCGTGCTCAGCACTTTGGAGCACAGTGAAGGAGGATTTGTTGAGTGACTGAATGTGCGTGCATCCAGGAACCTTGTTTAAATCAAGAGCTCATATAATTTTAATCAACTCTGTTGTTGGCTGTGCACACTCAGCAAAACATTTAATAATCGGTTAAAAGTGGAAGAAATTAGTCTCTCTTGTGTGACTGGTTTTTTTCCTTTTTTTTTTTTTATCATAAAAAGCTCCCTGGTTTTCTGATTTCCTTTCAGTTAGTTAGCTCTTGCATGCTAACTAAAAAAAAAAATTCTTTTTTTCCTAAGAGGAGAGCTGTTCTCATTTTATTGTTATTTTACTGACTTCTTTCATTGACATCTGTTTTGAGCTCATCTCCGTTTGCACAATGAGTTGAAATTTTGCAGTCTGTGATCGGGGGCTCAATCTATCTTGTACTGGCAGCTAGAAAGGAAGTCAGATTGAAATCACAAGCCTCTTATGTCGGCTTTCACGTTTGTCACTGAACACTCTCGTTTCTGGAAAGTGCCATTAGAGAGTACCACTCCTGCTTCTCTCAAAACAGAAGCTGATAGCTCAGTAAGGCTTCCCAGTGGTCAGCATATGCACGGCTATCCGGAAGTCTCACTTCTAACCCCTTTCGCTTTGATAGGATTCAAGTGTTTCTGTTGGTCTTTTCAGTTCCCTTCTACTTGTTCAAGGGACCGCAAAGAGTGACACCATTCCCCAGGTCTCCTAGTTCAAGAAAAAAAGAAGTATGGATTCCCACTTAACTGGTGGGGGTCCAACCCCACTGCTGTGGTGTGTGGCTGTGGTGCAGTCCGTTCTGTGTCTCCCAATGGTGAACAGAACAAAAAGCGGAGGTTCTTCTTTAATATCTCACTGTTGCAGATGAAATTCTAAATGTGACCCTTCACTGGTCAACATTCTGGCAGACAGATCCACCATCAAATGTATAAGTGCATTTAATTTTTGAACATATGACTTTATCCCTTTTTTTCAGAAGCATGTCGTGTTCAAAAATATATTTCTAATTCTATTTGGTCTTTTCTTTTTTTCTGACATTTTACAGAGTTCTAACCTTACTGCCTTCATAACTTTGTATTTCCTTTTATTACCTGCATATCGAGCACTTTTTAATGTCCTTATATATCCTTTATAAGCAGCATTTTATATTTTTTTATACAACTTCACCAAGGAGAAATGACATAATTTATTTAAGCCATACATTTACTGTTGGACATGGAGGCCGTTTTCCTTTTTTTTTTTTTTTTTTTTTTTTTTTTTTTTTTTTTTTTTTTTTTTTTTTTTTTTTTTTTTTTTTTTTTTTGCTATTATAAATAGACAGCTTTAGTGCAGAAAGCTTTCTCCTAAATTTAAAATTATTTCCTGGAGATCATTCACCAGAAGTAAATCACTGGAATAGATAAGAGACAGAAGCATATATCTCCTTTTTGATGCATATTACTGATTTCCTTTTCAAAATAATTGAACCAGTTTAGTCTCACCAGGCACACTCAATGGCCAGGTCTAGAGAAAATCAAGGATATCGTTCCTTAATTTGCATTGTGATAATTGCTGATGAGGATGAACACTTTTTCCAAACCTTTGTGTACAAAGTATGCTTTTTCTTTGGAAAATTGCCATTTCTGTTTTTGTCCCAAGAGGTCCCAGTGCCATCGTTAGTAAGCTGAGAAGTACTCAGGGTAAAAATACAGGTATAATAACCCAGGGCGTGTCATAGTTCCTATAAATATTTTTTCTGGTATGCTATTGACCATTAATTTGTTTTACAGATAATCTTAAATTTTTCCTCCAGAGTTTTGATAATTCTTTTTTTTTCATTCTTAGTTTGTTTAGGGTTTGATTTTCTCCATAATGTTTGATTTTTTTTTTTTTAGTATAAGATAAATATTTTTTTCTAAACTGTCAACACATTACCCCAAATCAGAGACAGAATTGAAATATTAAAAGATGTTCTAGAATCCTACCTTGGACTATAGGAAGACCAAGTGTCTTGCCTGCCCACAGAAGAGAATTTTAAATGCTGATTGAAATGTTGACAATCAGAGAGGTCAATGGAGTAATGCTGGTGGCTTGTGCCTCGGGTTATTTATTGGATCTGGGGAATCCACCCTGAGAGAGTTTTATAGCACCTGTGTAAAGCTGGGACCTTAGAGGCACAGAAAGAAGGAAAAAAAAGAAGAAGAAAAGAAAAAGAAACCAATGGCAGAACACACAAAACAAGTCCAGCTCTCAATAGTTTCACTGCCCATTGGCTTTATTTTAGAAGACAAAAATTATCATAGTAGATTTTTTTTAATGTATTTGCTGTTGTGTCAGGTGTGTTTCTCCTGCCCATCAGCCCATTCTCAAGTCTTCTCCACTCCACTTTATCGTAGGATACTGGCCTAATCACAAACTCTTTACCTGTGGCTTACCGTTTGGTTTAGCCAAGGGGAAACTCCACAGGAGAATGGAGGGAGCAAGGAGATATTTATTTATGAGGTTTTGTTTTGTTTTGTTTCCCTCCAGCTGCCCCCAGTAGCCAACATCCCTCAGGGTCACAGCCCTTCTCTCCTGTTGCCAGGAGAATATAGTACACCTAAGAGCTTAATGCACGTTCTGTTACTAGCCCCAAAGAACTCCACTCTCCAAAGTTGCAGCTTTGTTTTGCTCAGCTCACACCTTTGTAAATAGCCTCTTTATTAAAGCCTCCATGGATTATCCCAGTTTAATTATGATGTCTGCTTCCTGCTGGGACTGACCCATAGAACTCCAAAGAATGGTGTCTAAAACAGAAAACACACACACACACAATCCAGAAATGTTCAAAACTAAAGCAGATGGGGAAAGACATACCAAACAAATACCAACGAAAAGAAAGCTGGTGTAGTTATATTAAGACCAGATAAACGGAAATGTCAAGACAATGGGCATCATTAGAACTAAAGAGTATTACTACACCTTGATAGACGATATGACTCAGTTCTAACATGGCCTCAAAATACAGAACGCAGAAAGCTGTTAAAACTACAAAGAGAGGGGCGCCTGGGTGGCTCAGTGTTTAAGCCTCTGCCTTCAGCTTGGGTCATGATCCTGGAGTCCCAGGATCAAGCCCCGTATGGGGCTGCCTTCTTGGTAGGAGGCCTCTCCTCTTCTCCCTCTCTCACTCCTGCTGCTTATGTTCCCTCTCTGGCTGTGTTTCTCTCTGTCAAATAAATAAAATATTAAAAAAAAAAAAGGAAACTACAAAGAGAAAAAACAAACTCACACACAAGGTAAGGGATTGAATATGCCTCAAATATATTTGAAGAGTAAAACAGCAACAGTCAGTAAGAATACAGGATCTGAACATCACAACTGACAAGTTAGGGCCCTGTTGGAGCACTGTACCCACCAACTGGAGAATATAATCTCTTTTCAAGAGTAAATAGAATATATATGAAAATTGGCCATAGTGGGCTGTTTGCAAGCTTCCGCATATTTCTAAGGATTGGAGCATATTGACTCTGTCCTCTTTTAACGTAAGTTAAAAATAAAAATCAAAATAAAAAGATAGCTAGGAAAAGTCCATACAGTGGGAAATTGAAAAACGCTTCTAAATAACTCATGTGTCTAAAGAAAAAGGCCATAATTTAAATGAGAACATAGGTAAAACTACATGATGATAAAAATAGCATGTATGCAAACAAGTGGGGTGCCAGTGTGGAAGAGTGGAGAGAGAGAAATTTGATGTGGTTTTGGAATATAGGTAAGGTTAGTGGGGTGAGGTCCAGAGCCAGTGACCAAGCAAGAATTCCTGAGACTTCTTTGGTACAAAATGGTGGTTTTATGAAGGCACAAGGGACAGGATCCCTGGGCAGAAAGAGCTACTGCATTGGGGTTGTTGGGGGGTGGCTGACTCTATACTCGGGAGTTGGGAGAGGTAAGGAAAAGGGTGATTTCTTTCTTTTGAAAGATAGATTTATTTATTTATTTATTTATTTATTTATTTATTTATTTATTTGACAGAGAAAGAGAGATCACAAGTAGGCAGAGAGGCAGGTAGAGAGAGAGGAGGAAGCAGGCTCCCTGCCAAGCAGAGAGCCGGACATGGGCCAGATCCCAGGACTCTGAGATCATGACCTGAGCTGAAAGCAGAGGCTTTAACCCACTGAGCCACCCAGGTGCCAGAAAAGGGTGATTTCAAAAGGATCTTCATATGGTAAAGAAGAAGGGTATCTGGAGCCCTTGCCAATGTCAAGTTCAGGTCGTTTTTCCCTCTAGCAAGACATTAACATTAAGATAGCTGGGAGCTTTCTGAAAGAATATAACACCTGTCCCTCCTAGGAGTGGGGGCTTGGGGGAGGTTGTAGGGTGTTGGCTTGCGCTTTGTCCTCAGCTGGCCTTCTGCTCCCTCATCAACTGATGCCCCTAACTGCATGTGTTAGGAAGGAGGAAAGCTTGTAAATTAATATGCTAAGCACCCAACTTAAGATGGTAGAGAAAGCGTGCCTGGCTGGCTCAGTTGTTAAGTGTCTGCCTTTGGCTCTGGTCATGATCCTAGAGTCCCAAAGTCCCGCATCAGGCTCCCTGCTTGGCAGGAAGCCTGCTTCTCCTTTCCTCACTCCCGGGGCTTGTGTTCCCTCTCTAGCTGTGTTTCTCTCTGTCAAATAAATAAGTAAAAGCTTAAAAAAAAAAAAAAAAGAAGACGATGGTAGAAAAAGACCAACAGCATCAATACAAAGAAAGCAGAAAGAAGAAAATGTTAAGAGCAGAAATTAAGAAAATAGAAAGCAAAGATGGAAGAGAGAATCAAGAAAGCCATAAACTGGTTCTTTGAAGAAACCAAAGAATAAAATTGATAGGGGCGCCTGGGTGGCTCAGTTGGTTAAGCGACTGCCTTCAGCTCAGGTCATGATCCTGGAGACCCGGGATCGAGCCCCACATCGGGCTGCCTGCTCGGCGGGAAGCCTGCTTCTCCCTCTCTTAGTCCCCCTGCTTGTGTTCCCTCTCTGCCTGTGTTTCTCTCTGTCAAATAAATAAAATCTTAAAAAAAAAAAAAAAAGTTCCTTTTAAAAAAATAAATAAATAAATTAAATAAAATTGATAAACCTCTGGGAAGACCAGTCAAGGAAAACAGAATATATCATTTTAAGAATGAAAATGAGGAATGTTATTATAAATCCTGTATACAGTAAAGTTGTTGTAAGAAGGTGATAAACAAATTTGTGACCCAAAAAAAGAGAGGAAGAAAGAAAAATTTTAAGCAAAATAGGCAAATCCAAGAAAAAAAATACAACTTGGTTAAATTGACAGAAGAAAAAATTAAGATTAAAATTATCCTCAGAAATTTTTTCTATAATTTAATAGGAAACTTGGGGGTGCCTGGGTGGCTCAGTTGGTTAAGCGACTGCCTTCTTCTCAGGTCATGATCCCGGAGATCCGGGATTGAGCCCCACGTCGGGCTCCCTGCTCTGTGGGAAGCCTGCTTCTCCCTCTCTCAGTCTTTCTGCTTGTATTCCCTCTCTAGCTGTGTTTCTCTCTGTCAAATAAATTAAATAAAAATTTAAAAAAAAAAAGAAAAAAATAAAATAAAAGGAAACTTGATGCTGGATAGATGAACTCTGGCAAATCCCACTAAATGTTCAAATGGAAGAAATAACATCAATATTCCATAAACTCTTTCACACAATAGAAAAAGGGGAAACAGTCCCCAGTAGTTGAATGAAGCCTGTGTATCTTTGGTGCCAAATCCTAACAGCACTTACGGAGAATTTTCAGGCAATCTCACTCAGGAACATATCTATGAAGATTCCAAGTTCAATGTTAAAGCAAAATCTGACAGTATTAAAAAGGTTCTCTTTGGAGAACCTGGGTGGCTGGGTCAGTCGAGTGTCTGACCCTTGGTTTCAGCTCAGGTTATGATCTTGGCGTCCTGAGATCAAGCCCCACCAGGAGATTGAGCCCTGTGTTGGACTCCATGCAGGGTGTAGAGTCAGCCTAAGATTTGGTCTCCCTTTCTCTCTGCTCCACCCCTTAAAAAACAAAAACAAAAACAAAAACAAAAAAACAGCTCTTGTCCTGCCCTTTTTTGGGGGGGGGGAGTTAAATAATTTTGAATATTATATTTTATTTCCTTTATTGAACTTTTAGCCATATTTGTATGGTTACTCTAAGGATTACAATATGTACCCTGAGTACATTACAATTTACTTAGAATTATTTTATCTATTTTTTAAAGATTTTATTTATTTGAGAGAAAGAGAGAGAGTGAGAGAGCATGAGAAGGGAGAAGGTCAAAGGGAGAAGCAGATTCCCCATGGAGCTGGGAGCCCCCTGTGGGACTTGATCCGGGGTCTTCAGGATCATGACCTGAGCCGAAGGCAGTCGTTTAACCAACTGAGCCAGCCAGGCAACCAGCAGTATTTTTTTAAATTTCAGATTTCAGGGGTGCCTGGGTGGCTCATTTGGTTAAGTGTCTGCATTTGGCTCAGGTAATGATCCTGGAGTCCTGGGACTGAGCTGCGCATCTGGCTTCCTGCTCAGCGGGGAGTCTATTTCTCCCTCTCCCTGTGCCCCTCCCCTCACTTGTGCTCCCTTCACTCTTGCCAACTCTCCCTTTCTCAAAATAATAAATAAAATCTTTAAAAATGTATATCAGATTTCAGCACTGTAAAGATAATACATTTTCCTCTGCCCTCCATTGTTCTGATGGGAAGTGTTTACATTTACTGTTTAAGTCTTACTTACATCTGAACCCTCTTATATACTATCATAATATTTATTTTCTCATATTGTACAAGCCAGCAAGTTTGCTGTATACAAAATGAATGAACAAACAAAAAGAATGTTTCCATAGTCTAGCACACAGAGCTTCCAATCAGCTTTTGAGTACTGAATATAAAAAGACCCCCATGAGGACCACCAGACATCTGAGGAAATTATCCAACGTTAGAGAAGAAACTTGGAGGGGAAAGAGCAAGTCAGGCAGCAAACAAAAACTTTACAAAAACTGTAATTGGTAATATAGAATAGAAAAATTTAGTTATTCCTCCCCTGAGTAGGGAAAACCCCAGTTATTCCCTACTGTGTTTTCCTCCTGTGTATCTCCTCTAGTATTTATACAGAACATTTAACTTCTAACGTTTCTAGTAGCCAAGTGTGTGTGTGGTTTTGCCCCACAACAAGTAATTCTTAGTCCCACCCATCTAAATTGAGAATTTAACTCAATTCCACCACCATCTACCCAGAGATAGCATCAGATCCCACAGTTTAAGGGTTCAGTCCCACTAGACTGCCCACCACACCGACACACTCATGTACACTTCAGATGCCCGTATCAAGTTCAAGTTATCACTGGTGCTTTGGACCTACCAGTCATACATCTATGTTCTAAAGAACCCCTTTTGGGAGTCAGTCACAAAACTAAGGGAAGCACGCACTTAATACCCAACAGTTTACTCAAGGAAATGATAAAGGGTACAGATAAATAGATGAAGAGATAGATAGGGAGGGTGAGGACTAGGAGGGCCTGAGAGCAGGAGCTTCTGTCCCTGCAGACTTGGGGTGCATCCCCCTCCTGGTATGGATGTGTTTTCCCACCTACAAGCTCCCCAAACCACAAACTATTGGGATTTTAAAGAGGCATCCTCCTGTACGCATGATCAGTTACTGACTTTATTTTTAGCACCTCTCTAGAGAAGTGAGGGGCAGAGCTGAAATTCCAAATTTCTGATCATATCTTGGTCTTTTTGATGACCCATCTAGAAGCCCATCCAGAGTCACCTCCATAGAACAAAGGATGCTTAGGAATTTAAAAGGATTTTAGGAGTCCGGAGTCAGGGGCAGAGTCAAAGACAAATATTGATTTGTCAATAGATGCTCCTATTGCTCTTCTCTTCTCAATTAGGAAGTGACAAGGGTTTCAGGAGCTCTGTGCCAAGAATTGGGGTACAGATCAATATATAAATTCTGTTATCTCATAGGTGTCCTCAGGGAAGATAAGAGAAAATATCTCATCTGTAAAACAAGAACAGGTTCCTGTATTTTGAGAAAAGAACATTGGGAGAACCAGATCAATGCCTTGAAAATTTCAAACAGGAGGCAAAAATTAGAAAGTCAGTAGATAGGTTAGAAGACCTGAGGAAATCTCCCACAACATGAAATGGGAGTGGGGTTGGGGAGAAGGCAGTGAATAGCCAGTAAGTTAACAGAGTACTGGGGATATGGGGGAGGATGTGACCATGTCTTAGGTAGGTTGTTATTGGATGCTGTCTCAAATTGAGAAACCAGGACATAACATATGAACTTTAATCAAGCTTGAAGTGTGAAGAGATGACGTAAAGAACCTCTGTCTTTGATCTAAACTATGTAGCATTACTTGACTTGGCAAACTATTAATTCATGACTTTGAAAAGGGTGAAAAATTTTAAAAAGGTGGTATTTGAGCATGTCCTATCTCACCTTATTGGTGCCATGAAGGAAAACACTGTTTTGTGCATTGCCATTCGGGACAATTTTCACCAAATGTAGATGGTTTCTACCTTTCACCTAAATGATCGCTGGAGCAGTCATTTAGGTGAGACGTAGATTCTTAGGTCCTTTTCCTGGTACTGGAAATATCGTCTTTAATGGTTTTCATGACTACAAGATTGTAGGGAAGGTTTTCCCATCTCCCCTGCCTTACTTCGGGCTCTGAAGGTGAGCACACAAAGATGTGCATGTGTGTGTGTGTGCATGTGCGCATATGCCCACGGAGGCCCACATATTTCCACTCTTCCTTGTCCTTTCCAGGTCATTTCCAATAGCCCCCTTATTTTCCTCCCTCTTAGTTGCCATCATGTGGACCTAAAGTGCATTTTTTAATTATGTGTTAAATTTATTGAGTAAATGTTGGGGTTTCACTCCATGTGTATATAATATACACACATATGTGTGTATAAATATGTATACACACAGTATTTCATATAATAGCTTTATTGAAATATAGTGAAATATAATCCACATATCATAAAATCCCCCCCTTTAAAGTGTTTTTGTATATTTTTTATAATCAGAGGGAGGTGAGCCTTTTTTATTCCTTCCACCAAAACCTCTTCATTTAACTTTGTAAACTTTGTAAGTCAGGGTCCCCGGCCCTTAAAAGAAAAAAACTTCCACTGGGAGGGGTGAAACTGAAAAGCATTTCTTGATTTTTTTTTTTTTTTTAGACCTTTCTTTCTTCACTATGTTTTGACTAAAGAATTGCTCCCTGCATGTTTTCAATATGGGGGTGGGAGGGAGGATTAATAAATTCTTTATTGTTAATAACTTCTTAGAGCCAAAGAAACCAAGAATTCAAAAGTATTAGCTCAGAGTCCTCAGACTAACAAAACCTTGCCCCCACTTCTACCCTCTTTTGTCTCCAATTGTAAATTCCTCCCTGGAGGATTTCTAATGCTTCATTCAAAATGCGGGGCGGAGAAAAGCTTCACTTTGTGATTGCTGGTACTTTCCTATTGGCAAATTCAACTCTAGGCTCCCTTAATGTTCGTTCTTCCTTTGAATAATAGGAATAATCCTGTTTGTTCATTACTAATTCAATTCTTCAAGGGGAAACGCTGCACTGAAGATAGTGAATGATGATAAAGCCATTTCTTGGCATTATCCAGGATTACCGTCCACCTCTCACACAATTATTGTTGCCTGGGCTTTGCTGGTGACATCTGGAGACAGAGTCCTGGCAGTGCCCTCCCCAAGTGGTTAAGCAGGTGGATTTATCATTCTTCTACAGTCTCAGGAATCTGATGGAAAGAAAAAACCAAAGAATTTGGATTTGGATTTCTTTGAAGACAACCCCTCCTGGAAATTAAGGAATTAATGGTACTGGTGGGGAACAGGCATGATGAGTATCTTAAATAGTAACTAATATGTTCTGGTTAAATGCTTTGACCAAAGCAGGCCGCCATTTTAAAATCCTCCTGCCTCTGTACAGCAGTTCCGTTGAGGGTTCTCCTTCTACTTTTCTGGGGTTTTCTGTACCTGTGTGTGTTATGTTCCCAAAGTGAAGGCAGACTCTGGGAGAGGTGAGCATGGAGGGAGCTGGCAGTGGGATCTGGTCACACACTGGGACTTCTTTCTGTCTCCCTGGGTCCCTCCTCATGTGACTAAGGCTATAGCACTGTTTATAATTGCAACCTGGAAACAACCTAAATGCCCATCAACTGGGGACTGTTAAGTAAATGACTGAGCATCTCTCTGATGCAGTGATGGGAAGGTCACCAAGATGCGTTGTTAAAGGAAAAAGCAAGGTGCAGAAGGTTCTACCAGGTGTGTTAATAAAGGAGACAGGGCAGAATATATGTTCATATTTGCTTGGCTCAGTCAGTTAAGTGGAATTGAGTCTAGCATGGGGCAGGGGAGTCCTTGCTCAGCAGGGAGCCTGCTTTTCCCTGTGCCTGCCTCTTCCCCTGCTTGTGTGCATCCTTCCCCCCCCCCCCCACTGGTCAAATAAATAAATAAAATATATTTTTTTATTTGACAGAGAGAAACACAACTAGAGAGAGAACACAAGCAGGGGAAGTGAGAGAGGGAAAAGCAGACTTTCCTGCCGAGCGGGGAGCTCAGTGCAGGGCTTGATCCCAGGATCCTGGGATCATGACCTGACCTGAAGGCAGATGCTTAATGACTGAGCCACCCAGGTGCCCCAATAAAAAAAATTTTTTTTAAAGAATAAAATGCCTCTGGGTGCCTGGGTGCCCCAGTGGATTAAAGCCTCTGCCTTCAGCTCAGGTCATGATCTCAGGGTCCTGGGATTGAGGCCCGCGTCTGTCAGGCTCTCTGCTCTCTCTCTGCCTGCCTCTCTGCCTGCCTCTCTGCCTACTTGTGATTTCTCTCTGTCAAATAAATAAATAAAACCTTTAAAAATAAAAAGAATAAAATGCCTCTGGAAGGATGGATACATAAGAAATGAGTAATGCAGCCACCTGTGGTAAGGAAGACAGTAGCCAAGGGATGGGGCTGGCCAGAGACTCTGCTGTATTCCCTTTAATACATTTGGATTTTGAGCTATTCATATTTATTACTTATTCAGAAACATAAACCAAATCCCTGAGTGCCACAGTTTTTTTAAATGTTTTTTTCTTTGACTATACCACTTTTTTTTTTCATTAAACTAAATTTCTTCTTAAATTATATATGCTGACTCTTAAAAAAAAAAAAAAAATCAAACAGTCCCCAAGGGAATATAGTAAAAATGAAGTCTCTTTTCTGTTCTTGAATTCTAGCCTCCCTGCCAGGCAGTTCCTATTGCTGGTTTCTTGAAATTCATTTTGGTTTTGTCCTTTCAGTTTTACTGAGATATGACTGCCTCCCAGCAGCATGTAAGTTTATTGGTGTACAGAATAATAACCTCACTTACCTATATTGTGAAATAGTTACACACTTACAGAAACAATAAGTTTGGTTAATATCCATCGTCTTATATATAGACACAAAAGGTTGGGGGTTTTTTTTCTTTCCCTTATGATGAGAACTTTTAGGATCTGCTGTCATGGTTTCTTGGAATTCCTTCCCCTCCTACTCCCTCTGCTGGGTGCATGCTGATCCTGAGCTCAGAGTGGCCTCTACCAAAGCTATATCTGAAAATGTGCATCTAATTTTAGTGGCACACCCTTTGGTGGGTGTTTCTAGAGACATGATAGAGGGTGGAAACAGATCTGGACTCAAATGACAGCTTACAGAGCCTTGTTACCTCTCGTGTGGTCCTCATACTCCCTGCTTTAATCAGTTCGTTGCCCTACAGTTAGTGTGCCCAGGTCCTGTGTGGTTTGGAGATCTGGCTCCAGTTTGGTCTTTGGAGGTTGAAAATAGATAACTCATGACAAGGAACTGTGTTCTCCACACCCGTACCTGTCCCAAGACTTCCTTTTTTTTTTTTTTTTTTAAAGATTTTATTTATTTATTTGACAGAAACACAGCTAGTGAGGGAACACAAGCAGGAAGAGTGAGAGAGGGAGAAGCAGGCTTCCCACCGAGCAGGGAGCCCAATTTGGGACTCGATCCCGGCACTCCGGGATCATAGCCTGAGCCAAGGCAGATGCTTAACGACCGAGCCACCCAGGTGCCACCATGCCAAGTACTTCTCTTGGTGCGACGAACTGCGTGGCCTGCATTAGGAACACGTTAGGGAGAAGGCCAGGGAGCGTCTGGAAGAACCAGGCCCTTAGGAAGTCCGCATCCTAGGAAGGAGCTCAGGAATGTGTTTGCAGATTGAAGGACCTGCCTCCTCCAGCCCTGGCCAGACCGGGAGAGGCCCACCTGCATGCAGGGCCTGACTTGGGACAGCTTGAGGGCTGCAGGCTTTGGGGGCCTGGGACCTTGTGTGCTACATGGTGTAACTGAATCAACATCACACACCACTTGGAACAGCACCGGGGGTGTGGTCTGCTTGCGGCCTCCATGTAGATAGAATGGATTACCCCAGAGGCTTCTGGAGTATGTGGGCAAGCAGGAGCCTCCTGTTCAGGGATTTCGGGAAAGTAAGATATTCCTGGAATTCAAACAAAAGATTAAGTTATACCAGAAGAGCTGCCGGTGTTGCAAAAATAGCATCTAGATAGACATCTCAGGACAAATGGACTGCCATTCGGTGCCAAGAAGGGCAGTGATAGCAGAAGTGACAATAAAAACACCAATCAACAGCCAAGAATCAGAGCACTCATTTCCCTCGCCTAAAGCATTCTGATGGCCGAGAACCTCAATGATAGAAAATAAAGAGGAAGAGATTTGTCTCTGTCTGACACAGACATGGAGCTGGCAAAGCCACTGTCCCCAGCTTGGGTCCCAGTGGCCGGTCCCAAGGGTTGCTTAGAGTGAGTGGCTCACTGCCAGATGACTGCGTTGGGCCGGAGTCACGTTGAGTCCGTGGGCATGAGCAGCATGTCCCCTGCTGGTCACACCGACCTCGGCTCCTCATTTGCAGAGGAAGGCCAGCAGTGACCTCCTCCATGTGGTCTCACTGCTCTGACTGCTCAGGGACACAAGAGTAAAGCAGGGAAGGCCAGACCTCTGGCCCACACATAGGCTGCCACCACCCCCCACCCCACCCCCACCGGTCTAATGGCTTCTGATGTGTTTTTTTAACGTCCCGGATTTCACTTGCAAATTGCAGTCAAAGTTTCTCCCTTCTCTTTACCCTTGGGAAGACCTAGCAGCACAGGCCGTCACTCACATGTGGAGGTAGATGGCGGGGTAGGGTCCCTGCTGCCCACTTTCTCCCTACCCTGCCCCACCCATGCTCCATGTAGCCTATCCTCCCCATGCCTCTCACCTCCCCCCACATAGCCTTTCGTTCGTTCGTGCCATTCATTCTGCCATTTTTGAGGACATAGTCCCACACTCAGCGGCGAGGGACATTTGGGTTTTCATTATTGTCGTCACACCATCACACTTCCCTGCCCACCTGGGCAGGTACACAAGAAGGATCCCAAGACCAATCTCCCCGCCGTCCGGGCAGAGGGTTCCTCATAGCAGGACTCCTTGGAGTAACCCAGCTGTGGTGTTTGGAAGCAGATGGGGCAGGGCTCAGGGCCAGGCCCCAGATGGGCTCTCTGGGTATTCCAAGAAGGGGAGGAGGCCAGTCAAGGGAGATGCATTGAGACCTGGGGACAGAGAACACAGCCTGGGCAGTCACCCTGTGTCCTTGGTCCTCGGGGGACCAGGAAGGAAGGTGGCAAGTGGGCAGCCCCATAGTGGGAGCCCCGTGCCTGGAACTTGGGCCAGACTCCTCAAGAGCTTTCTGGGAGAGGTTTCATGGCTGTCCAGTGACTCCGGGCTTGGTACCTTTCAGGGAAATTGAAGGAATGGAGTCTCATCTTGTATGGCACCGCCGAGCACCCTTACAACACCTTCAGCTCCCATCAGTCACGCTCTCGGATGCTGGAGATCTCATCCCCAGTATTGGAGCCCCCCAAGGCTGCTCTGTCGCCACCCCAGACCGAGGTTCCTGAGGACGAAGAGGACTACACAGGTAATGAACTTGTAGCCAGAAGAGATGGCCAGACCAGCCTCTGAGTTTTGATTTTCCACTGTGGCTCTTAAAGTGTGGGACCGTTCCCGGCCAAAGGTGGGGATTGTGACGGTGGGCTTCCTTCTTTCCTGGAAGTTATAATAATGATGGTAATTTGCACTCACACAGCTCCTTCCACCCACGGCTCTCCTAATATTTTACAGACCAGTAAGTATGCTTCAAACCAGTAAGTATTCTTCAACCTCCCCAGGCCGGGAAACAGAAGGTTCTCTATGCCCAACCAGAACTGGGACTTGCCCCCTGGCTAATGGGCCTCCTCCTGAGGTGCCATCTTATCCTCAAAACCTCTCCTCTCAGATCTCAGCCTCCTGATGCTCTCAAGTCCATCCACTTTCTGTCCCTATAGCCAGAAGGTGGGAAGGATTCGGGTCTTAATGGACCCGGGAGAGTTGGGTTGAATGAACACACCCAGGAAAGAAGCTAGCAGTGCAGGTTTTGACTGCCCTTGAGGGCTGGGATGATGGCGCAGGAGAAGGTCACAGGACCTTACGTCAGTAGATCCTGATGTCACCAAGAAGAGGTTAAACATCTCACAGGAAATAAAGATGCCTTGTTGTGGAGGGCCCCGTGGCTCTGGACCCCCGGCCTCCTGCATGGAGTTAGCAGCCTGGAAAATGGCTTTGGACATTTGCAGCCCTGGGCTGGGCACAGTCATGATTAGCATGTTAGATTCCTTTCCTCCGAACCCTCCCACGGTGATTTGTGAGAAACCGAGTGTTTCTGGTTGGGCATATTTTCCTTATCTAAATATTACAGCTGCTTGATAAATGATGGGTGATATCTAAGGATATTGATGTTTTGAGTTATCTAATAGCTTCCAAAAAAGAAAAGTAACAAAACGGAGAATTCCACCAATACATATCGAGCATAAATTATGGTTGATTCAATTTTAAATTTCTTCTACCATTCCTTTAAAATGGAGCATTGAATTATGTATGGACTGATCTGCTCTGTTTCCCCCTGTGATTTATAAGTGGTGGCAAGATTCAGTAATTATTAATAAAGGTCTGATTTTTTTTTTCTTAAAATCTGCTACTGACTCTAACCTTACACTCTCCTGGAATTTCACAAATAGGATGTCTTGCAGCCCAAGTGACTTAGTCTTCCCCAAGCCCAGCCTGGATGGATAAAGGACATCTCCATGGGAACAGGATGTGTTCCTAGCTCTCAGGGAAGGTCCCTACAGTCTTGGGGCAAGACGGACGGACAGGCCAGTCCCAGCAGGAAGAGCCAGAGACAGGGAAAGAGCAATAGAGGGGTGAGATCAGAAGGGTACCGTGGTGTGGAGGACTGTGAGCGAGAAGAGGAGGATGGGGAGAAGAAGAAGGAGGAGGAGAGGTGGACGGGGAAGGGGGAGAGAACAGCCATGTTTGTGACCATGGTTAAGGGCTTGTGGGATGGGGCTGCCAGCCCATGGCTCTTGTGGACGAAGCTGAGTCACTGATAATCCTCTAGTGCAGAAGCTCAGGAAAAGAGAGGGTTGTTTTGAAGTGGCCCCGGGATTATTGTCAGCTTTCTGCAATTTTAGCAGAGGTAAGGTGGATTGAAGCAGGAGTTTATGCAGTGGTCACACGGGGCGGAGGAGGGGAGAAGGTTCTCAAGGATCTGGAGAGCTGGCCGTAGACAGAGGTGTGTGGGGCTGATGAGCACAGCCAGGTAGGGTCTGTGTATCAGGAAGGGGCAGGGAGGACCGACAGAGCAATGGTCCCGGGAGATAGCAACGGGGGTGCCCTGGACAGCACCACATTGGGAGCAGAGATGGGGGACAGCGCTCCCAGGGACAAGAGGTAAAGGGGAGGAGGTGAGCAAGGGGCAGAGATAGTCCAGCTTCCCAGAGCTGATGAGAGAACCACCCTGGGAAAGGGCAGCCATGATGCCGATGGCAGCGGTCATATTCTCCGTCGACGTTGCCCCCTGGACATGGAGACAGGGAGGTAGCCACAGTGCTTTCCCTGGGTCCATGGCATGTGGAAATCAATGGTAGTGGTTTCTGAGGTCAGTGAAGGTATGGAAATCCAACCGACGGGGTAGGGCTGGGAGATCAAGAGGCTGGAGGGTTCCGCAAGAAGGTAGGGCAGTAGCCGCGTGGCTGGGAAGGTGCCAGGGAAATGTAAGGGGCTGCTACTGAAGATGGAGAGTCTGTGGCGATGGCCTGCCTGCTGGTCCATGAGCTGCAGGACACTGGAGAGCACCAGGCATGGCAGTGAGTGAGGCCACCCCCGTGACCCACCTCACAGGCTTGGTTGAAGAGCCCCCCCCACTGAGGCAGATTCAGCGGGTCTGCAGGTGCTCGGAGACTGGGCTAGGTGATTCCAGGCAGGGGGCTGGGGAGCTAGGATGGTGGCAGGCCACGGGAAGATGCTCAGGCTGCTCTAGGAGAGTGGCCTCTAGGGAAGGACAGAGGTCGTAAGCACAAAGGGAAGTCCAAGCTTCAGGAAGGGAGTGTGCGTGGGCTGAGGACGGCTTGGGACACTGTAGTCAGCCATGCAGGACTGAGGGGAGCCAGGAGCCGAAGCCTTTGTCTGGACATGTTCGAGGCCAGCTCAGCTGGCACGGGGGAGGTAATACACAGGACGAGTGGCATGACCAGTGCAGGACTGTGACCTGTCACAGACTTAGGGCCCATCAGCACCTACCTGGCAAAGCCAAAGCCTGGGCTATAAGCTGTCAGGAGGGAAGGCCAGCCCTGCAGTCAGAGGGCTCTGTTGGCCTCATCTGCACCTCCTGTGTGCAGCCAAGCACCCCGCCCCTGCCTTCCACCTCATGTGCAGTGGCATGCAGGCGAGGTTCTAGCACGCTTTTCCCGGATGGCATGAATGGCAGGGGAAAGATCGTGATACCTAGCAAGTCTTTCTGTTCCTCCAGACACAGGTCTAAGCACCACCTCAGGAGAAAGGCCTTCTAGAACGCCCAGGCTGCTTTCTAACATTTATTGGTGGGGTGTTTTGACTCCTAGATTCTCTTCGCGAAAGACTTAAGGGAGAGATTCCAAATAAAGCTTGCGTCATTGTAACACCCTATAAATGGGCGTCCACGGCTAGTCTGTGCATGAACTGTGCTCCCCTTGTATCCGGAGCCTTGGGAATATATGCTCACCCAGGGAATGCACTGAAAAAACCAAAAACACACGCAGTCTTAAGAGTGATGGAGTGAGTGGGAGAAGACAGCTGGCCAAGTAGATTGAATCCAAGGACATGTCACTGAGAGGTGAATCTTGATGCTGGGCTTCTTGAGACACCTCAAATAGACAGTGAGTGCTTATGGATACTCATCTAAGCATCCCACCTGGGGCACTATCTTACCAAGCTATTTACTGGGGGCTGCACATGGCTGGTTAGCTAGACGCCCGGTCGGGTTTTGCTGCCTTCACTGTTGGGTGTGTCCCAGCCTTGTATGGGGCTCCCTTCAGGTTATTAACTAACCTTTGCACCACAGAGAGGCCCTGGGAGGGAGGAAGAGGGCAAAATCCAGTCCACACACCATGAACCAGGCCTTCCCCAAGGCTGTCCCTCTCTTGGGACATGCTACAACATTCTGTTTGGGGTGGTTTCCCAATTTCCATCCATTCTTCTTTCATCCGTTCTCTCACACCCTTAAGCCACTCAGCAGATTTTTACTGGGTCCCTGCCCTATGCTGAACACCTTTCTAGGTGCAGGGGATATAGCAATAAACACCCTAATCCAGTCCTGCCTCCTGGAGCTCCTCTCTCCCATGCCAGGAAATTCCCCATGGGGAAATTGTTCTTTCTCCTCCCTGTCCCCTGCAAATCTCCTTAAGACTGAAGAAATTGTTTACTTTATCAAACAAGACAGCCCTGCTGCTTCCCCGTGGATTTCTGGGGGAGAAGTCACTCCGGAAGGCCATAGTCCTTAAGGTGGTGTAGCCTCGGGACAGCTGCAGAAAGGGCTGGGTGGGAAGGCCAGAGCCCAGCGCTCCAGCTCCTAAGTGTCTTCAGTACAGCGGGTCATTCAAGGCAATGTGGCAGGAAGCAACGCTTTCTGAGGCTCTCTGCCAATAAATGGCCCGGAATAAGGTAGACAAGAGTCAAATCAAAGGAAAATTGACTGCAAAATAAGCCCCAACAGTCTGGAGCTGGGGAAGAAGGTGGGTTGAGGGTAGGCTCGGTGATAAGCTTTGGGCACGTCAGCTGAGTGCTAGAAAACAGACCCTGGAGTCCTCCCAAGCCCAGCCCAGCGCGCTCCTGGGGACGAACACAGCCTTGAAAGGGGTTCACAGTGGGACCCACAATGAAAACTTTGGAAATATCAACAACAATAAACCTTTGGGGAGGGAAGCAAAATAAACCGGGTCTAACATTAGGAAGGTCTGCAGGCCCTTTAAGGACGAATGAAGAGGGCTTTGTGCACCTCAGCAAAGACCCATTGTGGGCAGCAGAGAATGGGGACTTTTGTCTCTGCCTTCATCCCCATGAAATGCTGGTGGCCAGCAAATCCCCTCTTCTTTGCTTCTGAACTCGCTCCCCACCCCTTCCAACAACTCAAACCTTACAGAAGGCTTTTTTCTTCTAAAGACTCAAAAGCCTTCATAATACCCTGCTGGGCGTAAGGGAGCCATGGCCCAGAGCCCGAGGAACAGGTTGAGGCGTAAGGCAGGCAGAGGATCCCACCACAATGCTGGTCTTGGCACGCTGTGGTCACGTTCTCCAGGACACCTGTAGACCCACCCCACCCTGGCCTGAGGGCGCTAG
This sequence comes from Spilogale gracilis, assembly GCA_004023965.1. Lineage (NCBI taxonomy): Eukaryota > Metazoa > Chordata > Mammalia > Carnivora > Mephitidae > Spilogale > Spilogale gracilis. The sequence continues at coordinate 179,276 of PITA01001067.1, read as the reverse complement.
ACATTTGTCTTGCAGGGCAGACCTGCAAGAGTGAGGCTTGCTGGAGGCCACCGAGCACCTCGCATTGCTCTCCATCGTAGGGATTGCAGGGGACTTGGGGGAAGATGGGGTGGCCCACCACGGAGGCCAAGAGGGAGGGGAAGCCAAAAAGGTTTGCAGAAAAGGGCCCATCGTATCCCCACTGAGGGACAGCCATACCCCATGGCACTGAGCTCACAAATCCATCCTGTTCCTATGGGTGCATGCAGGGAATCTCTCCTCCACCTTTCCTGCTTAATTCCTGTTGGATCATCACTGCCTGGTGGCAGCTTCCCTCATGCCCTTGGTACCCTGTACTGTGTTGCTTTGTTCTTCACAGTGGGAATCAGGAGAGATGGCCAGTCCCAAGATCATGACGCCTGCCCCCCCACCCCCCATGCAGGGGAGTGCCCTGAAGGGTGTTCTTGGCCTCTCTCATGCCATCGCACCCTGCTCGTCTCATGCATCAGGGTTCCCCCTACCGTGGGCACTTTTCTTCTTCTTCGGGCTGCCATTTGAGTCATCAGACCCTCTGACGCTGGAGCCCAGGGCCAGGCTCAGCTCTCAGCCGAAGGCAGATTGCCTTGAATGCTCTGTCCAGCCCCAGCAGCTCCACCACTCTCTCTTGGAAGCTTCTCCCACCCTTCCTAGCTATGATGCCCTGTCACAGGCTCTTAGGGGACTGCGTTGGGTTGACAAAGCATCTCTATGGGTGAAAGGAAATGCTTGTTTCTTTAAGGTCTGTGCCATCCGGAGTGTGGTGACAAGGGCTGCGATGGCCCCAAAGCAGACCAGTGCTTGAACTGTGTCCACTTCAGCTTGGGGAGCGTGAAGACCAGCAGGTAATGGGCTTCTGACCACATGTCCTGGAGCCCCTCAGAGGTCCACCAAGGTGACCTGTTGACGGCTGTGTTCTCAGTCCCCCCCCCCACCCAGCCTGGTGCCCTACTTATGAAGTCCCGTCATAACCACCCCCCAAAAAGGAAATTCCACTGAGATTGACTACCTTGGAATTATACAAGTTTTAGTGACTTCTTGTCCTCATTACACAAGTAATTCATGCCCATGACAGAGATGGGGGGGGGGGGGTGACATTGACACATCTGTGCTCAGAAACCATATTCTAGCCATTTTGTTAAACAGAAATGGGTCAAGACTAGAGACAAATGTCATTTTAGTAGCCAGTATGTTCTAAAGGCCCATGGGCCAGGTCTGGGGAGCTCCCAGCCCCTGAGCGTCCACTCAGCGGCCATGCAGGGCTACAGATGTGACTCACTTGGGGTCTTTGAGCTCCCAGGCCCAGACACACTCACCCTGCATGTTCTGTGCAAAGGCAGTGAGCCTGCTCGCTGCCTTTGCTCACTCCCCGTGAGACTAGCTCCCCCAGGACACCAGCAGTGATGTTGCACCAGAGCTAAAAATTCCAAAAACCAAATGCCATCATCCAGGTGCCATTGAGTACCTCCTCTGAGGAGACTTTGAAAGGCAAGAAGTCCTAGGTTCTGATCCAGTTCCAGGACCCTCTTCTGTGTCCTTAGGACCCTCTCAGCTGTGCTCACCAAATCCATGGGCATACATGGTCTAATCTTCACCCCTGGGGTTTTGCTGACTTGGGGGGGGGGCTGCGGAGAAACAGCTAGAATTTCCTCTCCAGTGAAGTGCCCTGCCTTAGCAGGTCCCAGCAGGGCTGCAGGCTCCCAGGGTGGTGGTGGGGCCAGGTTGGAAAGGTCCTCTGTTGCTCCCTGCTCCCACAGGAAGTGCGTGAGTGTGTGCCCCCTGGGCTACTTTGGGGACACAGCAGCAAGACGCTGTCGCCGGTGCTACAAGGGGTGTGAGACCTGCTCGGGCAGGAGCCCAACCCAGTGCCTGTCCTGCCGCCGCGGGTTCTATCACCATCAGGAGATGAACACCTGTGTGACATTCTGTCCTGCTGGATTTTATGCCGATGAGAGTAAGTGCATGTCTGTGTGCATAGAAATGATGAGTCAGCCTTCCCTCCTCTGCCCCCCCAGACTGGAGTTCCCCCTGTCCTGGGAGAATTTCCCAGGGAAATCTGGCACCAGCTTATGGACCTGGTAGTCAACATGGGGAAAAAGCCCTGCCTAGGAAGAGCTGCTGAGCTGAAATTGGGATTTGAGAATGGGCAGATTTTCAGACCTTCAAAAACAAAGAGGAGCCTTCCGGCCAGCGTTAACTGGGCTCAGAAGAGATGGGTTAATCTTTGTGGCACATTTTACAGGCAGTGACCACACCCATAAGAGGTGGGTGATGCTTTCCTGGTCTTGGCAGATGGGGGAACTAAGCTGAGAGGCGGCACCAGGCCCACAACTAGTAATGGCACAGGTGGGACTTGAACTCAGAGCCGTGAAACCAGGTGTCCTGCTGTCCCACCAGGCCCAGGAAGGTGGGTGGATGGGCGGGGCTCTGGGGCCCACGTCCCCATGCCAGGGTTTCACCAACGCACCTTGCCTGCCCCGGAAGAGGCAAAAGACGGACTCTGGGTTAAACAGACGAAAGATAGTTCTCAAGTTCAAAGAAGCTACCGTTTTGACATTGGAGATTTGTGTAGGTCAAAGCCTTCCCACAGGCCCTTCCTATGCAGGAGGGATCATTGATCCAGCCTGTGACTGCTATGGTTCTTCCTGTGGAGAAGGAGCCAGGAAGTCTTTAAAGACATAAAAAGCCACTGAAGAGGCAGAATCTCTAAGATGCATTTCACAGCCTTTACAAACACCTGCCCTGGGCTTCCAGCCAGACCCGTTTTCCAGGTGGAGGTTCCTTCATCCCCACCCTGCTCCCATGGCAAGAATCAGCCACCCTCATTGACCGAGTGTCCTGCCTGAACACCTGCCCAGTGTGTGTGAGGCTCCCTGTGGGCAAACACCCCCCCCCGCCCCCCCGCAGGAGGAGGCTCAGAGATGTAGCAAGTGGAGCTGAGCTTCCAGGCCCAGAAGCCAGGTGGCGATGATGAGGCACCAGAAGTAAAGACCGTGCTCCTGGGGGTTGTGGTGACCCAGCATTTCCCCAGGAGGTGTAATGGGCGTCCTAGATGTATATCTCAGTCTTTGTAACTACCAAGTCTTCAATAAGGTCCCCCTGTGAAGGCACCAGTGGGCAGCTCTGAGGCCTCTTTAGTTTCCAACTCCACCCTTTTTTAAAAAGTTATTATTAAAAAAAATTAAAATAAATAAAAAATAAAAATTATTATTATATATAAAATTAATCTCTGCTGGTTTCAGTCCTACATGAAACAAATAGAAGCAGAGCGTGTCTCCTCTGGAAAGGGCCTCCCTCCAAAGCCTCGAGGTTGTGCAAGAGCTTTAATTTTACTCCAGAAAAGAGAGGAGAGGGACCTGTGATCCCACACGTGGGCCTCTGGTCTGGGCATGACCTCTAGCATGAGCCTCTCGCTCCTGGAGGCTGACAGCACCAAAGAGCTGTTTTATCAAGCCCACTTTGAAATGCCAGTGTCTTCTTTACCTGGGATTGATTCACGTCTCCTCTTCTCCTCATCTTTTTTTTTTCTCCAGGTCAGAAAAATTGCCTTAAATGCCACCCAAGCTGTAAAAAGTGTGTTGATGAACCAGAAAAATGTACCATGTGTAAAGAAGGATTCAGGTAAAACCATCCCTTCAGACTCGAGCCACAGAGTGTTTACGCTTTTCTGTTGTTAGTTTCTGTCCTTGGCTTACCAAGTTTGGGCAACGTTTTCCTAAAAGATAAAAGCAGAGGCCCAAAGCCCCTGAGGGTAAGGATTCCGAGTCTGTAGAAGCCAGAGTTCCACTTGGAGGCTGATGTTTAAAATAGAAAGTTAGGGGGCGCCTGGGTGGCTTAGTCGGTTAAGCGTCTGCCCTTGGGTTCAGGTCATGATCTCGGGATGGAGCCCCGCATCGCATCAGCTCCCTGCTCAGCAGGAAGCCTGCTTCTCCCTCTGCCTCTGCCCCACTGCCTGCTTGTGCTCACTCTCTCTCTTTAAGCAAACAAGTAGAAATCTTCAAAAAAAAATACATAAAATAAAATAAAGGGGAAGGATAAAATCTCTACCTTTTATGCAGTACTTGGGAAACTGTTGACAGCAAGAATGAACCGTACCATTGAAAGAAGGGTGGCTGCGGGAAAGGTGAGGATTCTTCTAGAACTCCCATCTTTAGGCACCAGTAAGGATATCCACTCCTGTGCCCCTCCCAGTCTGGGTAAGGGTTTGGGGGCCATTATGAAGCCCACCCTCCCTTCTCTTCGTTCGTTCGTTCTCTGCCTTCTCTCTCTTTTTTCCCCAGCTTTGGTATCTCCTTCCTGCTCTGGGAGCTTGCTCCCTGAGGATGCTTTTTAGATTCCTGGTTTTCCCTGTCCCACCAAGCTCAGCACACATCTGCTTTAAAAACATTTTACTGAGTTAATGATTTTTATTGGACTGTTGTGAAATGTTTGTTTAGTCCACTGAATGCAATCAAACACTGCATAGGATGTAGTCAAATACACATTACCTGCTCCTCCAAGTTACTGTCTAGAACATAGAAAACATTCTGTTCAAAACTATGCCATAAACACTCCCGTGGTCCAGGGACTAGAACTAGGGTCTGCATGTTGAGGAAGAAAGGGAAGGGTCAGTGAGAGCGGTGCTACAAGCCCTTGTTCCAAGTGCTGTCACCAACAGTGCTTCATTTAAATCTTCACAGTGACCTAGGATGTGGGTCATATTTTTTTTAAAGATTTTATTTATTAGAGGGAGAGAGAGAGAGCATGAGCAGGGAGAGGGGCAGAGGGAGAAGCAGACTCCCCTCTGATCAAGGAGCATGACATGGGGCTCAGGATCCCAAGCTGAGATCAGGACCTGAGCCCAAGAGAGACGCTTAACCAACTGAGCCACCCAGGCGCCCCTAGGTAATTCTGCTCCCATTTTACTCACTGGGAGAGAAACTGTTTGCCCAGGAAGTGCTGCCTTCATGAGGTTCCCCTTAGCCTGCCTTACTGTTCCAGATCAGGGAGAGGAAGATCAGGAGAGAAGCAGGTCCACGGCCTAATCTCCCGGGAGTCTGGGGAGAAGAACAGGAAGCAGGACCCCCAGAGTCGCACATCACACCTGTGATCCTATAAACCTGTTAGGGGAAGGAGGCAGGATTAACAGTGGAAGGATAAAGTGGTCAAGGAAGGAGGTCCCCAAAGGGAAAGGTGGCATTTAGCTGGTGGCCACAACTGTTTCCCATCTGGGCTCCCAAACCCCAGGCAGGTGTCGGCAGTTGGGGGTGGAGCGTAGGCTCTGTTGGTCCAACTCACTAGAACTTGCTTCCTGCTTTGGGAGCACTGGGAGAGTCCCACAGAGCTGGCTTCTGGGTCCTGTGGAAAGAGGAGGTCAGCTGCTCAGGTCAGGAACAGGGCCATGGACAGAAAATGCCTGCCAAGGAGGAGCCACCGGGACAGAAGCAGCGGCTCCTGCCATGACAAGCACTCAGGGAGGCATGCAAACTCGGAAAACATCATCAGCCATAATCCACAGAAAGCTTCCTTTTATTGCCCAATATCCTTTTAAGCTGGGGCTTCAAATCATCGCTGTCACGTTAAAGCATTGAGAACAGCCGAGCTGCTGACTCGCGGCCATCCATCTCTTTAGGGGATAAATGCAGGAAGGGTTTGAGGGGAGACATCAGTTACTAAAGACTTGATTTAACTGCCAGTCTTGGGGGCCCCAGAGCCCCACGTGGGCATCCGCCATAGATGCGGAGAGGGTTCCAGACCCCCTGACAACTCCCCACGAAACCTAGGATTCTCTGGATCTCACACTTGTCCCCTCTGCCTAGTGGCAGACACCTTACGTGTGCATCAAACACGGTGTAATCTTACGAAGTGAAGAAATCCTGGTAGCAGACCTGCTGCCGTGCACCGGATAACCGTGGCAGGGTCTCACGAGTCTTTGCCCATGTAGTCTTCAAAACAAGCCTCCTGATGATGTGGGAGGCAGGCTCGTCCCAGTGGACAGGAGAGGAGAGAGGTGTGGAGACAGCCAGTGCTAGCTTACCTGGTTGGGGTGGCAGAGCTAGGAAGCAGCCAAGGTGGGATCCCAGAGTGGGCAGTCCAGCTCCAGAGACAATTCCAGAATCCACGGCTGCATCATGAAGCAAGGTGAGGTAGGCACCCATGAGGTGAGACAGGGAGGCAGAGACCCTACCAGGCGGGGCTGTCGGGTCCCAGGAGTGGATTTTATGTCCAGTTCATTTGGAGGCAGCGAAGGTTTCAAGCAAGGCAGAGGCAGGTGTGGATCTGGCCCTTAGGACCTATCTGGCCACCGCCACCCCGATTACACATCATCAGTGCTCACACTGCCCTGCTCTGCGACCCATCAGACTGAGCCAGCCTGCCATCAGGGGAGACCCACACAAGCTCACTTTCTCCTCTCAGAGTTTGGCTTCCAGTTTGGTTCATGAGCCATCACAGACCAAGAGAGAGGCTGAGGACTCAGCCCCAGGGATTTGGGGAAGGAGGCTGGGGCTTCCAGGTCCAGGAAATCCCTTCCAGGAGGGCCTCCAGCTGGTTTGAGACCACTCTTTCCCTGCTTTCATTAGCTTGGAACCTCAAGGGCACAAAGAGCCATGCTTTAGCAAATTTCCTTTCCTCTCATGAAAGGTGATTGAGAACAGATCGTAATTTCATTAGAATTTTAGAAAGGATATGAATGCACGCCTTTTATTTTTTTCTTTTTCTTTTTCTTTTTCTTTCTTTCTTTTTTTTCTTTTCAACAGCTTTGCACGGGGCAGCTGCATTCCAGACTGTGAACCGGGCACCTACTTTGATTCTGAGCTAATCAAATGTGGGGAATGCCATCACACCTGCCAAACCTGTGTGGGTGAGTTCATCACCTGCAGGAGCTTTGCTTCCATTATGCCAGACGGTTGGAACCTGGGTCACTGACTCTGGGCAAACCATCTCGAAGCCAGGAAAACCCTAAGACTCCCTGGGCTTTGCGGGTACTGCAACATTGAAGCACAGGGGTCCTTCCAGGGGATGGGGAGTAGGGGGAGAGAGGGAAATTAGTGTTTAATGGGTCCAGAGTTTCAGTTGGGGGAGATCGAAAAGTTCTGGAGATGGATGGTAGTGACGGTTTTGCGACAGCACGGATGTATTTCATGCCACTGAACCATACCCTTAAAAATGGTTACTAAGGGAAATTTGAGGTTCTGTTTCTTTCCTCGCGATTTAAAAAATTCAGAATAAAAAGAAACCATAAGACCTCACTTTGAGTGAGCCAGCCTGGGTCTCCTGGCAAGAGAAGCCCAGCCAGGCTGCAGACACTCTGGGCACCTCGGAGGGAAGCTAAGCACTCGAGAGCTGCTGTGCCTGGGGCTCGGCCCTCCTCACAGAAACGCAAGACTATGGGGGCAGATTCTGGTGGCGAAGCAAAGGAGGCTTTCAAAAAACACAGCCTGCCTTCTTTGTACCTAACTTCCCTTATTTTAAACATTTTATTCAAAGAGGAAAAGGCTTCTATAAACAATTTTATGTATATTATAACTCCCCCACAAAGATTATAGCACAGATGTCTCCCAGGCACCGTTTTTGTGCAGAAGAGCCAAGAATGTGTTTGTTTTATGGGGTTTCCTGTTGCAGGTATTTGCGCTAGATGTTGAAGTGCATTATGAGTTTGTGGGCTCGGATAGACTTCAGGTTAAGTCTTCTCCCAAACCAGTACTGGGCAGGGGCGGCACAGCCCCCCACCCTGCCCACTCCCCCCCAGCAGGCATATGGGCACGGGAGCCCCACGTGGGCATCAGCTGTGCTCTGCAGGTGCGGCTGCGCCACAAGAAGCTGGGCTGTGGCCAAGGCCAGCACCCCCAAAGCCTACAGCGGTTGTGCCTTCCGGGACAACCCTACAGCAGCGGGAGCCCGGCATTTGGAAGCATTCTTCACCCCTAGTGGTTCAGTTGTTTTTCCTAACCATTTGCCCTCTAATTTTTCTTGCTTTCATTTTTATCCTTTGTTTTCTTTGCCTCCTTGTTTCGCCCAGGTTGATTAAGGAGCAACCAGTGTCGCTTACTGAAATTTCAGTCACCCGAATCCATAAAATGCAGAAATGTGCCTTTACACCACTTTTGATTTCAGTTATTCAATTTACTTTTCTGTCTTCGCGTCCCCAGACTGCCTGTCAGCAAACAGCTTTGTAGAGATGCTCGCAGTTTCTCTCATCTCAGCCCCGTGACTGCTGTCACTTCGGGCATTTAATTCAATGGTGTGCAATGGCATGCGGGGCTAAGGCTGTCTGGTGGGGGTGGGGAGGATCTCCCTGCCTCCATGTGCCTGCCTGCCTGGCTTCTTTCTAAGCTCCTGAGATACATGCATCTAGTCCCTGGCAGCTGCTCGGGAGAGGACCTACTTCCCTGCTCCAAGATGCCTGGAGGTTTTTTGCTCCCTGTCGGATATGAGTCTGTGTTGGAAACTGCTGTTCTCAGCTGTCAGTTCTCTCCACCCCCTGGGAGCCCCAGGCCCACCTAGCCTTCTCCTTTCTGCCGCAACTCAGTGATCACTGCTGCCCATCCCTGATAACAGAGGCCTGGGCATGGTCATGGGCAGCTGTGGTCAGGGTGGGACATGGTGGCATCCGTCTCTACCCAGGGCTGGCAGTGCCCCAGGGCATTTGGACAAGGCTCTTGCCCATTCCTGGTCCAAATACCCAGAGTCCTTGGGGTTGCCTGCCAGCTGTGAGTACTGTAGAGGACCTGTGGGACACGAGGTGCCTGCCTCAGCTTTGTCCCCAGCTGGCCCCTGGGTCAGGACTCTGCAGCTGGTAGAGCATATGCATGAGGAATTGAGGCCTGGTGCCCCAGGTCCATGAAAGGGTCGGCTCCCACCTATGGGGATCCCTCCCTCAAGCCTCTGCCCAAGGGAGAAGGGCGTGAAATGGCAGATACCAGCCCCGTGACAGCTGGAGCAAGAGATTGCAGAAGCAAGGAAAGCGTGTTAGATGTTAGTACCCATAATGAGACATTTTTCCTGCGTTTGGAACAAGGACCCTACGTGTTCTCTTTGTAGTAGGCCCCACAAAGATGTATAGGGTCCCGAGTAAGTGAGCTCCATCTTGCTCTTAGTGCTAGGATCTGTGGGTGCTTTCCAAGTGTCTGGAGCCTGTAAAGACTTGTGGCTGGATAGAATCCTTAAGGGACGTTGGGTTCCAAAGTTCATAGATCGTGGCAATTGTGAAAATAGTTGGTCTTGAAGACTTGTCTTTAATCAGCTCTTTTATTTATTTATTTATTTATTTATTTATTTATTTATTTATTTATTTTAAAGATTTTATTTATTTGACAGAGAGAAACACAGCCAGAGAGGGAACACAAGCAGGGGGAGCGAGAGAGGGAGAAGCAGGCTTCCCGCCGAGCAGGAAGCCCGATGTGGGGCTCGATCCCGGATCTCCGGGATCATGACCTGAGCCGAAGGCAGTGGCCTAACCAACTGAGCCACCCAGGCGTCCCAGCTCTTTTTTTTTTTTAATTGCAGCAAAATATCCTTATCAAGTTTGCCATCTTACCCATTTTTAAGTGTATACTTTGTGGCATTAAGTATGTTCACATTGCACCTCTCCACCATCGGTTGCCAGAACTTTTTCCTCTTTCCCAGCTGAACGCTCTTCATCCACTTTACGGTTTAGTAAATGCAACTTTTAACTAAATACAGTTGACCCTCAAACAGTGTGGGTTTGACCTGTGTGGGTCCACTTAGACATCTGGGTTTTTTTCAATAAATACAGTAGAGTAAATGCCTTTTCTCTTTTTTATGATTTTCTTAGTAACATTTTCTTTCTCTTGCTGACTTCATTGTAAGAACGCAGTAATATGATACATAGAACGTACACAGTAAGTGGAAATTGACTATGTTATCAGAAAGGCTTCTGGCCAGCAATAGTCTAGAAACCCTACATGTTTGTGGGGCATTGCTGCGAAGGAAGGAGGACATCCCATGTGGACCCTGTGGGTGGGTAGGTTGTTCATTATGGAGGCCCTCTGACCCCTAAGGCTTCCTGCTTCTGCATCCCACTCACAATGCTGCATGAGCTCAGAATTTCCTTTCAGGCCCAAAGCTGTGGTCCTGAGAGATGAAACCAGCTTCCAGGGCACTGAACCTTTGGGTTGGTGGAACCACCCTGCAGACCCCTGTCTGTAAGGGGGTCTTCCCTTGATACAGCCAAGAGGCCCTTTCTTACTCCAGGAGCCACTCCAGGAAGAGAGCCAGAGATCATTGCCTCAGCTGTCCAGCCTCCACCAAAGACCACGGCGGAATTAGAGAAAAGTTTAGCAAGGGAGTGTTCTAAGATGACTTCTTCCCCATGTTCAACCCCTAAGCCATCAGCCAGGGCCACCTCGCTGCCTCTGATGTCCCATCAGGGGCTCCTCAGCAACATTTGGCATAGAGTAGACTCCTGTGCTTACTGGTTGTTAAATGAGTGAATGAAAGAGAGACAGACAGCAGTTTCTTCATTTAAGACCAACGTTGGCGACAGGCTGATGAGTCCACTTGCTTGAACTGCAGGTTCTCCCTCTTGACTCTTGGTCCTTCCTTCTGAGCTTTTGTCTCTTGGGGTTGCAACTCCCCACTCCGTAAGTCCTTAGTTGTTTGTTCTCTGTGGTCAAAAATGGCCTGGTTGTCTACACCGACTGCCAGTCTACACCATCCCCCCCCCAAATCTCTTCCTTTGCTTTTCCCACATCCTACACAGTCATCTGTCCCAAAAAAACGTGCAGGCTGCAAATATCAGCCGTCAATACAATGTTAAATTTCCTAGAGAAACAGGCAGAAATAAGGATGAGAGGATATCTTATTTAACCCAGGGTCCCTAAAATGTTCAACAAATAATGAACATAAAAAATAAGCACTTTTTCATTCCGTTGTTATGCCAAGGGTCTGAAATCAATGCGTTATGGATTCCACATTTGGAGTGTGTCTCAGTTTGGTGTAGCACATTTCAAGTTCTCCAGGCCCCACAGGGCTGCCTGTAGCAAAAAGGAGTAGGAAAAAGGCCTGTTGGGGCCATCAGACATGGCTCAGACAGCAGGAAGTATGCTGAGCCTTGGCTCATGTCTCCACATACCTCCCTGCAAAATGGGGACACGGGCAAGGACGGCCCGGTGCAGACAGAGGGTGGGCAGCTGGGAGTCCTAGCTGTGGTGGTGGACATGGGGCATCTGGGCCATTCCCTGGGTCCCCAGGGCACTGTGGCAGGCCCAGAACATGTTCACAGGTAGGCGGTCCCTGACGTCTGCTTCTGTCCCGCACCCCCCAGGGCCCAGCAGAGAAGAATGTATTCACTGTGCAGCAAACTTCCACTTCCAAGACTGGAAATGTGTGCCAGCCTGTGGCGAAGGTTTCTATCCAGAGGAGATGCCAGGATTGCCCCACAAAGTGTGCCGAAGGTATGCAATCCTTTCAGACCGTCTCCTTGGCTCAGCCCAGGATTGCTGGGAAATGGATGGGGCTCCTGGTGGCTCAGTCAGTTAAGCGCCCTACTCTTGATTTTGGCTCAGATCATGATCTCAGGGTTGTGAGATCGAGCCCCACACTGGGCTCCATGCTCATCAGAGAGTCGCTTGAGGTTCTCTCCCTCTCCCTTTCCCCTCCCCCCTGCTCTTTCTCTCTCTCTCTCAAATAAATAAAATGTTGGGGCGCCTGGGTGGCTCAGTCAGTTAAGCGTCTGCCTTTGGCTCTGGTCATGATCCCAGAGTCCTGGGACTGAGTCCCACACCAGGCTCCTTACTCAGCGGGGAGCCTGCTTCTCCATCTGCCTACCCTCTCTTTGCATGTGTGCGCTCTCTCCCTCCCTCCCTCTCTCTCTCTCTCTCTCTCTCTCTCTCTCTCTCTCTGACAAATAAATAAATCTTTAAAAACAAATAAATTAATAAATCTAAAAAAAAAATTGCCAGGGAATGGTGGTTCCCTGTGCCAGCAAAGGGGGCTTCCCTAGGGCTGGGGGAGGGCGCCACACCACACCACTAACGGGAGTGCTGGAGGCACAGAGGGGGTACCAGAACCCATTTAGAGCAGAGGGGACCCCTGTAGTTCATGATCACCAAGGTCAAAAGTTTGTTGGTGGCTTTCATTCCTTTGTTCATTTAATGAGTTTTGAGTGCCGCACACTCTGTGGCTGGATCGGGACAGGAAGCAGAATAACGAGGTGCCTGTCTGGAGGTACTTACATCCCTGTAACGGACTCCACAGGAGCTCCTCACCCTCCACAACCCTGTGCCACAGCCCAGGATGCATTCACACTGGTGATGATTAAGGAAACCATGCGTTGGGCTTCGTTGTTGTGTTGTTTGTTGTTGTTGTTGTTGTTGTTTTCATTTTACACTGGATAGAGAAAATTTAGATCCAGACAATGTCCTCATTCTAAAACCATTCCCTGCGTAGTCAGTAAACATAGATTGTAACCCCTCTCCCTCTCCTTTCCATGTGTGTCTGTGTTGGGCACCATTCTTGTTTGGTGGCTTCTAACCCTGTAGCGTCCCTTACCTTCCTCACTGGACATGAGCCATGGGAGAAGCCGTTTGCTTGGCTGTCCTCTTGTCTTGCTGAATGGTTATTGCCTCAGGACTTCATAACCTAGATCCCTAGACAGGCAGGGCAACCTGTCTTGTTCAGTGTGAGAGCAATAATGAGGTGTTGCAAGGTGGCCTTGAGATAAGTAGGGATGGGGGAGGGTTCTTCTTTCTGAAATAAACTCAAAACTAGGGATCCCTGGAGATGCATAGTATAACAGGGCTGGGGAGACCTTGTCCTGCTTTCTGCTCACAGCTGGGGACCCACAGTGGTGTTCCCTCCCCAGGCTGTGTTTGAGAACTGCTCACTGCTCTGGGTTCTAATATATTCTCTTAAAACAAAAACAAGCGGGGAGGCCTGGGTGGCTTAGTCAGTAATGCGTCTGCCTTTGGCTTGGGTCATGGTCCTGAGGTCCTGGGATTAAGCCCAAATCGACCTCTCTGCTCTGCAGGAAGCCTGCTTCTCCCTCTCCCTCTGGCTGCTGCTCACCCTGCTTGTGCTCTCTCTCTCTCTCACTCTGTCAAATAAGTAAACAAAATCTTTAAAAGCAAAAACAAAAGCAAACAACCTTACAGTCAGCCAATGAGAGACCATCAAGTCCTTGCACTTATTGGACTCAAAAAAGAAGGTCCCAAGGGGTTACGTGTCTGCACAGGGGTCAACCCCCTCTTTTGAGCTGGTTTGAAATCGGAATCTTGCCACCTTCACCCAGGTTTGCTGAGTCCTGCATAGGGTCCTCAGCATGGGTGTGTAAAGTAAGCCTTTCATTTTAAGGAGCCCTCTGGTTCAAGTGTAATTACACTAAGTACGGCAGCCCGGGGAGAATGTGGAATTAAACGGTGATAATCACTTCTGTTTGTTAGATGCCCAGGCTTCCACAGGATGCTGGGCATCCCCATAAGTGTGGTTACCAGCCCCCCGCGGGGCACCCAGAAACAAGGGCCTCCCAACCCAGCAGGTGGGATGTAGGCAGCCCCCCCCATGGACCCGGAACCCCTCCTTGACATCAGAAGACAGCAGCTTCTGGGTGCTCACCTCCACAAGAGGGAAAGCTTTCAGCTCCCCAGGGAAGTCCGGTGCTGGGGCTCACACAGCAGATTTTGAAGACACACCTCCAGGAGGAGCCCTGCACTAGGTGCCAAGGTGGTGCAATGCCAGCCTTTCAGGAAGCTCTCCTGGCTCTGAAGACCCTTTCCGTGTGAATTACTCTTGAAGGAAGAACAGTCTTGGTCTGCTTGCTTGTGCAGGGCCTCTCCCCACTCAGGCAGCAGCAGCTTTTAGGATTTGACCTCCTGCAGGCCCCAGGGTGCTGCATGGTGCTGTGGCCAGCCCCGGCTGGTAGGCCTTGGCTGCTCTGTGGGAAAGCCAGGCCAGGACTCAGGCCTGCTGGGTTGGCAGCCAAGATGCCAAGAAGACCTGCAAGGTGAGGCCAAGTGGAGAACCGTCCATGATAAAGATCTCAAAAGAGGTGCTGGACACCCCCAAGGCTTAGAGGACGCAGAAGAGCAATCTATCTCTGAAGATAGCAATCGATGGAGTGCTTGCCTGAGGGGTAGCTAGCGTCTCATGTCCCCAGGCCTCCACCCTGTCCTCTGCTCCCTCTGCCCCCACCCCCGGGGTGGTCAGTGGGGCAGAGACTTCATGCCTGCCTTCGGCTTTGCTCTGTGCTCAGACTGAAGTGTGACAAGACTTGCTGTCTGAGTGTCATGGGGAACAGCCTAAAGAGAAAGGAGAGAGGAGGACCTAGGCCCTGCAATGGAGCAGGGAAGAGGGGAAGAGGGGCTGCAGTGGGCAGGCCCACTTCCGGAGTTTGGCGGGGCAAAGTTGCCATGGTGTTAATGGGGGAAGTAGGTACCATTGAAAGTGACATCCAGAGGTGTTTGGAAGCCCCCTGCCCAACAGGACTACCCGCATGGCAGAAAGGAGCCAAGAGGGTCTCTCAGAGAAGCAGGGACCTCAAGGCAGTTGGTTGGGTAGGGGGTTCCCTGGAGGGACATCATCCTTCCCTGGAAACAGCATAATGCTGGATTCTTCCCCTGAGCTGGGGCCTCCACACCCAAGCCCAGGCTAGCTGACTCCTTGACCCAGGCCTTGCGAGACCCCAAGCAGGGAGCTGCTCAGAGCCTGCCCAGGATTCTCTGCCTGCGGACCTGGGTGATACTGAATTGTGTTGTGTTAAGCTGCTGGGTTTGTGGTGTTTGTGACACAGCCAAAGAAGACGGACATACCTGCATTCCCACTGGGGGCTGGCAGGGAGACCCCAGAGCTTGGTGGAAGAAGTCCTTCTTCTTCTCCAGATACAAGAAGGTAGTCTTCTAGCATGCTCTACTCGATGCTACACTGAAGCACCCCTCACCCTTGGCCTAGGAGTGCTGGCCCCAGGCCTTTGAGACACTGACCTCCCACTGAACAGTGAGGAAAGGCCCTAGTTCTGGTCCTACAGGGGTGGACGGTAGAAGAAGCCAGGGATCCCCAGGGGAAGTCTTCCCTTGTGCTGCGGCATCAGATGTCTGTGGCTGGACCACCCCCAAGGTCCAGCAGGACAGGGGCCAGACCCTAGTGGCCTCCTCAATGTGCACAGGAACAGGGTCCCACCCAGCAGGCACTGCCCCCCCCCCTCCTGGTTGTCTGGAGCCGGTGCTGGCCGAGCTCTTGCTATCGGAGGAGGACAATAGAAGGGCAAGTTTGCCCCCAGGATTTATGAGTAACAGATTACGGGCCTGAACTCCATTTGGGGAGCACTGGGCGCCAGAAGAACAAACCTCACCTCTCCTCCTGGACGACGGCGTGACCCACCAGGGGCTCCACGCAAACGGAATCAAACGTGAAATCAGAACCCAGCGGAAGGCTGCTCGGGGAGGGGCCGACAGGAGCCTTGTTGATGGTGTGTGGCCGCTGACTGGGCAGGTGGCATATGTCCTCGGCAAAGAACTGCCCACACGGGAAGAGGCAGGAGTCCTCTGAGGCGGAGCCAGGCTCCCGCTCCGGATGCCCCGCCCACCCCGCCTGAACTCGGCCTCTGGGGCGGTTCCACCTGCAGCGGGCCTCTCGGAGGAGGGCAGCAGGCTGCAGCACCTTGAGACCCAGTCGCCTACCGCACAGGTCCGCTCGTGGCCCAGCGCGGGTGAGGTGCGGACGCAGGCACTGGGTCGGTGATGGCGAGCTCTTTCTGCAGAGGGCCTGGTGGTCGGTAGTTTGGTCTCCGTCACCGCTATTCCATTCTGCCACCGCGGAAGCAGCCCCCGGTGATCATATTTGAGTGACCCTTCCAGTACAACTGCTGGGTGTGGCTTGCAGACCGGGGTGTGCCGCCTCTCCCCTGGGGTCATGGTGCTGTGCATTAGAAAGAGCCTGGGCCCCATCTCTGGGGCAGGAACTGCAAGAGCCTCACCCTGCCTACCTGCCCTGGGGAGACTCTGGCATCACTGGGAAGGCTGCTCAGCCTCATGGGCCGCAGTGGTCCCTCAGGCCTGCTCGGGGATCGGGTTTGCTACATCCCTGTCCCTGAGTCCCAACCCTACGGTTCAGGACTGGGCAGCTTCCCAGGGGTGCGTGTGCTGATACTGCTTGAGGAACCAGCTGTGGGGTGGGTGCCACAGTGTCCAAGAAGGTGTCCAGGTGAGCCACTGGGACCTGAGCCCATCAGCCCTGGGCAGGCCCCTGCAGACTGGCCGTGACCCACTTCACCCACCCCCAGGGCACTAGTGCAGTCGGGCAGGTGGAAGGACGTGCAGACATGCAGACTTTTGGCTGGACTTTCAGGCCATCAGGGTGAACACAGTTACAGGGCAGGCAGGAGGGTAGGGGGGCTTCGGGAAGGGTGCCTGGAGCGCTCAGGCCCCTTCTGCCAGCGTGAACTGTGTCCTCCTGCAGGTGTGATGAAAGCTGCCTGAGCTGCAAAGGCTCCAGCAGGAACTGCAGCAGGTGTAAGACGGGCTTCACGCTGCTGGGGAGCACATGCGTCACCAACCACACGTGCAGCAACGGTGAGCATCTGTGGGGCTGCCCCTGGAGGAGCCCAGCTAAAAGAGAAAGGAAAAGGAAATGCAGGCACAGCTGCTGCTCGGAACGGGTGACCAGCAGGGCCCCCTCTCATCCTCCTCCTGTCCATTTACTCCTCTCCCATTGGCCAGTGAGGCATCCTGGCCACCAGGCTACTGCTACTGTATTTGTTGGGTGACCCTTAAAACTGATCTTGGGCCTGTACCATTCCCACTCTCATGCCATGAGCCCCGGTGGCCTCGGCGTGCTGAGTTCTCCTAGGAGAGGCCTGACCTCGGGGCTCCAAGCCAGGAGGCCTGGAGGGTCTCAGCCTCAGAGTCCAGAGTTGAGGCCCCCGTGTCCCACAGGGAAGCTCTGCATCTGTGCTGTGGGAGATCCCTGGTTCTTGAGGTCCCCTGGAGACCAGGGAGGGCCATAAAGACATGAAGTCTGAGGGAGACCAGAGCCCAGCTTGGGGATTCCAGGCAGAGGACTCTGGCCTGGAGACATGGTGTG
This sequence comes from Spilogale gracilis, assembly GCA_004023965.1. Lineage (NCBI taxonomy): Eukaryota > Metazoa > Chordata > Mammalia > Carnivora > Mephitidae > Spilogale > Spilogale gracilis. The sequence continues at coordinate 162,245 of PITA01001067.1, read as the reverse complement.
GCAGGGAAGAGTCTATGCTCAGCAGGTCACCAGGAGGCACAGTGTAGGCCAGCTCTAGGCACTATGAGCTGGCTTACAAGAGGGAAAGCTGGCAGTCCCATGGAGCTCTCCCCATCCCTGCCGTGGCCCAGCACAGATTTCACATGCGGATCTCAACATGGCCTCCTTGCCTTGGTGCTTGGTCATGTCTTTGGTTTGCAGAATTGTATGCTTTCCAAGGCTAGGAAGCTCCCTTTTTAGGGTAACACCTACTCAGGTTATATTTTCCAGCCTGCAAAAGTGGGGTGGTCATAGGAGGGTCTCCCAGGTCCCATCAGTGGCCAGGCAGCTTCAAAAGCCAACAGCCAATGGAACGGGCTGGCCTCCCTTTCTCTTCCCCTTCCGCTTTCCATTAGCCTTAAGAGCTCTCTCCTTCCTATCCCATTTGTTTAGGGGTGCTCCCAGGAGACAGGAGCAACTTCCATGCCTGTCCCTTCCAGGCCAGCCCTCCTACCCCACCCCTCATCGCACCCCCAGGGTCTCCCTACTAAGTTTCCCACCACCACACTGATCTGAAAAGAGAGGCATGGGAGCAGTCTTGCTGGTGCAGCCCCCTCCACCTTCCTTACCACCTTAAGTGCCCTCCCGCCCCCCTCGCCTCCCTCTACCCCCGTCTATACCCTTATGAACTCCTGCGTGCTAGGTGCCCCTCTGCCACATCAGGCTTCACATGTCCAGGAGGACGGTGAGGACCACCCTGGCTGCTGGCTCCCCCTTTCTCTCTGACCCCACCCCCTCCCAGCCCATCATGGGGCCCAGGGAGACTGGGTGGTTGGAATCATGTTAACAGGCCCCAAAGTCTGACATGCCCTCCCTTTCTCTTTCCTGGTGGGACCCCAGCTGACGAGACGTTCTGTGAGATGGTAAAGTCCAACCGGCTCTGTGAACGGAAATTGTTCATTCAGTTCTGCTGCCGCACGTGCCTCCTGGCTGGGTAGGGCACCCAGCTGGCCACGGAGAACAGGGCCCCTCCTGTCCATCTCTCCGTCCGTCCATCGATCTTTCCTCCAGACGGTCAGCCCGAGCTTGTTGCAGGGGTGCCCCGCGTGTCTGACAGCTTTATCTTCCCAGGAGCGAGGTCCTTCCGCAGCATCTCTGAGCACCTGGCCCCCAAGGGTGGTGGGCCTCCAGAAGGTGTTCCTCAAACAGCGATAGCCTCTCAAACTCTGCTTGCTGGCCCCGTGCTTCTGGCAAACCCCAAATGGGAACAACAGGAATTCCGGGAATCCACAGCTCCAGCTTTGGAGCAGCTTCTGGGACCATAAGTTTACTGAATCTTCAAGACCAAAGCAGAAAGGCAAGATGCTTGGCTTCACACATCCCTCTTCTTCCCGTGCTTTGTGCAGCCTCCGTGAATCTCACCAGCCAGGCCCCAGGCCGTCTCCCCGTGTGGGGTGCCGGGCCGAGCGCGCCTGCTCCCCCCTGCTGCCACAGAGCAGTCTGGGGGCCATCCAGTCCTACTGTAAATAAAGTAGACTTGGGGGCGTAACATACATGACCACTGGGGATGGAGCATCTATTTCTCCACTGTCTGCTACTTCCGGAACTGCCGTGAATGTCCAATTCCAAATCTGGATGGAAGACTCTTCCTCTCTCTGCTGCACTGTCCTGTCGGTGAGCCAAGCGCCCCTCTTCACTGCATCCTGTCCTGTCGTGTCTCCAGGAGCCTCCTTGTCCCAATGATCACCTCTACCTAATGCAGAGCCTTCTGAGGATGGTCCCCAGGAGGCATCCCGGGGGCCAGGCACAAGGAGCTCCAGTGATGTACGCAATTCCTCTTACCAAAATGGAAACCCAGCCCATGAGTCATTAATCTTATCACTGCCCATTTCGTGGAATTGCTTTTTTGAAATACACTTGGCCTCTGCTGCCGGGAGACTTGTTCTTAAGGTGGCTGCCCCCGTGTCTGGGTGTACTATGAGCCTAACGACACGGTTGGATTTATCTCTGCCAAACCTGTGTAGGCGTTTTATAAGCTACATGTTCTAGTTTTTACCGATGTTAATTATTTTGACAAATATTTCATATATTTTCATTGAAATGCAGACCTGCTTGATCAATTCCCTTTAATAAGGGAGTGACATTTGCCTTAAATTTTTTCGAGCTCGTTCTCCATTTTGTCCTGCTCCCCTCTTTGACTGTAATGCATTTGCCTTGTACCCTAAGAGCTGGGGGAATCCAGCTGTTGTTTATTGAATCCACAAGTTCAAAAGAGAAATCCACAATGTTAACCCTAAGTTAATAAAAGAGTTAACATCCCATGACAAAGAAGCCCGTGTTTCTTTCCAAGGCACAATGATGAAATGATGACCTGTGGGGGTTCACCGATGTGTAAAATGGCTTTATTTATGGTTTGGGACCTCTTTGATGTCATTAAGCAGGAAGTCTTCCAGCTTTAGCGAACATTCGAATGTCTGTGTAATGAAGTCATGGGGGAAATAGCAGAGTTCCAGGCCCAGTGTGTCCTTTGGTAACCGACTTTCTTCGGGCCACAGAAGCCTGGTTGGGTGGAGGGGCTGGATATAGGGATGCCTGCCACTAACGAGGGGGTGCCCGCCACAGCCTGGACCGCATACCTCTTCACCTATGGCTGCCAAGTGGGACTTAATTAGGTCACAGCTTGTCTTCTGCACAGTGACTGAAATCCCTGTACCCATGGATTTTGTGCTGCATGGGATTTTTCACCATGACCTCTCTTTGAGCTCAAAGCTTGTACTTGCTGGGAATCCAGCACGTTTTTGGTGTTTATTTGTAGCCTTTATGGCTATAAATAAAGGAAATGCACCAACTAGAACTGACTTAGGTGAAAACAAAAGTGGGCAAGGGGCCATGTTTTAGGAATCCAGGGTTGACTCGGAATTTCAGGAACAGTGCAACTGGGCCTTGGGTTCCCTGGAGCCAGCATTAACTGTGACCTGGACCCTCATTGCTTTGTAGCCTGTCCTCCTAGCCCCTCAAGTTGATAGGACAAATGACAAGACCACTGACATCTGCCAAGCAAAACTGGTACAAATCAAGTACCCTAGGCAAGCTTTCTGCATCTGCTTCTTGGCCCTGGTTGTCCAGCTTTGTCGGGGACGGTGCATGATCCGCCGTTCCATCCACGCCCAAGCCACCAGAAATTTTGGTGGAGGTACCTGTGAATGTGAATGAAAGCCCAGAGGGGCTTTCCCCACCTAGAATCCAAAAAGCCACTTACCCTGTGGGTCAGGGCAATATGTCCTTGGTGTGCTTATTCAAGACATAGTTCCATTTAATCGTCCTCCCAGTAATCATATCTCTGTATCTCTTATCTGTATTTCTTGATCCCTCTGCCTCAGTGGTCTCAACTTCTGTGAGTTTAAGCAATCACTCTGTACCTTGCAGTAACAATACTAATCCTGTCTCTAGGGTGGGTGCAAAAGCAGTTAAAGATTTAACAGCACCACCCAACTTCCTCACGTGGGAATAATAAGAGACTGGGACCCTTGACAGTCTAGGATATAGAGAGAGGAAGATATCCTATATCTAGGATATAGAGAGAGGGGAAGAAGGAAAGCAGAGCGAAGAGACAAAGCCATGAGACTGAGAGTCTGAGAGATGGAGACACAGACACAGACAGAAAGACAGAGAGCCTGTGCAGAGAGAGGCAAAGGCAGAGAGAGCAAATCAAGAGAGAGCGGAGCAAGAGATAGACAGAAAGAGAGACTGAGGCAAAGGCTGAGAGCCTGCGAAGCAAGAGACTGAGACTGAAAGAGAAGCAGAGAGAGCAAGATAGACAGAACCAACTGTTTGCCTAAAGCTAGATTGATGTAACTAAAAAGCTTTAAATAAAGAACCCTGAAGACACAGTTTTCAGGAGCGGAGAATCCCACGCCACTCTTCGCGTCCGGTCTCCTCATTTTATCGTCGACTCCGTCACCACCTTCGGGGAACCCCGACCGTTATCCTTGCTGGGGCTGGCTCCCGGCACAGCTTCACATCAGTGTTCATCCGGCCATACCAGCTGTGGCCGCAGGGACGGCTGGTGTAGCAGAACACGGCTACAGGGAGCTTTCTGGCTGGAGGAAGGGAGCACCATGCAGCTCTGAGAAAGTGGGGCGGCCCACACAGCCCACAGTTGCCCACCATGAGCATGAATCGACTGCAGCTGTCAGTGTGAGGCCACGAAGGAACGAGTGAGTGTGTTGGGGAGACATGTCCCCAAATTCTGTGGCACCTCAGAGTGGTCCCGGCAGGCTCATCTCAGACCTGCTGTGACTGGATACTTTGGAACTGCTGAAAGGGTTGGGGGGGGAAGCTGCACTTTTTACGGAAGATACACCTATAACAGAAAGGGGAGGAATTGAACTTTAAAGAAACCAGAAGGGCAACATGGCATAAAGGTGGCTAGCTGTAGAGTGCACTTGAATTTGGAGAGACTGCCCTCCACTGCATTTGAATCACCGTAGTATGGCTGAAGAGGGCTATATGCTTAAATGCTTGAGGTATAAGGGGGCCCCTGCGAGGAGGTGAGGGATGGAGGTCAAGATCCGAGGCTGGAAAGGGAAGGAGGTGGAGAAGTGAAGCAGAAAGGACATTTTAATGAGAACAAATAGGGATAATGCAAATCAAGGCCATTCTCCAGCATCTTAACATTCTGCCCATTAAGCTGGGAGGCACCTGGGTTCTGGCTACGGTGGGAAAGAAGTCTGCCTCCTACCCCAGTCTTTGCTGAGCTTTCTTTCCTTGAACCCAGACCTTACTTATCCTTCCCAGCTGGCTGCCCAAGACCTTTCCTGCCAGCCCAGGCTCTGTAGTTTGTGCACAGAACAGCACGCCTAGATGATACAACACTGAGCACCCAGCAGATCCCAGGGTCTTGGGGTTCAGTTCCCAGCACCCAAAGTCCCCCCCGCAAACACACACATACAATGTACCAGCCACACTAGGACTGATCAGATACCTCTTGGGCTCCCTTTGAGCAAAAAGGAACAAAAGTGCTCAGAGCAGAGACCATTCTGTTGCCAAAAACAGTAGTTCTCAACCTGTTGGTGATTTCTGTCTCCAGGGGGATATTTGTCAATGTCTGTAGACATTTTTGGTTGTCATAACGGTATGTACTGACATCTAGTGAGCTGAAGCCAGAGATACTGTTAAACATTCTGCGGTGCACAGGACAACCCCACAATTATCTAGCCCCAAAATGTCAACAGTGCTGAGGTTGAGAAACCCTACCCAAAGGAAATGAAATAAAAAAGGTAATCTCAACTTCATAGGGGTGTCGTACAATGAGTAAAACCACCTATAGTTTGAATGATGTCTCTGTCCATGTATTGAAGCAAGCGAAATCCATACAACTTTTCGTTTTTCGAAGAAACTCCTTTTAATCCAGAAAAGGAAGGGCCAAGTAAAATTGGCTCTCTGGTCTAAGGACTCCACCTGGCGGTCCTCTCTGGAATTAAGTGTTCTGGATTATTTTGATTTCACCTTTTTGAGACAATCTTGAAGTAAAATTATAGAAAAGTTGCAAATAGAGTACAGAGAAATGATTTTCTGAGCAATTTGAGAGTAAATTAGTGATATGATACCCTATTACCTCCAAAATAAAAATCTTTTCCTACAAACAAGGACTTTCTACACAGCCACCAGGATCAGGAAGTTAACACCGATAGATTACTACAATCTAATTCTCTGACTGGATTCAAGTTTTGTGAATTGTCCCAATAAAGGCCCTTAGCAAAAGGGTACACTTTAGGTCACTCTTTGCATTTAGTCATTATGTCTTTTTAATCTTCAATCTAGAACAATTCAGTTCCCTGACTTTCATGACCTTGAACCTTTTAAAGACTACAGACCAAGTTATTTGTAGGCTGTCCCTCAGTTTGTATTTATTTGAGGTTTCCTCATATTTCCATCCAGGTTATGCCTCCTGGACAAGGAACTCTCAGATTTGATGCTGTGTCCTTCTAATTGCAATCTAGTAAGTGCATCATGATTTTGATTTGTTCCATTATTAGTGATATTAACATTGATCACTTGATTAGGGTTCTGCCCCCCACCCTGCTCCCACCTGCTAAAGGATGTTTGCTTTTAGCATTGTCCACAACATCATGCTGAAGATCCCAGCCAAAGCAACAAGCCAAAAAATAAAGAACTATTTAAAAAAATCGGAAAGAAACAAATCAAACTGTCATTATCTTAGCATGGTTATATACATAGAAAATGCTTATGAAGTATTAGAACCAAAAGAATGCTTATGAAGTATTAGAATTAATAAGTGAACTTAGAAAGACTGCTGGATACAATGCTAGTATTAATTATATTTCAACTAGAAATTGTTGGAATTGTATTTCAACTATATTTCAATATAGGAGAAACAAATAAGACAAGGGTGTTTTGTGGTTTTTTTTAGCTTTTGATGCTTTTTTAGATTTTTCTAAAAAGATTTTATTTATTTGACAGAGAGAGAGAGAGACAGTGAGAGAGGGAACACGAACCAGGGGAGAGGGAGAAAGAGAAGGCTTCCTGTTGAGCAGGGAGCCTGACGCAGGGCTCTATCCCAGGACCCTAGGATCATGACCTGAGCCAAAGGCAGACACTTAACGGCTGAGCCACCCAGGCACCCCACCTTTTTATGTTTTGATGTTTACAATGGTAGCAAAAACTATCATATACCTAGAATAGGTCTAGTGAAAGATGTATAAGACCTCTACACAAAAAACTACAAGACACCAAAAGAAATTAAATAAAATTTAAATAAATGTAAGGTTACACGATGTTCATGGATAGGAATACTCCATTTTGTAAAGACATGGATTCTCCAAACTACAAATCCAGTACAATATAAATCAAAGCATGTATTCTTTCTTAGATGCAAAATGGACCTAAAATTTATACAAAACTTCAAAGGACTTAAAATTTATACTAAAGAATAACCAAAACAATCTTGAAAAAAACTGTGAGCCCCTTTTTTAAGGCAAATATCAAGTTTTTAAATGACAGTATGATATTATGCAAGAATAGGCAACTAAACCCATGGAACAGAATAGCTAGCCCAGAAGCAGCACTTCATATATTTGGGCACTTATTTTATGAAAAAGGTGGCACTTCAGAGCAGTGGGGAAAGCATGGTCTTTTCTGTAAATGATATTGGGTCAAATGAATATCCATATGGGGAAAAATATATCTTAATTCCCACCTCAGACTATACACAAAAATCTATTCCAGACAGACTACAAATCTAATGTGAAAGGTGAAACAAGAAATGTTTAGAAGAAAAGAATTCATGATTTGGGGGTGGGCAAATTTCTCAAAGAGGGCTTAAAAGAACATGAAAAGTTCATAAATTATACTACATTAAAACTAAGAACTGTTCATCAAAAGATACCATTAAGAGATGAAAAGGCAATCCACAGAGAGAGGGAACATACTCACTATACATATATATCACAAGAACTCATATCCAAAAAATATAAAAGTTGACAAATCAGTAAAAATAACAGCCCAAGAGAAAAATGTGCAAAACAGACCCTTCACAAAAGCAATGGCCCAAACAGATAATAAAGATATATTTTTAAAATTCTCACCTGTGTTCGTACTTAGGAAAATACAATTAAATCCACAGTGCAGGGGCCCCTGGGTGGCTCAGTCATTAAGCGTCTGCCTTCAGCCCACATTGGGCTCCCTGGTCCAAGGGAAGCCTGCTTCTCTCTCACTTGTATTCCCCTCTCTCGCTGTGTTTCTGTCAAATAAATAAAATCTTAAACAAAGAAAAAATAACAACAAAATTATTTGGGTGTATATGTACAGACACAAAACCCTCTAACCAGAAAGGAAAAGATGAATTACATAAAAATTAGAAATTTCTAGTCATCAAACAATACCACTAAAAGTGGAAAGGCCAATATGTAGAAAAATGTTTCCTGTCCCAGACCTACATGACCACAGTGAAATCCACACCCCACCACAAAAGAGAGGGCAAAAGACAATCAGTGGGTAGGGTTTCCCAAGCTTAAGTTCTTCCTCTCTCTGATGACTCCTCGCCAATTAGACCATCTAAAAGCTTGTTCCCATTGCAAATGGGTGAGGAGGCCATTTTCATAGCCTTTTGATTTGAACTGCAGCCCAGATTCTGACTTGGTGTCTTGGGGAATAGGATGTTATCCTAAACAGAACAAAATGATTACAATTTGTGTTTTACAGCATTGGTGACTTGTACGAGGACAGTTTCTGGTCTCTATGAATTCTTTTGTATTTAAGCAGTTTAACATCCCCCCAAAAAAGGTGCAAAGGCAAGGCACAGGGTGTGCTCACATCCAGAATATCTAAAGCAGTCCCATAAGTCAATAAGAAAAAGGCAGACGATCCCGTAGGAAAAAAAAAAAAATAAGAAAGAAAAAGCTCAGAGACTTGAATGAGCACTTTGCTAAAGATATCCGAATAGACAACATACATGACAAGGTCCTCAACTTCATTACTTAGAGAAAAACTAATCAAAACAATAGTGCAATACCTCTATACAGTCACCAGAATTCCCATAATTATGTTTTATATTATTATTATTATGAGAGAGAGCACACGTGGGTGAGCGCACACCCACATGGAGCAGAGTGGGAGAGAGATTATCCCAAGCAGGCTCCATGTGGAGCCCAGAGGGGCTAGATTCCACTACCTGCAGATCATGACCTGAGCCAAAATCAAGAGTCTTATGCTTAGCTGACTGAGCCACCCAGGCTCCCCTCAATCACCACAATTATACTGACAATACTAATTAAGCTGAAGTTGAAAGCATGGAAACCCTTACACACAGCTACAGTATGTATATTATTTCAGCCTCTTCGCCTGATAGGCATTACCTATTACCATACACTGTATCCCAGAAGTTCTACTTCTGGAGAAACTCAGGCACGTATGCATTGGAACCATGTTCAAGAAAATGATAGTAACATTATTCAGAATAGCCCCAAACGGAAACAGCCCTAATGTCCTTCAACAGCACAATGGCTAAGTTATGGTGTAAGATATACAATGAAATTCTGTACAGTAGCAAAAGTAAACCGTTGCTGCACGCAACCTGGATGAATTCCAGTCATAATACAAAGCCCAAGAAACCGGCAGAAAAGCACACTACATGATTCTATTTGTATCAAAAGCAAGCATAAGTCGGGGAGCCTGGGTGGCTCAGTTGGTGAAGGGTCTGCCTTCCACTGGGGTCATGATTCCAGGATCTTGGGATGGAGCCCATGTTGGGTTTCCCACTCAACAGGAATCGGTTTCTCCCTCCCCCTCTGCCCCTACCCTCTACCCCTTGCGCATTCTCTCTCAAATAAGTAAAATCTTGAAAAAAAAAAAACCAAAAAACAAACGTAAAACTAATCTATGGTGTTCCAGTCCTGGTTGCCTTGAGAAGGGAGGGAGGCTTTCAGAAGTGTTCATTTTCTGGACCTGAAGGCAGCAACGCAGGTGTTCTCACTCTGTAGCTATTCGTCGCCTTGCAAATTCCTGGTTTGCGCACTTATCTGTATATCATGTTTCCATTAAACATTTAAAGGTCTGGAGATCACAGGCCTAACAGGAAACTGAACAGGGCGCGGAGCCAGGGCAATCCCAAGGAAGTGGCCCTCTGATTGACCTTGCCCTGGTGCTCACGTAGTAGCCCGGCGGGCGAAAGCACCGCATCGGGCGGGAATGGGAACCTGAGGTCCTGGATCCTTCACTGGATCCCACGGATGCCCGCCCCTCCTGAGTGGAGTAAGGAGAGACACAACGTCTCCTCCCACCTCCAGGTTCATCGATGCATGGAGAAAGTTCCACTCGGGTGCTTTCATATTTTGCTTAACTTGCGGACACAAACACGGGGCCCTCTTCCAAACACGCCCCAGGGAAGAACCCACAGCCGGAAACAAGTTCAACACCCGCTTGGACCTCCGAAGAGAACGAGGTCGGGGGCGTGGCTGTTCGATTGCTTCAGCCTGGACGCCGAGGTACGCGCGCATGAGCCGGCTGCGATTGGTGGTGCCTGGCGGTGGGGCGCGGGGGACGCTGGGAAGTCTGGCGGGCTGGAGGCGGCGGGAATAGCCGGCGGGCGGTGGCACGGACTGCGGGAGGCGGCAGGATGGTTAAACTGACGGCGGAGTTGATCGAGCAGGCGGCTCAGTACACCAACGCCGTGCGGGACCGCGAGCTGGACCTCCGGGGTGAGTTTAGGGGAGTGGACGGGCCTCCGCGCCCCGCCGCGTGCGCGGAGGGCCGGCGCTTGGCCAGGAGGCCTGCGTTGTGGGCGCCAAGCCGGGCGGGGCCAGCTGGGTCTTGCTGATGTTGCCCCCAAAAGCATCCCTGGGCCCTTCTAAGGTTTCAGTTACCCCCGCTCCCACTCACACGCCGAGCCGATTGATCACTTCCTTATCCGCACCCGTGGGCCTCAATTAGGCCATGCTTGGCGTATTTTGCAGTCTGGACTGTTTGAGAGCTGGCACAGTGTTAATAGTTGTAATCCTAATGCTTCGCGGCTCGTTGGTTCTCAGTAAATAGATTGCACTCTTACTGTGGTGGTATAGGTAGGATACGTGTTCATTACCTGTAATTTGCGAGGGAGGCTATGAAGTCTGAGTGAGAACTAAAGCGCCAGTTTCCGAAAGATCTTAGCTTCAATTGTCTTATATGTCCTTCTTACCAAAACGTTTTAGGGGCACCTGGGTGGTTCAGTCGGTCAAGCATCTGCCTTCCGCTTAGGTCATGAATCCTGGGTCCTGGGACCGAGCCCCAAAGCGGGCTTCCTTCCCAGCGGATGTTCTCTCTGCGTGCCGCTCCCCCTGCTTGTGCTCTCTCTCTCTCTCAAATAAAATCTTAAAAAAATTTTTTTTTAATTTATGAGTGCCCCACGTAAGGTGGTGGAAGCTCTGAACTATTTAAATTCATATAGCCATTTCAACCTTAGAAAGGCCTGTTAAATTGGGAGGGCAGGCGTCTAATCAGCGTTTCTAGAAGATGACTTTTTAGGAAGAGTAAGAACAGCAATAAGAAAATACAGTATAGGCCTGCAGTTTGGCTCCCAGGACAACACTGGCTGAGGTGCAGCACTACTTCGGGCTCTGCTTTCGGTTTGGATCCCTTGCCGACAAAGCCCAGTGCTTTTATTTTGTTGAAATTAAGTTTAGAGAAAAGTTCCCTTAAGAAGTAAATGACTGCTTTCACTCCTGGCGCAGATTGATCTTTGCGGTATCTCTGAGTCTGAAGTGTCTGAAGTGCATCAAGTGTTGAGGATGCTTGTTTTGGTGTAGCACTTACTTTTTTTTTTTTTTTAAGATTTTATTTATTTACTTGACGAAGAGAAACACAGCAAGAGAGGGAACACAAACGGGGGGAAGTGAGAGAGGGAAAAGCAGGCTTTCCACGGAACAGGGAGCCCTATGCCAGGCTTGATCCCCCAACTCCGGGAACACGAGCTGAAGGCAGACACGCCCCCTATGTAGCACTGACTTTGATGTAGCCCTTGCAGCTCTGAATTATGTACTTTAACTGTGGCTTGGGTTCACCTCTTTGTTCTTCCAGCACCTAGCACAGTAGTTAGGCCCATTTTAACAAATCTGTGAGTATTTGAGTGAATTGTTCCTAGGGTGGCTTATTATGGTGTATAAACCGTTGACCTTGAACTCTGAATTGGAGCTGGGGGAGGTGGTGAGTAGGGGGGAACTGTCATGATATCAGGAGGATAACCTGATAAGTTCTCTGAATGTAGCTGTGTGAATGCAAAAGAGGTTAAGAACTCTTGTCCAGAGTGTATGAACAAGACTCGGACACTGGCCATAAGCAGCCTGCAATGTAAATTCTCATGTCGTTTAGCCATTTCTGGGGATCTGACTAGAATAGAGTGAGGCACTCAGTAAATATTAAATGTTAGCTACCAGTATTGCTATTAATAAGTGTCCTCATTCCCATAGCCCTTGTCCTTGTTGTCATGACTTTTCATGTCCACTCCCTAGAGGAAGCTTCGTGGCAGCCAGGACACGTGACTCTTGTTCCTCATTTTATGTACCGGTTACTTGCACGGTGTCTGGCACAGTGTAGGTGCTAGGTAAACACTTTCTGAATAAGTGGAAGCTTTGAGTCAAGTTACCATAAAGTACTGCTACGGTTTTAATGTACCTTTTAACCATATTAATACCTGTGTATTTTTTCCCTTCCATTTTACAGGGTATAAAATTCCCGTCATTGAAAATCTAGGTGCTACCTTAGACCAGTTTGATGCTATTGATTTTTCTGACAATGAAATCAGGAAACTGGATGGTTTTCCTTTGTTGAGAAGACTGAAAACATTATTAGTGAACAACAATAGAATATGGTAAGTGTCTGTTAGTGGAAAGTAATTTCTTTCCGCTAGAGTGAATGTTGCAGTGTTCCCTGAAGAAGCCATAGTACTTAACTGCCAGGTGAGCCTACATATTTCTTAAAATGAGAAGCAAGCTGCACTTTTCCCATATAGGTCCAGAGATTAACCTGATATTGGTCTTGTTTTATTTGCATCTGTTCAGAAATACTTATATATTCATAGTAATATTTAAATTACAGACATGCTGTTTTGTACATATTTTGGCATCTAAAACAATAATTGTAATTATCAGAGGGATCATATTAAAAAGAGTAAGGTTCAACAATTACGTATTTATTTATGTAGATAGATAGATGATAGATAGATTCAAAGATTTACGGGAGGGGGGGGGCACACATGTGCACATGCCCACACAGAGAGAAGGAGAAAACTCAAGCTGACTCCCCACTGAGTGTGAAGCCCCATGCAGGGCTCTGTTCCAGGACCCTGAGATCATGACCTGAACCAAAATCAAGAGTCAAACACTTAACTGACCGAGCCATCCTGGCACCCCCAGCATTTATATTTTCGACTGAGTGTCTCTACCTCATATCCTCTGCCATTTTTTCTTTACAACTGATTTTTAGAATATTACTTACTGAAACTGAGGGTTTTATTTAACCCTCTTTCCTCACCTCTGAGTAAATTTTATCAAAAAAAGTTATTGAAGATCTTAGTGTCTTCAAGAAGTACTAGGTAGTGGCTGGCTTTTTAATATTTTTGAATTTCTGTTTTTAAAAAATATATTTATTTGAGCACCTGGGTGGCTCAGAGCGTTAAGCCTCTGCCTTCAGCTCAGATCATGATCTCAGGGTCCTGGGATCGAGTCCCACATCGGGCTCTCTGCTCACTGGGAACCTGATTCCCCCTCTTTATCTGCCTGCCTCTCTGCCTATTTGTGATCTTTCTCTCTGTCAAATAAATAAAATTTTTTTAAAAACATATATATATATTTGAGAGAGAGAGAGTCCTCACAGTGCAAGTGAGGGGAGGGCAGAAAGAAATAGAGAATCTTAAGCAAACTCCTCGCTGTGCATGGAGCCTGGCTCGGGGCTATATCCCAGGTCCCATAGATCACAGCCTTCCCCAAAATCAGGTTTCAGATGCTCACCTGACTGAGCGCTGCAATGACTTGCTTTTTTAAAATAGAGCGCTGCAATGACTTGCTTTTTTAAAATAGGCATATTTCTCATGAGTTAATCATTCCCTTATTGTGTAGTTGTTGATCGTGCACCTGGGCTGTGAACGCAGAATCACTTGTTTTTCTGTGCTGCCTGCACAGAAGTCATGAAGTAAGCTGAGTCGTTTGTTCTCCACGGGAGTTTCTTCTTCTCTTAGCTTTCACTAGACAAAATAGTAATGGAAAGAACCCCAGGCAACCCTCAGGGGGCATGGGTTCTAAAATCATCCAACTTTCTCCACTAACTAGCTAACCCTGTGACCCTAGATAAGTTTTCTTCTTTGTGCTTCATTTTCCCTCTGTCAGGGTGTTGAAAGAAAGATCTCTAAAACTCTTCCACCTATGGAGTCTGAAATCTTCTGTACAAGGACTTAGATAAAATTGTGAGCTTACCTGGGATGCCTGGGTGGCTCAGTCATTAAGCGTCTGCCTTCTGCTCAGGTCATGATCCCTGGATCCCGGGATAGAGTTCCGCGCAGGAAGCCTGCTTCTCCTTCTCTCATTCCCCCTGCTTGTGTTCCATTTCTTGCCGTATCTCTCTCTGTCAAATAAATAAAATCTTAAAAAAAAAAAATTGTTATCTTACCTACTTTTCACTTTTATGAAGAGTCTTTTTTTTTTCCCCTTCATTTTAGCCGTATAGGTGAGGGCCTTGATCAGGCTCTACCCTGTCTGACCGAACTCATTCTCACCAACAATAGTCTTGTGGAACTGGTAAGTCAAACTGGGGTGGGGAGAATGTCGGGGGCGGGGAGGAGTTAAAGGTGCTGTATTGCCTCTTATAGACAATTTAGAAAATCCAGAGAATTCTCTCATCCTTTGTCTTTTTCGTAATTCAGAATCTGGGCCTCTTTCGGTTAAACAGCTTTTTCTGCTCTGTAGCTCATCTTTTGACGGTCTTGATAGAAAAGTTCTTAATTTAAGCGTAGTCCAATTTATCAGTCTTTTTTTGTTGTGGTTGATAGTGCTTTTTGATGGTCTGTCAGACTTCCACTATAGAAAGAGTTGTTTTCAGTAAACATGAGTTGTGTTCTAGAACGGCAGTGTCCAGTATGGTAGCCACTAGCCACAGGCAGCTGCTCTGAATTGCAATGTCCTAAGAACTGTAAAATATATAACTGGTTTCAAAGACTTACATCCCCAACGGATGTAAGCTATCAGTTTTTTATATTGATATTGAAATGATAATATTTTGGATAATAGTTTACATAATATACTACTAAAATAAGTTGCACTTGTTTTTTTTCTTTTAGTTGGCTACTAGAAAACTTTCAGTTACGTATGAAACATGTTAAATTTTGTTGGACAGTTACATTCTAGAATCTGTTGTTTTACTCTTCACATTGAGATCAGTAATCCACTTGGAATTGGTTTTCCTGTGAGCTAGGGGCAAGTTTTATTTTCTCTGTTTGGGTGTAATTATGTTGACCTGCTTTTTCTAATGTTTTTGCTCTGTGTAATTTTTAACAAAATTTAGCTCATACATATACATTGTTTGAAACCTTAATTTTTCACTTAAACATTGGATGCCTACGTCTGTATTCTATAACTTGATTTTGTGTTATTACGACCTTGCCTCCCTTCCCTGTTTCCATGATTCTTTCTTTCCTGGTGGACTGGGTCCAGAGCTTCCTTCAGGTTCTTTTTTTTTTTTTAAGATTTTATTTACTTGACAGAAACACTGCTAGAGAGGGAACACAAGCAGGGGGCGTGAGAGACGGAGAAGCAGGCTTCCCGCTGAATGGGGAGCCTGATGTGGGGCTCGATCCTGGGACTCTGGGATCATGACCTGAGCCAAAGGCAGACGCGCAACAACTGAGCCGCCGAGGTGCCCCTTCCTTCAGGTTCTCAAAGGAGTACTTGACTCCGGAAGTAAGAAGGCACGGGTCCGAGGCCATGTCTTTTCTAAAATATATGAGGTATTCTACCCAAAAAGCACATTCATAGGAAATGTGTGGCATGATAGAGGCTGTTTGATTTTTTTTTGTTTTTTGTTTTTAAGATTTTATTTGAGAGAAGAGAGAACTTGCAGCGGGGAGAGGGAGAAGCAGTCTCCCGCCCTGAGCAGTGAGCCGAATATGGGGTTCAAACCCAGGACCTGGGATCATGGCCTGAGCCACCCAGGTGCCCAGAGCTGTTTGTATTTTTGTGTATGTTGTAATTACATTTTAAATTGTTTGTAAAAATGAAGGCTGAGTCTGCACTATCAGTTACTGAAGTAGGTGTGTTAAAATCGCACAGGAATAGTGCATTTGATAGTCTCCCTACTGTTCTGTCCATTTTAATTTTATATATTTTGAAATTCTTTTAGTTGACACTATACAAATTTTAAATTGTTAATACCTTCCTTGTGAACTAACCTTTTTATTACTCTGTCGAGCCCCTCTTCATCTCTTTTAGTGCTGTTTTACCTTGTTTGTTTATCTGCTGTAATATGTCAAAACAAGCTTCCTGGGGCGCCTGGGTGGCTCAGTTGGTTAAGGACTGCCTTCAGCTCAGGTCATGATCCCGGAGACCCGGGATCGAGCCCCACATCGGGGTCCCTGCTCGGCAGGAAGCCTGCTTCTCCCTTTCTCACTCCCCTGCTTGTGTTCCCTCTCTCGCTGTGTTTCTCTCTGTCGAATAAGTAAATAAAATCTTAACTAAAAAAAAAGACTTTCTTTTAGTTAGCATTTATATGATGTTATTTTTCCATCCAAAAGTTACTTCCAGCTCTTCTGAACCCTGTATTTTAGATTAAAACATGATAAGATTGTTTTGTTAAATACAGTGTGAAGTCTTTCTTTTAAATGAAGTATTTGGTTTGTTTACATTAAATTTATTTACTGGTATATTTGGGTTTGTCTGTTCTCTTTTCTGCTGTTTAGTATTGATCCACCCATTCTGCACTTCTTTTTCGCTCATTTACTGTGTTTATGTTCACTCTTTCTCTCATTCTTTTCCTACTAATAGTGTAGGAATTACTAACTCCTATTCTTAGTATTTTAGGAATTAAAAATACATATATATTAAAGTTTCCAGGTAACCAATACCTTTAGTTTCTTAAATAGTAGTGACCTTAAACATTTCATACCTCCCAACATATTATTTATTGGTTCTGTCTTTAAGAAACCCATCAAGACATCATCATGTTTTACACAGTTTGTGTATGTCTGCGTGTGAGCGTAACAAAAGTTGCCATTTGTTGTTTCGGGTTTTTTTGTTTGTTTGCAGCTTTATTGAAGTATGAGTGATAAATAAAGATCATATGTCTTTAAGGTATGCAATGTGATTTTTGATAGATGTATATATACATTGTGAAGTGATTACTGTTACCAAACTAATAACATATCCATCACCTCACATACTTTTTTGTTGGTATGGTAAGAATACTTGAGATCTGTTCTTAGCAGATTTAAAATATATAGTAGTACATTATTATGAATGATAGTCACTCTGTTGTACATTAGATCTCCACAACTTTTAGTAACTGAAAGTTTGTACTCTTTGATCAATAGCTCATTTTCCCTTTTTCCCCACCCCTCAGCCTCTGGTAGGCTGTGAGTTGGTCTTTTTTTTTTTTTAGATTCCACAAACAAGTGAGATCATGTGATATTTGTCCCTTTCTAGGTCTCCTGTGTATTTCTGAGTGCCCTTATGCCAGTAGCATGCTCTAGAGCTCCCTCCCATGGTTGTTTGTGAAGCATTTAAAAATGGCAGCTGCTTTTCTGAACTCCTGGAGCTCTGTTTCCCTCTTGCTTTTATCTGTACTTTTTCCTTGTTGTCCCTCTTGCCCCTGCCCTGCTCAGTTTCAGTCTGGTCCTAGCAGTTTCTCGACATTGTAGGGCTTTGTCTTGGAAAGGATACCATTTGTGGTTAGTATTAAGCGCCGGGGCCCAGATTGTCTGGCCCCTTCCGGCTTTATCCCAGGCTTGCTGCAGTCCTCCTGGGCGTGTGCAAATCTGCCGGCAGCTGCTCTCAGACTGACGTGACCCGTGTTGGTCGTGTCAGAGTCCTCTGGTTCGTCAGGTGCCTCCCTGCTGCTTCCTACACAGATGCTTGTCCCGTCTTGCAGCTCTCACAGTGGTCTGTCCCTTCCTATTTCTGTCTTAGGGTTCTTAGGGTTCTATCTTAGGCCAGAATGCCTTTTTATCTCTGTTAGTCGTAGCTGTTGACAGTAGGCTTTTGCTTTTGTTATCCTTGCTGTACTATTATTTATGGGGTAATTTAGGAAGATTCAAAAACTAACCTGCCCTTGTCCCATAATTGGGTCTTTTTTTAAAAAAAAATATACTCCTTGTCCTCGAATAATTATCTGAAGCATTTTGAGGGAGGTTTGAATAAAGATGCCTGCCCCGGATGATGGTATGATGCCTGTGTCACCAGACTCATGCAGGTACTAGTGGGGAAAACCACCTTACCCCCAGGTTCAAGTTTGAGGTTCCCCGTGTGAATAACTTACTCTGAAGTTACATAAACTTTGACATGTCTTTTCTAAATCATTGGTTAAAAATTCTCACCCTTTGGAGGTTGCTACAGGAAATAAAAAAAAATTTTTGTCTCCTGCTATTGAGACAGAAACTCTTAATGGCTAAAATTGTAAATTTAAGAAGCTCAAATCACTTTCGCAGTTTGATCAGTAGTAATTTATTCCTCATTGGTGCTGTGCTAGTATTGTGCTGGGTGCTAGGGCAGTAAAAAAAGAAAAGATAAGAGGAGCCCTTGCTAACAAAGTTCTCTGCTGTTTCAGAGCCTCAAGGTTTTCATGTTCTTACCTGTGACCATTTCTTTTACAGGGTGATCTGGACCCTTTGGCATCTCTCAAATCACTGACTTACCTAAGGTACGGAAATGATTGGTGGTGGTGACAGCGAAGCCATTTATAGTAACACCATTATCAGCCTTGATCTTAAGAAGTTAGTGAGAAGGACCTTTCAAAAACAAGGAGTGAAAATACTTCCTTTAGATCCGGTGCTCTATTAAAACTTCCCTAATGTTAAAGACACTGAAATATGAAAAAATCTGAACTTTTCCGTAGCTTACTCATTTGAGTCTATTAAAATGGACCTCTTAGAACTATGAACAAGACTGGCATTATGTTATTCCTTTTCTTGTAGTATTCTAAGAAATCCTGTAACAAATAAGAAGCATTACAGACTGTATGTAATTTATAAAGTTCCACAAGTCAGAGTACTGGATTTCCAGAAGGTGAAACTAAAAGTAAGTAATGTTCTGTTGGTTGTAAATCATTATAGATTCATGTATTTTATTTTATACTTTTGTTATGGATTTTTCCAATTGCCTAATGGGTTTTTACTATTGGTTGTAATAAAAAGTGTGAAAGCAAATTGTTAAATCATTTATTTTTCATAGCAGAGTTTACTAGTAGGACTTGGGTTGACGCTGCCTAGTAGGTGTGTTCAGAGGCACCGTGAGCACCGTGGACAACGGACTCTGTTTAGATACATTACCCCCCCCC
>PITA01001067.1:58438-133183 GCA_004023965.1 Spilogale gracilis | reverse complement strand
CGCTTTTCAGGATATTATTAACACGCTGAGAGAAAGAGTTCATCCCCAACTGCTTCTATGAACAGTGACATTCAGCACAGTGTACCTAATGTCCAGAGCATAACCAAGCAAGTTGGGCAACCCTCATCTCCTGACTAGTTTGTCACTATTTATACACAAGTATATATATTTTTTAAAATTTTTAAAGGTTGTGTTTATTTGAGAGAGAGAGAGAGAGACAAACGGAGTGTGAGAGAGAACATGACGGGGGAGGGGACAGTAGGAGAAGCAGACTCCCAACTGAGCAGGGAGTCCCATGCTGGGCAACATCCCAGGACTCCAGGATCATGACGGAGCAGAAGGCAGACGCCCACATGACTGAGCCACCCAGGTGCCGCTCTACACAAGTAGGTTTAAGACGGATCCCAAATCAAGTATTGCAGTCCTAATCCCAATAAATAGTTCAGTTTTAGCTCATCCGGTTCCTGCAAGGTACCAGATCGAGTGAGAAACCACTTCAAAACAAAGAGTGATGGTTCATCACCTTTTATAAGTGAGAGGAAAACATCAAGGAGGGGATAAAATTTCTCCCTTCTAAACTCATCAAATCAATGGCTGTCTTCACATCCTTAATTGACAAAATCCGGAGTCCTCAATTTCCCCATTTCAAGAGCCCATTTTCAAGGCGAAAAAGCTTTGACGTCATCCCCTCTTCGCTGTCTTTTCAGGACTGTATTCCTGATTCTCCACCCTCCTTTCGAGACACAGGTAGGCATGTTCACTTTAAAAACTTCTCCAAAAACACTCAACCTCAAATTTCAAGTATGGTGGTGAAAGTAGGCCTTGGGGCGGTAGTGACAGGAGAGGAGTGGAAAGCTGTGGAGGAGGGCTCTGAGAACCGGGAAGAAGCCAGCAAACTATTCTAAACAATAGGCCTTAAGACACCTAGTGGTGTGGGCTTCGATACGTATTGGAGCCCACTGCTTTAATTCTTTCCCAAGAGGTTTTGTCTCTGGAGGGGAGGGGAGGAGAATCGTCAGGGTCGACCGGACTTCCTTAGCCTGAAATGTAACCGGAGCAGCTAGAGGAGAAGGCTGCCCAGGGTTTCATCTCCAGGCCTTGGGGGTAGATCTCGGTGGCCTGGTTTCTGCCGGCCGAGTTGTTGCCCAATGGGCCCGGGGCAAGGATGCGGGCGCGAGTCCTGCAGCGCCTAACGCCCCGTGACCTCGGTGTGCAATCAGTGCAAACGTAAACCTGCCACACGGAGTCGGTCGGAACAGCCACCGCGCAGCCTCACTCCCGCTCGCCGCCGCCTGACACCGCCCCGACCGGCTCTCCGGGACCGCCCGGCTGGCCACGCCCTCGTCGTGATTGGCCGAGCCTCAGGGCCGGATTGCTCTACGATTGGCCGGGACTCTAGGACGCTGGTCTCTCGGGCGCGCGCCACGTGTACGTAGGGGCGGGCCGGAAGGCGAAGACTCCAGCTGACGCGGCTGGCCGCGCGGAAGGGTGGCAGCCATGGAGCGCGACGGGCTGCAGCTGTCCGCGCGACCAGCCCTGGAGACAGAGGGGTTGCGCTACCTGCACGTCACCGGTGAGTCGCCGCGGGCCCCGAGCTGGTACGGCCAGCTCCCCCGGGCGCCGCCATGTTCGGTGGGTCGTCCTCTGCTGCGCGCCGGGCCGGGCCTGGGGAGGTCTGGGGAGGCTTGGCCCACAGCCGGGTGGCGCCGCACGCAGGTCCCGGAGGAAAGCCTGGAACGCGCGCGGAGGCCCTTCCGGAGCCACACTTCTCTGGGCGGGGCCGACGGCTCTTTTTTCGCGAATCCTTTACTTTATGCGAAGCAAGCCGTTCCCCGTTGCGGTGACTGGGGCCACTCGGCCCTGGGCATTTTCCTCCAGGTCTCACGTCATCCCCGTCACCCTATGCCCGGCGCCGTGTCGGCCCCCATGGCCACCCCTCTCTGTAAGGTCCTGAGCTCTGAAAGGCCTTTGCCTTACCCGAGTCGGATAAACTTACCTTCACCCATCAAAACCCGCTTTGCGGTGCCCTCCATCCTCCGGACTTGCCGCTCAACTCCCCAGATGGTTGCGAAGTCGCTTCTCGGTGATCCTGAATTGTGCTTGCTTCTATCTTAACTGCCTCCCTAGGAGGCCATTTCCTCCGCTAGACCCGGATGGTTTTGAGGCCAGGGGCTACGCTTCCTTTCTCTTCGTTGAAATTTATGGAAAAGTCTAGTAGTGTGCTATAACTTCCAGTTTCTTGAAAACTTGTTTTCTTTTCAGTGGGCTCCCTGCTAGCCACCTATGGCTGGTACATCGTCTTCAGCTGCATCGTGGTCTACGTGGTGTTTCAGAAGCTTTCCACCCGGCTGAGGGGCTTGAGACAGAGGCAGCTGGACCGAGCTGCGGCTGCTGTGGGTTAGTGCCTGGTAGCAGGAAGGAAGGCAGTGGCTTTACACCTATTTCTTGTAGTATTTAGAAGTTAGTCTATTAGGAAAAGTCAGAAGTTCATGATTCTAATCTGTGTGAAAGGAAAGCCATTTTATCCTTATGTAGTTGATTTTGGAGAATGTGCAATAACTTTTATTTTAGAGATTTTAATGAGATCGAAACCTTGATGGTGTGTAGAGCACTCACTGCATATCTTGTTAAATGGTTTTTCATTTATGGGGTGGATTGAAATGAAAACTTTGCAGCTTCTTCGTACTTGTGGGTCTGCCTGTTGAATCTGTAGAACCATTGCCAGTGACAAACTCAGCCTTCTTTATATCCAACCACATTTTAATTTTCACAGCATTCTCACCAGATCTGATTTCATATTACGCTTGTTTGTTTTGAAGACCTATTCCCTCTGAAACTAGCCTTTTTTGCTAAGCAGAAGCTAGTTTCTGAGGACATAGCTAAAAGAAATGTCAAGCGTTTTGAGAATAGCAGCTCAGTTAAATACAAATCAGTCTTCTGACTCAGCACAGTTACTGAGTTTGGGGAGAAAAACAAATGTCATAACACAAAAGGAGTCACTAGCAGAAAGACTAAGGAATGTCCTTTATTCAACCTCTCTTCTCTGCTCCTGAAACTCTGTGGTCCTGCTGTTCTCCCAGTCTTTTTGATTGTTGGCTGTACACCTGACAAACTACAAATTACAGTTGTATATTAGGATAAGATGCAGGATTTCAAGAGGGTGGCAGTGGTGTTAGGAAACGGCATTGGTCACCTGGTAAAGCCATCTCTACCACTAAAGTGCTCACAGGGTGAGACCCACTCTTACAACTGAAAAGTAGGTTTATACGTTGATGATAGGCTGGGCATTTTCAAAGAGGCTTATTTGTTTCGTGAGGCACTACAGAAAGTAAACATGCGGTCAAAAGTGTTATGTTGTGCTGCTATACAATTTCGTAGGGAACATTTGGTTTAAAAAAATTCACAGTTGATTTTATTCCAAGAATGACCCGATAGTTACAAATGCTACCAAAAAAATTTACATTTCTGTGAAGTGCAAGTATAATTTTGTTTTGTTTCTAAAGATGGAGTTGCGGTCATTTCTCCCACTACACATGCACAGACACACACACAGCCGTGGCTACCTGGACCCATGACACTTTGGCCCATTTTAGGTGGATTCAGTTAAGTGCTCTTTTTCCACCACTGTGTAGGTAGTGCTGGTTACTTACACTTTTGGAGAGTACTGATGTGAACGTATAGTCTGCTTTGTTTTCTTCTTTAAAAATTAGGCACACCACTGTGGTTGCCGTGTGGTTGCCGTGTGGTTGTTCTTAACATGGCAGTCTGAGTAGATGAGCAGACAGAGAACATGACAGTATGTTTATATAAAACAAAGCAGATAAAATGTTGATAAAACTGGGGAACTTATTTCCATTAATATTAACTGGAAGGATTTTTCTTTTCTGTAGAAACAAGAGCAAAATGCTTCAGGATCTTTACCTCTTTGTGGTATGGATCTGGGCTAAATAAGTGATGGCTAATGGTCAGAAAACGGTATCTTCCCTTGTCTTCTTGCATTCTGGTCAGCCTGGAGACTGGATGTTAGGTGCCCAGGTTGTGGGGTGGAATCTTGGGGTACCCCTCTAACCATTAACATTTCAGTCACGGGGCTCTGCCAGACTCTCGAGTGGGAATTGCTGAGGGAGCCCAGAAATAAATGTTTCTAACAGGGATTTCTGGTGCCCTAGACCTTTAACTAGGGTAAGAACTATGGCAGTAGGACAGTCTTCTGCCCCTGTAAGCAGTAAAATTTGTACCCAGCAGAAGACTTTTCATGTAAAGTACATGTTTTTGCATTGCTTGACATTGGTACTTCTGTGTCCTTCTAATAATACGGACCTCAAGAGTTTCTTTTTTTCCCTCAAATTTTTTCCTGGCATTTTAGAACCTGATGTTGTTGTTAAACGACAGGAGGCTTTAGCAGCTGCTCGTTTGAAAATGCAAGAAGAGTTAAATGCACAAGTTGAAAAGCATAAGGAAAAACTAAGACAGGTATGAGCTGGTTTTAGTTTGAATACATGGTTTTAAGAAATATTTTGCTGCTTCTTGGGTAAGTGTGCGCGCGTGTGCGCGCACACACACACACTTGCCTGCATGTCCTCCCCACCTCTGCCCATTAGGGCAAGTACTGGAAACAACTATTATAGCAGAATTGATTCCACTTAGCTCAGTATTGGTCAGCATGCTTTCTCTGTGCAATACCTTAACTGTTTATGGAGAAAATAGTCTTTTTTTTTTTTTAAGATTTTATTTATTTATTTGACAGAGAGAGAGATCACAAGTAGGCAGAGAGAGCAGAGGAAACAGGTTCCCCGCTGAGCAGAGAGCCTGATGCAGCCTCCATCCCAGGACCCAGAGATCATGACCTGAGCTGAAGGCAGAGGCTTTAACCCACTGAGCCACCCAGGCACCCTGGAAATACTCTTTTAAAAAGGTGTTATATATTTACCTTTTTGTTTTTCAGTGGTTTCTTCACACAGTATTCCCACCCCAAACTGTGTCCCCATGCTGTGCCACACAGTAACATTCAGCTTCTTGCGCCATTGTCTGTTTCACGCTCCGTATCTCACACTAGCTTGCTGGGGCCATTCTTCAGTGGATTGAAGGAGAGCTGGGGGGAGGGCAACAGTGGGCTCAACCTAGGAGATGGAGTTTTGAAAGATTTTGTAAAGGCATGTGCTTTGGTTGGGGAACAGGAGGAGGGGAGGGGGAAGAAAGAACCAAGGACAACTATTCAAAGTGACCTGAGCTTGTCCTGTGGGTTGTGCCGCCCTTTACAGGAGCAAGACCACCCACCAGATTTGTCCCAGTCTGTATAACTGAAACAGCCAAGTTGTAGACTCTGCTTGCTTACTTGCTTGCTTTTTAGATTTTATTTATTTGACAGAGAGAGAAATCACAAGTAGGCAGAGAGGCAGGCAGAGAGAGAGGAGGAAGCAGGCTCCCTGCTGAGCAGAGAGCCCGATGCAGGCCTCAATCCCAGGACCCTGGAATCATGACCTGAGCTGAAAGCGGAGGCTTTAACCCACTGAGCCGCCCAGGTGCCCTGTAGGCAATGCTTTCTAAGAAGTTTCCATCCTGATGTTTCTGGCCCTTCTTCATGTCCTCGGAAGAAACTGTCTGCATGCTCTAAGGCAGCAGAGAAATTTGCCTTCCTGTTGGTGTTTCCAGGGTCCTGTGCCTTCCTGTCACCGCTAGTGGCTCTTGTAGTTTCTACATGGTCATCCAGTACCTGGCTGGTCTCCCCAGCTGGGACGGAGCCCAGGAGGAAAGGACAGAACAGGATCACACCTCCTCCACACATTCAGCCTCCTTGATTACCCTGTCTTGGCAGCCTTCTTCACTGTTGAGTGGTGTCCTTTCAACTTAAATGCAGTCACTAACCTAAAACATACTAGCACATTACCGTGACTTATTTGATTTTTTAAACCGTACTAAGTAAAAAAAAAAAATCATTGTTATAAAAATCTGCACCATGAAAAGTTTCTGATATTCTTGTTCCTCCACCTGCTGCTACCCAAGCATTCCATGTGCGATTTTTTTAAAGTATTTTTCTAAAAATACTTATCTATAAACACATATAGGAATTTTTCATTGAAATGGGAGCATGGTATACATAGATGCCATTTTTGATCTGTTCTGTTTCAATTTCTTTTTTCTTTTTTTCTTTCTTTTTTTTTTTTTTTTGATCTCCAGCCCTTTAATTATTGTTTTGTTCCGAGAGCCATAGAATAAGTTGAGTTCCTGCTCCATGTCAGAACTCATAACTTCAGCGCCTGAGTTTTTTTGTGTTAGTAAAATAGCATAATCATTTATGCAGTTTGCTGATGGAACTGAAAGTAATCTTTTTAAAAGATCACTTTTTAAAAATTGTAGTGTGAGTGCCTTCCCCAAAATCGGGAAAGGGACAGAAGCCTATGTTCTGTTTTAAGATCGTTCCAGCACACGGGGTTCTGTCTCCTGTCCTCACAGGCAGAGTAGTAATAACAAACTGATTGAGTCCGCCCAGTCCACAGCCTGGTCAGCTCTCCTGCTTGCTATCTCAGGAGCCATCCGCCGTGTTCCGTCCTGGGGTTCTGCATGTCAGCCGGGGGTGTAGACTAGTCTTTAGGCCAAGAGATGGTTTCCTCCTTGGTCTCTCGTCCTTGCAGACAGTGGAAGCATGAAGTACAGGTATTGGGGGTTAGCAGCAGTGGACCCTGAAAGCCATGGAGAAATTTTCTGGAACTGTGCCTCCTGAGGCATCCCCTCATGTGACATCACAGTTACCTGGAACAGCGAACAGCAGGTCGGGTCTGACTTCCACGGGGAATGAGAAATGTAGGGCACAGAGGTTGTGCTCTTATAAGATGCGGTACTGTACCCTGTTGCCGGCAGGCATGTTGCTACTCGAGGAGGAAGCAGAGGCGAAGGTCCAGTGCACTGGGTTCCCTGCCGCCAGGGGAGCCTGCTCACTGTGTGCTGACAAGCTTTCCCAAGTGCTCATTGTTGTGCACAATTTTCTGCTGAAATTAATTTACCTTTGTGTTGCTGGGAGTACTTGACTTTCAGAGTACTTTCACATCTGCTCTCATTGGATGCTCACAATCTGCAAAGCAGAGGGATTATTAATGCAGCTTTCCTTAGAAAACTCAGCCACGTGGCAACAGAGCAGGCCTTCGAGCTACGCTCACCCATTCCAAGTCAGTTCTTCCGTGTTACAAAAATGTCCTACTATGGGCAAGTTTCAGGAGAACTGAATTGGTATTCTTCTTTCTGTGACAATTCTTGCTTTCTTTAATAGTTTATAAAAACATGGGTGCCTAGGTGGCTCAGTTGGTTAAGTGTCTGCCTTCAGCCTCTTTGGCTTAGGTCATGATCCCAAGGGTCCTGGAATTGAGGCCCAAGTCTGGTTCCCTGCTTAGTGGGGAGTCTGCTTCTCCCCTCCTCCACCATGCTGTCTCTCTCAAATAAATAAAATCTTTAAAAAAAAAAAAAAGTTTCTGTGAGTTAAACCCATACCACTAGATGACAACAATGTTATTAACTAAAGAAAATGCAGGTGAAGGTTTGGTTTAAAGGGCTTTAAAATGCAAAAATGACCAAAATTAGCATTTTCCGAGAAAGATGGCAGCTTATGAATTCATCCTGTTACATATGCAATTCTTTCTCAGCTTGAAGAACAAAAAAGGAGGCAGAAGATTGAAATGTGGGACAGCATGCAGGAAGGAAAAAGTTACAAAGGAAATGCAAGAAAGCCTCCGGAAGAAGACAGTCCTGGACCTTCTACTTCATCAGTCCTGCCGAAACGGAAAACTGACAGGAAGCCTCTGCGGGGAGGTGGTGAGTACCAGACACTAAAGGATTCTGAGCAATGATAGGGTAGGTTTACCTTGTAAAAACAAGATTCAGTTCCTTGCTTTTATTATCTGTAAATTGAAGCTAATTCCTAAGTTTGGGATTATGAAGATAAATAAAAGAAACACTTACAGAGCACCCTTAATAGTGGGGGGTCACCAACCAGGTGAACCCAGTGCTCCTGTTGCCCAGTGTCCCAGGGCAGGGATGTGGGTGTAGGTCCTGCTTCTAGGAGGCCTATAACCTCCTTGGCCTCAGTGTCCACTCAGTTTAAAAAAAAACAAAACAGTAAACATTGAATAAGAAATGGAGAAGGGAGGTCAGTCATGGCCCCAGTGAGTAACTGGCATGATGGCCCTCGGATTTAAGCATCTCACCCTCGTCCCACACGGCCCTGGCAGGGGAGAGGTAAGCAGAGCGATTGCCCGTCTTGCAGACGAGCATCATGGGACTAGAACACAGTGGTTTTTGTCCTCCCGGCCATGGCCACCTTTTTTCTTGCAAATAATTTTCTCAAGGAGACACGGACAGATGTTGATTCAGAGCTTTTCTCTGTGTGCAACCCCCAACCCCCTGCATTTATAGCTGCTATGGTGGCTCTGTCTCCATCCCATTCTTGAGGTCTTTCACATCCTTTTGAGAAGGCGTGACTCACACACAGATGAAAATAAGTCATGTTTGTGATCCGCCAGCAGTTCACAGGATCCTGAGGGAAGAGGGGGCAAAGGTGCCAGAACACTGCGGAGGAACCAGTTCTAGGCTGAATGCTTGTACTCCCCATCAGAGGACAGGCTTTCTGTGCAGAGGTGCTGCGGAGGCAGAGTCTCAGAAGCCTGGCTGGCATTTTGGGGGGACCACGGGGAGACTGGCACGTGGGCTCTAGGGCAACGCAGGCACGAGCTAGGCCCCCCTTAAAGGCTAAGCCCCAACCCCTTTGTGTCAGGAGCCCAAAGCTGGCTTGTTGGAGGAGCGATGTGTCTGAGAAGAAAGTGCTGTTCTAAAACTTTCTCTTGGGGCATCTGGGTAGCTCACTTGGCTAGGCGTCCAACCCTTGGTTTTGGCTCAGGTCATGATCTCAGGGTTGTGGGATCGAACCCCGCATCTGCCTCCTTGCTCAGTGGGAAGTCCGCTTGAGGTTCTCTTGTCCTTTCCCTCTGCCCTGCACCATCCCCTCCATTCATGTGTATTCTCTCACTCTCTCTCTAAAATAAATAAGCCTTTTTAAAAAAAAAAATGCAGAAGGATATTTTTTAGAGTAAACAGCGGTGATATTAGGAGAGGAGTGGATGGTACAGAAAATGTGATGCATGACTGGCTTCTGTGCATGGTCTCTTCCACTGTTTCCAACGATCCTAAGCTAGCTGCTCTCTGGCTAGCTTGGTTTTACAGATAAGCAAACTGAGGCACAGGAAGTTATTGCCCAAAGATCCCATAGCAAAACCACCTCAGTTAAAGGTTTTGCTGGCCTAAGGGCCTGAGCACTCAACCTGGTCACCAAATGTCCATTAACCTTTGGAAGCTAATGAGTGTGCGGGGTTAGGAGTGAGGGCGGGGCACATACATGACCCAGGTCTGACTGATAGAAGGGGGAAGTTCCATTCTGTTTTGATTTTTTTTTTTTTACATCTATTTTCTGTATCTTGCATGTCCTTATTTGAATGTACACATTTTATTAAGCACTGTAGCCTTCATATACTTAAATCCAGCCATCTTGAGAAGGTTTTGGGGGGCAAATTTCTTGCGTGTTTTGGGAAGTTTTTACGTTTCTGGGGAGTTGAGACCAAGAAGCTAAAGGGCTTCTTTTATTCTCACCAGAAAGTCCATTCAAGGTGCAATCACAGAATAAAGTATTTTTTTCACATAGTAGCTAGAAGTTTATGAAAAGGTTTGTGAGAATAGCATCCATATCTTAGTAGGCTTTGCGTGTCAGTCTCACGATTTTATGTTTTATACAGAATGTTCCCCGTACTGTTTTGCTTCCTTTCTGTCATCCCAGGTTACAACCCATTGTCTGGTGAAGGAGGAGGAGCCTGCTCTTGGAGACCTGGACGTAGAGGCCCGTCATCTGGTGGATGAGGCTAAGAATCTTGTTAGTGTCACCTCTGACATTAGCAAGATGAATCCGTAACCCTCAGTTCAATTGCCTTACGCACACTTTTCACAGTGACTAGCCAAGGGGAGTGGGTTTGATTTCTGTTCTTAACGACACTGCATCTTTAATGGTTGAGGTCAGCATAGGATATAGACATCGCCACAAGCAGTGGTGACAGTCACACTTTACTAAAGCCAGTGACTGCATTCATTGATTTCATGGGTAATTGCTTACTGGTAATTAAAGCCCTCCAGGTGACTAACAATCTTGATAAAAGAGACCTAGTGATGGTTCTTCACGTTAGAAGTCCTTGCTGGGAGGACAGTCTCTGTGACAGGTTGCGTTGAATGATGTCTTCCTTGTAAATGGTGAGCCCACCAGCGAGGATTACTGATGCAGACAGTTGATGGGGTTGTTTCTGTATATTTATTTTGATGTACAGAACTTTGTAAAAAAGAAACTGTATATATTAAAAACAACAACAAAAACATTTTTAGCATCTTTATTGAATTCAAGGAAATTTCTTTATGAACTTGAATTTGTCTACGAAATGTTAAAACAGCTTTTTATCATTCTGCCACAACCTCCGATCACTGCGTACTTCCCTACTCACTGTTTCTCACCTGTGCTGAGTAAGGTGAGTGACAGCTGTAGTGGTTCCCAGAGTTGGCAGAGCCCCTGGGGTTTGTTCACAGAATCAGGTGCTCGGAGTTGAGTTGCCAAGGTAGTAAGATAAACAGACAGCTTGTCCAGAAGTGTCTCGAGGGCCAGCCCGATTTCTAAGGGCCCTGTTGGTCATTCCCCTCGCACCATGACACTCTTGTTACGTTCTTGTCTAGAGCTCTGTCAGGAGTACACTGCGCAGGGCCAGAGGGAGAATACTTCAGGCTGTGCAGCATAATTGTGTTGGGTTTATGTACTTTTTAGAAAAACATTTTCTGTTTAAATGCAGGCAGTTAACATAAAGTATATTATCAGGTTCAGAGGTAAGTGATCCATTAGTCTTACATAATTGTATCAGGTGCCCTCCCTAATGTCCATCACCAGGGTTTGCACACTTGTCTTACGGAATGTTGAAAACAAAACACAAGATTCTTAGCTCATGGACTAGATTCAGCCTATGTGCTGTAGTCCTGATCCTGCTCTCAGGTCAAGATCGTAGGAAGGAACAAAATTAACCTGCAGGATAGTGGTAATTAGCCAGATGAGTGTTCTAGAGTGCTCACATTCATGCAATAATCAATATTTGTCGAGTATCTGGTATGTGTGAAGTATTCTGAGGCTGTCTTCTTGGTAAAGGAAAGAATATAGTCTGGTCCTGCGGAGCTTATGGTCTCTGGCAGAGGGTCAGGGAGAACAGAAACAGGACACTTGAAGAACAATGTGTTTACAGATAGGTTGGACTAATCTGGACTAAGAATTTGTGTCTGTAGACATTTGAGTTTAATTTTGGGTGGGGACACCAGGAGTTCCAGACAGAAGAGAAGGGTCAGTGAAGACAAGGGTGGGGCTTGTGAGGTTTAGGAATTCCCAGTTTTTAGTTCTTAATTAGATTGGCTTTTAACCAGCATAGAAGGTTTACAGCATGGGAAGTTTCAGGCTTGAATTAAAGTATTTCATCCAGACTCGTTTACATTGAGAGAGTTCCCTGGTGGCCTCTAAAGGAACTTTTTAAGTAATCCTTTCCTTCATGTATGTTCTGTAGCTGAAAACGTGTGTTAAGTTGTTCTCCGTGATTCATTTTATGAAGTAGAAGGGCATGTTTGGGTATGCTCTGAGATGTGACTCATTTCCCTGAAGCCTCCTTTTTTCCCTAAACCTAGAAATTAGTCATGAGCACACGGGAAGAGACAGTGCTTGAATTCTGAGCCTTGATCACTGTGGTTGACTTCACCCTTGTGTTCCTAACAGCCAAGGGCCCTATGGGGATGGGGAGCTATCTGGCTGATGAAATAGTAATGTGGGATAGTATTATTACAATTATGTGAATGATTAATATTTGGTTATTAATTATTATTATTAATGGGTGAAAATTGTGTTCTACAAGCCTAGGGCAAAAAGCATTCCAGAAGGGTAGATGGAGGTAGCCAGGGATGGTCGGTCTTGTTCTCCTCTTGAAAGGATGAGGAAGTGGGGCCAGAACCTGAGGCCTGTGGGGAAGAAGGGAGTGGGCTGTGTAGGAGTCGCATTGAACTGTAGGACACTGCCTCATGCCTCAGCGGGGGCTACGGCTGGGGCTGGGATCCAACAGCTTAGATAGAAGTGCTGTGCTAGACATGGAGGTACAAGTTTTCAGTGATGAATGTGTGACCCAGTCCATCCTGATCACACAGCAATGTTCGTAGATTCTTGGGCCAAATACATGGGAATCAGCAGTTGAAACTCCAGTAGCTGGGGTTCTGTCCTTAGCTGGTGTACCTGCCTTGGGGAGAAAGACAGTCATTCGGATCCCATCCCCTCCTCACGGACTCTACTCTTGCCTCTCCTTCCCCTCCCTTCCCCTCTGCCATCTCTGCTGGCTCTTCACCCAATATTCACATGCTTTGTCTTCAGACCAGAACAAGGCCATATTGAATAAACAAAGCCCTGGCTTCCTCTGGTGCTCTTCCCCTTGACATAAGCTTTGAGTTGTCTCCACCTGTCCTCTGCCTCTCCCCCTGCTGCCTGTGTCACAGTGACCATGCCCTCACTGGGTCATCACATTTCAAACTGGCAGAACTCTTGGTCACACCTTATTTGTCTGGTAGCACTTGACCCCCCCTGTCGCCCTCCCTTATCTCCACAGCTTTTACTCCCCCAACTGCCTACACCAGAGCTCTTCAGGTCGCCTGTGGTATTAAGTCTGATGGATCGTTCTCTATACTCCCCTTAAGCAGGCATCATCTGGGATAATTGAGCACTCTGTTCTCTTGATTTCTAGGACTCTACACATGACTTTTTCTCCAGCCTTTCTGGTCATTCCTCGATGCTTTTTTCCCTCTCCTTCTGACCACTGAATGCTGGAGTTAGAGGAAGTTAGAAAAGGCAAGAAGACAACCAATGTCAGTGGCGTGGATACCACAGTCGTACAAATACCGTACTCACTGGCTGGCTGGCTCTCAGCTGGGCTGCCTGAGCCCTGTGTTCTCCATCTCTGGCAGCCCAGCTGGGCTTGTTCACATGGTGGTTGAGTTCTAAGAAGAGTGTCTTGGCCTTTCCAAGTCTGTTTGCTTCACATTAGCTACCATCCCATCAGCCAAAGCAATTCCTAAGTCCAGGCCCAACACAAAGGGTAGAGGAAGGCTGCTGCTGAATGGAAGAGGCAAAACCCACATACCAAATGCAGAAAAGGGCAAGAAACGGACTGTTTGCAGTGGAAATACTGTGAATTCTCTTGGATCTTGTAATACCCATCTTTCAGCCCATGAAATCCCCAGTCTGGATTGAGACTTCCCTCACTTGATCCTTCAGGACCACCCATAAGATTTATAACCAAGAGAATTGTCTCACAAAGGGCAAGAGTCCGGCTCTCATGAATCTAGCATGTCCCAATCCCAGAAGGAGCCTGGTAATGGCCTGGTAATCAGCAGGGCCCAGCGGGAAACATGGCTTACTTAGGTTGATGGAGGAGCAGTCGGTAACGGAGCTAACCGTGAAGGTGTAGATGGGCTTTAGGGAAACCAGTGAGGGAGGGTACACTGGGGAGCCGTTGATGCCCTCTACCCCCACCACAAGCCTGAAGAGGCACAAAAAGAACAGCTACCAGAGCCCTTAGAGAGGGCCTGTGTGGAGAAAGCCACCGAGAGGCTTGCTCTGCAGTAGAGCAAGCCAACTCTCACTTGCCAGTGAGAAGGAACCAGAGTAAGTCTCTGACCCCACTTGCCTACCTGGACTGAGCTGAAAGCTGGAGTCCCTGGGGACAGCACAGCAGCTGAACTGGTCCACTGATCCCCTGGTGGTGGTTTCGGGTTGAAATATGTCACCCAAAAGATAGTAAGAAATCCTAACCCCCAGTACCTCTGAATGTGACCTCATTTGGGAATAGGGTCTTCACAGATCTTATCAAGTTAAAATAAGGTCTGGGGCACCTGGGTGGTTCAGTCTTAAGTATCTGCCTTCGGCTCAGGTCGATCCTGGAGTCCAGGATAGAGCCCCACGTCGGGCTCCCTGCTTGGCGAGGAGTCTGCCTCCTCCTTTCCTTCTGCCTCTCTCCCCATTCATGTTCTCTCTTGCTCTCTTTCTCACCCTCTCTCAAATAAATAAAATCTTTAAAAAAAAAATAGTTAAAATGAGAGGTCATTCAAGGTCATACTCAGTGACAGCGGGCCCTAATTCAATGTGATTATGTACGGGCTGCCAGGGCCGCCCTAACAGTGACGTAGACTGGGTAGCTTCACAGAAATTTCTTTTCTCAGGACTCCCGAGGCTCAAGTCAACGGTGCCTGCAGCCTTACTTTCCGCCGTGTCAGAGATGGCTACCCTCTTGCCTCTTGACACCATCTTTTCTCTGCATGGACGTCCTTTATCTGTGTGTCCCAGTCTCCTCTCTTTATTAAAGAGACCAGTCAGGAGTTGGATTAGGGTCTACCTTAAGGCCTCCTTTCAATGTAATTATGTCTTTAAGGACCTTATCTCCAAATGCAGTCACATTCTGAAGCACTGGAGGTTAAGGCTCAGACAGGTGACGTCTGGGGAGCACAATTGAGCTCATAACAATTTATGTCCTTATAAGAAGAGAAGAGATGCAGAACACAACCATGTGAAGATAGAGGCAGAGTCTGGAATAAGACAGCCCCAAGCCAAGGAATACCTGGGGCTCCCAGGACCAAGAAAGACAGAAGGATCCTTCCCTAAGGGCACTGGAGAGAGCATGGCCATGCCCACACTTCAGTTTTGGATCTGACCTTTAGAACTATAAGAGAATAAAGCCCAGTTAGTGGCAATTTATTATGGCAGCCAGAGGAAGCTAATACACTGGCCTACCGAGCACCCTTAATTATGCCCTCCAGAGGTGGCCCAGAGGACATCCCTTCATCAACACATTAAAAATGGTGCTCACAGGGATGCCTGGGTGGCTCAGAGGGTTAAGCCTCTGCCTTCGGCTCAGGTCATGATCCCAGGGTCCTGGGATCGAGTCCCACATCGGGCTCTCTTCTCAGCGGGGAGCCTGCTTCCCCCTCATTCTCTGCCTGCCTCTCTGTCTACTTGTGATCTCTCTCTGTCAAATAAATAAAATCTTTAAAAAAAAAAACAAAAAAAAAAACCAGTGCTCACGAGGCGCCAGTGTTTATCACTATCACGGGTAGAGACAGAGTGCTGGGTAATTTCTGTTTTCCCCTCCTACTTGCTCTCCACCCCATTCTTGCCCCAAGAACAAGATCTGTATGAGCTCTGGGGAGCCATCAACAGTCCATTCAGGCCAGCGGCTGGGGTGCTAACTCTAGGCCACTTTGACTACAGACGAGATAAGGGGTCCAGCAGATTTGAACACCATTCCCCGGGGCTCCAGCCAACACATTAAACCCCGGAGTCCCTCTTGAGGAGTTTGGCTCCAGGGATCCTTTGATAATTCATTGTCCTTCTGACACCCTTGAAGTCCATTATGAGGATTCTTCCCAGACTCCGGCTGGCACAGGTAGACGAGGTCCCGGCACACTTTTTGGTGTATAGCTCGGCCCTCCCACCGCGGGCCTGGTAACTTCCACCTGGGACATGTTGGGATCAAACTCTTCCCGTGGCCTCGAGGCCCTGAGGAGTGGGAGGGTGAGGCCTGAGGCCGTGGTGGGCATTGCAGGAGAGGCAGCTGCCCCAGGTGGGTGTTCATGGAAAGCTGTTCCTGCACAGGGAGGTGGGCTGGGGTTGAGGCAAAGGGATTTAGAGGTCAAAAGTATTCAGCCTCATGTGTGTCAGCACCTGGCCCAGGGCCCCACCCTTTCCCATCAGCACCCTTAGCATGAGACAGGGCTGAGCACTTGGTTGGTGATGCAACCCCACCACGCTTGCGGTCAGGCCCTGGGCACCCATGTCTCCTGCGCCCGCAGACAATGCAGGCATTCCATCAGGACTTTCTGATTCCCCACTTGGGTTCGGCATTGGCCATCAATAACTGCCTTCAGGTTGTCCTCCCTGTCCACCCTATACACTCGGGGGCCATCAGAAGTGGCCAGGTGACCACTGTCTTTCCATCCCCCCCTCCTTTTTTGCCACAGGATCTCCTGGATCTCCTATTGCTTTGCTCTCCTCTCCTATGGTATCACCAATGACAGCTGGACTGCCTGAGATGCCGCCGTGTGCCGTGGCTTCCCAGTGTCTCACTGCTTACAATGCAAGGCAGCATTGTCCCCAGTCCCACTTTAAGGATCTGTTTCCCAGACGCACTCCCAGGACATCAACAGTGGGTAGCAGACAGGGTCTTGGCTAGAAAGAGACAGCCTGCATGAATTGGGCAATCAAGAAGAGCCTAATAAAGGGACTGCATACAAAAGCATGGGCAGGGTTTGGTGGCCTAGGGCCAGCAACAATCCAGAGGTCATCGTCACCATCAAACGTGAGGCAGCAAGAAGAGTACAGTATGGAGCCTTCCCCAGAGGTAGGGGGCCACCCCATGGTGCCTTGGCAGGGGGCCCAGATAGTGAGGCCTGTACCATGTGCTGCAAGTGCTCTCTGGCTCTGAGGTGGTTTATGGTAAAGGATACATAAACAGTGACTTTAGTAAAAGAGCAATATAAAACGAGGACAAAGAAAGGAGGAAAAAGACCCATATAGCTCCTGTTACAGAGCATTTATTTTTGTCCTGAGTTTCTCAGTAGCCAAGGCAAACGGAACCACAAGTTGTTTGCTTCCCATTACTAGACAAAAAGAAAGATGCCAGGCATTTGGGGGTGGAGGGGAGTTTATCCTGGCACTAAAGTATAAGACAAATTTCAGACATAGGACTTCAACAGAAGAGAAACAAATGCTAGAAGACACAATAAATGTGCCTAAGAACAAGTTTACAGTAAATTCAAATGTGGTTTTCGAAAACAAACTGGGAATGCTGGTCTTTCTTATAAAAACAGATGGGAAAGTTAAGGGTGTCCCATTCATGCATAATTCAGTGGAGGCAATATTTGTAATGGGTCAAGCCCAGGATGGCCAGTAGGTTTCATCTGTTATTGGTAGGTAGTAGCTCCCTGGAGTTTTGTGCATTGAGAATCACCTGGCTCAGAGGGCTGTGATGGATTAGATGCTACTACAGGTAGGGGAGCAGGGAGTGGAGGGATGAGTAGAGGAAATCCGTCAACCTTGGCCTAAGTGGATATGGGCCACTGGTCACATTTGTTTTTAGAATCTATAATACCCAGCAGAGTGATAGATAGCTTATCCTT
The DNA here is from genome assembly GCA_004023965.1 of Spilogale gracilis. Lineage (NCBI taxonomy): Eukaryota > Metazoa > Chordata > Mammalia > Carnivora > Mephitidae > Spilogale > Spilogale gracilis. Next base: position 115,927 of record PITA01001067.1, on the reverse strand, counting down.
TTATATCAGGGATTTTCAGCCTTCCACTGCCTTCACCTCTAACAATGCTTGCCTGCAGCACCCATGAGCATGCCCAAGATCACCCCAAGTCCCCAAAAGTGCATCTGTAACTATATGCCTTCTGCACTCACCCCAGAAACCAGAAGTGAGTGGAAGTTCTGTCACAGTGGGGATAATCTCGTATATATTTTAATTTACATTTTTACAAGTAAATTTGCAGATTCTGGGTTTTAGATCATGTTTAGAAAGGCTTTTTCTACTCTAAGATTCCCTCATTCTACCAGTACTTAAACCTTTGATCAAAGGTTTGTTATTTGGAATTTACTTTGGTATAAAAAGGAAGAATGTGGGGCGCCTGGGTGGCTCAGTTGGTTAAGTGACTGCCTTCGGCTCAGGTCATGATCCTGGAGACGTGGGATTGAGTCCCATATTGGGCTTCCTGCTCGATGGGAAGCCTGCTTCTCCCTCTCTCAGTCCCTCTGCTTGTGTTCCCTCTCTAGCTGTGTTTCTCTCTGTCAAATAAATAAATAAAATCTTTAAAAAAAAAAAAAGGAAGAATGTGATCCAACTTGGTTTTTTTTCCAAATTGCTAAACAGTTGTTCCATCTTCCCTTCATTTTTATAATAAACCAGATCCCCAAATATATTCAGGCTTATTTTGGTGTCCATTCTGTTCTGCGGATATCTATTTATGCATTCAAATGATAGGTTGAGTTGTGTCCATTCCCTTCCACTCCACCAAAAGATATGTTAGAATTATAATCCCCAGTACTTCAGAATATGACCTTATTTTTATGTAGGGTCATTGCAGATATAATTGGTTAAGATGAGATCATGCTGGAGTAGGATGGGTTCTGGGGTGTCCTCATAAGAGAGAAATTTGGATACACACACAAGACTCACAGGGCGAGTGCCATATGGTGACGGGTGGAGATTAGAGCGATCTAACTGCAAGCCAAGGAACCAAAGATTGACAGCTACCACCAGAGAGTATGAGGAGGCAAGAAAGTATTCAGTCCAGAGTCTCAGAGGGAGCATGCCCGGCTGACACCTTGATTTCAGACTTCTAGCCTCTAGAACTGAGAGAGAATGAATTTCTTTTGTTTTGAGTCACCCAATTTGGGGTACTTTATTGCAGCAGCCCTAGGAGACTAATGCAATACACAACCACCACACTGTTTTAATTAATGTAGCTTTGTAATATTTTAAAATGTATAATGGTTACAGTTACCCCTCATTTATCTTTTATGGATTTTTTTCTGGTTATTTAGGCATTTTTAATTTCTCCGTGCAAACTGTAGAAATAACTTGTTTAGTTTCAAACAAATGGATGAGGGAGGGAGGGAAGGAAGGAAGGAAGGAAGGAATGAAGGAAGGAAGGAGACTCACTGGCATTGTTATTGGGTTTATATTCATCTTTTAAAAGTAATTTTGTGAAAATCAACTATGAAATCTTTATGTCTAAGGGCAAGATGAATAAATAGGGCCACATAAGAATAAAACATTCTGTGGCTAAAAAAGAACAGAAAGTAAAAGGACAAATTACCAAAGTATATTTACCAACCACAAACCAATAAAAAGAAGGCTAACAGATCAATAGAAGAATGTACTAAGAACACAAATGGTAAGCTCATAGAAAATTAAAATTGTTTCTAAACATACAAAAAGATGTTTAAACTCACCCATATAAAAGGAATGCCAGGAAGTATCTCTGTTTCCCTTTTTTCCCTCCTATCAAGCTGGCAAATGTAAAGAAAGTTAATAACTTAAAGAAGCTTAATATATTGACAAGGGTATGGGGAACCAGACACTCTCAAGTCTCATACATTGTTGATGTGGGTGTATTTTAGTACAACCTCTATAGAAAGCAATCTGGATATATCAAAATTTTAAATGAACACACTATCTTTTAAAAGATTTATTTATTTATTTTAGGGAGAGAGTGAGTGAGAGAGCATGAGTAGAGGGAGGGGCAAAGGGAGAGAATCTCAAGCAGACTCCCCACTGAGCATGGAGCCCTATGCAGGGATCCATCTCATGACCCATGAGATCATGACAGCCAAAATCAGGAGTCAGATCTTTAATCATCTGAGCCACCCAGGCACCCCTGGATGCACTCTTTAAATCAGCATTTCCTTTTCTAGAAATGTGTCCTAAAATACATTTACACAAATGTATATACCATAATATTCTTGGGTACATAGTATAAAAGAGTGGTATATATGTAATATTAGCACACAAATTATGGAATATCCATACAGCAGACTACTAAGTAGCTGTAACTATAAATGAGTCTAACAAGGACTACAGAATGATTTATATTGTGAAAAAAGTGGGTCACAGAACAGCAGGTATGGGATGCTGACATTGAGTTTAAAAAGGGAGATCATGTATGTGTGCACACCTGTATACACACATGTGCTTTGATATGCATCGTGTAATCCCTGGAGCAGTACAAAAGAAACCAACAGTGGTGGTTGCTGAGTGAAATCGAAAGATTGAAGATGAGGATAAAAAGAAAAACTATTTTTATCCCTTTCTACCTTGTAAATTTTATTCCATGTACATACATACATTGCCCATTCAAATAAGATACAAATTTTGGTTTTTAAACATTTTATTGAAACATAATCATATACATAAAAATGCACACACTGTGGATAGATAGCTCAATAATTTTTTAGAAGCTGATCACATCCAAGTAACCAAGAATCCCAGACTGTTTTAAATATAGATGTAACCCATTCACAAATTTCAAGAGCTTGACTATTATCAGTAGATATTTTATTTATTTGAAAAGTATATTTCAGCCATTTACAAACTTTGAGAGCTTGCCTCTTATAAAAAGAAAAATTGTGTTTGGAAAATACCAGAATAATAATGATAATATGTTTCTTTACCTTCACCACAAAGCAATTTCACATCCATTATCTGCTCTAACCCTGTGAAATAGATTATTCCTGTCATTTGAGATCCTTGAAGAAACTGAGACTCACAAAAGCAAAGTGACTTGCTAATAAGTGGCAGAGCCACTTGAATTAACAAAAAAAAATTACATTGTACATGTCTCAGAATTGGCATTGTGATCCTCAAGTGGAGACTAGATTAGACCCTTAAAATAGCACCCTCTCCCTTTTCTTGAATGTATTCCTGCAATGGTAGACTGGATGATTTAGGCCAGGTTTCCTTCTAAAAGAAACTTTAATAAACTACACAGGATAGGTTTAACTTTTTTTTTTTAATCATGCAATTATTTGGCCAACATCTGGGAATAAGATGTAGTAACACAGAAAGGTGTACAAAGGGCACTAGTACTCATTTTTGTCTTGGGACATCTGACAGCCTATAAGAGATATCTGAGAGGCTGAGCTGCATTCTTTTTTGGCCTCTCAGGACAAGAAAACATTGCCTGAATCTGGGGCCTGCCAAGGGTGAGAACCTGGGAAATCCCTCACCCTGACTTAAAGGCCTCAGCAGAGTTTGCAGCCTGGCTTCCTGTCATCTTGATGGCTCAGAGAAATCTCAACCTGGCACCAGAATGAAGGTAGTCGTGGACTGGACTGTAACTGTTCCAAGATGCCTAAAGAAGCAATCACAATCTTTTCTGAAGGAGGGCAAGCCCATCCAACACTTCAAATTATTTCCACACAGAATTTTTTAAGTACTTCCCAGCACACAATCAAAGATAATTAGACACATGAGGGGACAAGACCATATAAGGGAGAACTGGAAAAACAACAGGCTTTGGACTTTCAGGGATCCAAGACATTAAAAATCCCAGTATAACAACCATAAAACATTCTGTAAACAGAGATATTTATCTTGTGCAAGGAGATAAAAAAGCAAGATTGAAATGTTTGTGAAGGAAGTAAAAAACATTAAAAAATGACATAGGATTTTTTGAAAGTAAATTTTAGGGTTGAAACAAGTTGTAGCAGAAAATAATAATTCATGGACAGATTTAATAGCTGATTAGTCAACACTAAAGACGGAATTAATCAGATGATACATCACAATAAACAATCTGGAGTGAAGCAGAGAGAGATAAAATTGTTGAATAACACAGAAAACAAGGTAAAGATCGTAGTTGATACATAGTAGATATAGAGAGAAGATCTAACATATTTGGAATTGTCATCAAAGTAGAAGAGAAAGAAAGTCAGACAGAAGTGTTATTTGAAGGAATGATGGTAGACATTTCCTCCTCTCCCCAGACCTGATGAAAGATATCAATCCACAGACTCAATAACCCAATATCTCCCAATCAGAATCAATACAAAGAAGACACTTAGACATAATATAGTAAAACTACTGAAAACTGAAGACAAAGAGCTTAAAAATCAACCACAGGAAGAAGACATCTTTATAGGAACTTATCCTTGATGATCAGTTAGACAGATAACTGGCTTCTATTAGAACAACTACTGGAAGCTTGGAGACATTGGAATAATGTCTACAGGGGCTTGAAAGGAAATAATTGCCATCCTAGAATTCTCTACCCAAGAAAACTATTTTTCATTAATTAAGGCAAAATAAAGACATTGTTAAACAAAAACTGGGGAAGTTACAATCAGCAGACCTGTACCAAGGGAAATTCCAAGAGTTGTTCTTCAATACAGAGGAAATGATCCTGATTGGAAGTTGGAGAAGCAGGATGGAATGAAGAACAAAAGAGGTAAGAAAGTGAGCAAATTCATGACTGTAAAAATAATATATCACAACATAGTATACATTACAAAATAGTATTATAGGATCCCATTGTTTTGGTATCTCATAGGATACCAAAAAATATGGTATATTGTCTATACCATAATTTAATCATTTCCTTTTATTGGATATCTAGGTTGTTTCCAACTTCTTGCGGTTATAATTAGGCCATGATATATCTTTGCAGTAAATCTTGTTTTGCTAGCCATGGCTTGTGGATAATTGGAATACATATTCAGATAATGCCTTCAGTGCAATATGTTAACATTAAGGGCTGATTCATGCTCTGGAAACTAAACAAGAAGGGTTGGCATTCTTCACCTAGTTGAGAGGTCTAGTCACTATTCCCTTGGTTGGCATGCGGTTATTAATTCTCTAGCTTTAGTCCCGCTTTCCTGTGGATGGTGGTTACGATGTGTGGATCAGTACTTAGAAAAACACATCTCCGCTTACCCACTAGTTTCTTGTAAGTCACTGCCAGTGATGGGGGCGCTAGAAGGAGGATGCAAGGCTGAAGGGGTGGGGCAGTGAAGGGACTTTTCTCTCCTGTCTGCCTCTTTTTCCTATGAGCATTACCCTAGCCATGCTTCTTCATTCCAGCAGAGGTAGTTCCTTCCTATAGTAGCAGCTCATGTGATTCAGTTTTCCCTGCGACACAGGAGAGATCAACAATTACTGTCCAGGGCCCCGTCCTCAAATGTCTGTGTTTCAGCTCGGTGGGGTCCCACGTCTAAGATTCTAAGTCTTAAGAATCCTAAGGTCCTCCCATTGTTCCCTCAGTCCTAGGAATTGTAGGTGTTTCCATAGCTGCCGCTTCCGTGATATACTTAGTGTTTCCCCTCACCCTTTGGTTAACAAGTTAACAACTTTGTGCCTAGTTAACAAGTCTTTATATTAAATTCTCTCTTTTTAGATTTCCACTTACAGCCATGATGAGATAGCGGTGTCTGCTTTTACCCACCCACCTGAGACAAAATTAAGTAAATAACAGTTTCAACATACTAGTCATCAGGTAATGAAAGACAGCGATCCTAGATAAATTAGAAGATGGAAGATGGCCATATGGCTGCTCCAGTTACTGCTTTCAGAGAGTTTCCAAGATACAATTTAGAAGAGAGAGCCCAAGAGGTGCCTGGCTGGCTCAGTCATTAGAGCATGCAAGTCTGATCTCAGGGTTGTAAGTTTGAGTTTCACATTGAATGCAGAGATTACTTAAAATAGAATCTTTAAAAGAAAAAAAATAGAAAAAAAATAGAAGAGTGAGCCAACTGGGACTTAGCTGACTCCTAGAGTTGAATAGATGGAACTAAAAGTTGGGTGGCTGGAGTTAACAAGACAGAGTACAAGGAAAAAAGATAACTATGTACAGAACTCTTGAAATCTGCAAAGGATCCCCCTCAAATATTAACAGAAGGCCTGTTCCTACCAGCGAGAGTGAAAAAAGCAATAATTAATAGGACATTGGATAAAGAACTCAGGGAGAGTCTTGCCTCAGTGGCAGAAAATAATTAGTCTGGACTGAGCACAGCCCTAGACCTGCCTAACAAAACATAAAAGCAAGATCCAAAAGGATCAAATTGCTTCCAAGGCATCTAACTGCTTCACAGGCCAAAACTCAAGATTTACAGGGTTAATAGTTCAATATAATTTAAAAAGTAGAGTGTTCATGATGTCATAATCAAGTGGCCTTGGTTTAACATTTGAAAATCAATCAGTATAATTCACTATGTTGAAAAACTAAGAAATAGAAACCATCATCTCAATAGGCACTGAAAAAGCACGTAACAAAATTTAACATTAATTCCTAGTAAAACTCAGCAAACTAGGAATATAAAGAAACTTCCTCAACTTGATAAAGGACATCTACCAAAACCCTGCAACTAACACAACACTTAAAGGAAAAAGACTGCTTTCCTTCCCAGATCAGACACTTATAATCAACATTGTGTTGGAGGTTGTAGTCAGTGTAACAAAACAAGTGTGGGAAATCAGTGCTATCCAGATTGGAAAGGAAGAAGTAAACTATCATATGCACAGATGACATGATCATCTATGTAGAAAACTGGATGAAACTACAGTTACTAGAACTACTAAATAAATTTAACATGCTTGCAGAACCTGAGATCAATATGCATATGTCAATTTTATTTTTACATACTACCCATAAATGGCAGGAAGCAAATTTAAAAAATTATACTCATTATAAAAACTAAAAAATACTTAAATCTGACAAAACACATAAACACCTGTATTTTGAAAACTATAAGACGTTGTTGAGGAAATTAAAGAAGACTTAAATAAAGAGATACATTCATAGGTCAGAAGTTTTCATATTGTTAAGATGACTTTTCTATCCCAACTGAGCTAAAGATACCATGCAATATCAAGCAAAATTCCAGCAGGCATCTTTAAAACTGACAAAGTGATTCTAAAATTTATATAGAATGTGAAGTTATCTAGAATAGCCAAAACAACTTCCAAAAAAAAAAAAAGGAACTAACTTGGAGGTCTAATATTACTTGATTTCAAGTCTTGATTTCAAGACTTACTATAAAGCTACAATAACCAAAATAGAGTAGTGTTGGTATAGAGATGGATAAATAGATCGATGGAACAGATAAGAAAATCTATACATAAATGCACAAACACACATATATGGAGAACTAACTGTTAATTTAATAAAGTTACCTATGCAATTTGGTGGAAAAAAGATGGTCTTTTTCAATAAATGGTGCTGAAAACACTTGAAGTTATTTAGGAAGAAAATAAGCTTTAGTCTAAATCTTCTACAAAAATGAAATCAAATTGTTTCATAGACCTAAATACAAACCCTAAAATTATAGAATTTCTGAAAAAAATATAAGAAAAATCTTTGTAATCCTGAGTTAGGCAAATTTTTCTTAGCTACAATAGGAAAAGCACAATCTATAAATGTCTGCACTTTGAAAGTTATCATTAAGGGAACAAAAAAATAATCCATGGACTGGGAGAATATATTTGCAAATCATATATATGATAATGGACTCTTCTTCAGAATATATAAAGAACTCTCAAAATTCAAGAAAAAGAAAACTAACAACCAGCTGGGAGGTTGGTGGGGTAGGAGAAGCCTGAGCTCACCTCATCCCATGGACACACTGAGACAACAACTACATATGTACAACTAACTCTGAAAATGATCTGTAAGACTAGCAAAATAGACTTTCCACAGTTAATTGTAGAGAGGAGGCCACAACAAAAAGGGTAGGGGAACAGAGATGTGCTGAGAACCAGACCCCTGGCAAGATTAATCACAAATAGAAGGATACTACAAGCATGGAGAAATGAGAAGACTAGATCCTACACCAGGAACCCCAGGCATGGGAGACCCACACTGGCAAGATGAATCCCCATAACACTTGGCTTTGAAACCTAGTAGGGCTTAACTTTGTGAGTTTTCACTGTCAGTGGTGCTTAATTCTGGACACTAAAAATCCACAGGTCTAGATCAGAGGGTGCTGGAAGGCAATAGAAAACTGAGTCCCCACCCTTAAAAAACCAGCATAATAAATAACCCAGTTGAGACAGCATAGAAGCAGCAGTTTGAAAAGTACCCGAGGTATGCATAAAGAAGATTTATTTACTAATCTCAGAATGTGCAGTGAAGCAGCAGGGATCTATAGGAGACGTCTTTAAGAACAAAAGTGCTAGGGTGGGTACCATTTCTCTCCCTCCAACCTCCCCACGTCTAGACAGTGGGACAGTTGTAGGGACCAACCAGAAAACTGTACCTATCTTGCTAGCACTGTGTACTCCACCCCATATTCCCTGGTGGAATCCTTCCCATACAGTCTGCCTCACTTGACAGGCATCCCTCCAAAACAATTCTTGCCCCAAAACACCCTACATGCAACCCCATAAGGGACTGACAGCACAGAGAGGGTGCCTTGCCCATCAGTGACTGTAGTCCTGGCAGACGGACTGGGTGCAGACATCTGGTCTGACTGCCATCCCTGCCTACAACAAATACCTGTCTGAGAACAGCACGGTGGGAGCACCCTGATCTGAGTGACTGCAGTTCCAGTAGACAGACTGGTGTGGATGTAAGCACCTGGTCTCACCACTGGCCCTACCCACCACTAAAAACCTCAGTGGGCAGCCCTGGGAGAATGCCCTGCGGTTTGGTGTGACCACAGCCCTAAGAGATGGACTGAGGGCAGGCACCTGCTCTGACTGACTATAAGCCTGTGACAGCCTCAGACAGGGGCAGTGTGCTACAGGGCACCACAGAACCTCTTCTTCATAGGCAACTACTCTCAAGGTCAGGAGACACAGCTGAACTTTCTAATACATAGAAACACACACAGAGAGTCAGATAAAATGAGACAGAGGACTATGTCCCAAATGAAGGAACAAGATGAAACTGTAGGAAAACTAATAAGGAAACAGTGGCTTTGAAAGACACATTAGACTAGATGGACCTAACACATGCATACAGAACATTCCATCCCCAAACAAAGTACACATTCTTTTCAAATGTACATGGAACATTCTTCAGGATAGACACATGTTAGGCCACAAAACAAGTCTCAAATTCAGAAAGTTTGAAATCAACCATAGCAGTATGGAATTAGAAATCATTCATAAGAAAAAGTCTGGAAAGAATACAAATACATGGATGCTGAATAATATCTACTAAACAATGAATGAGTCAAACAAGAAATCAAAGGAGAAATAAAAAAATAGATGGAGACAAATGAAAACAAAATGGCCCCAAGTCTTTGGGATGTGGCAAAAGCTGTTCTAAAATGTAAGTTTATAGCAATACAGGCCTATCTCAAGAAACAAGAAAATCTCAAAAAGCCTAACCTTACACTTAAAGGAGCTAGCAAAAAAAGAACATACAAATCCCAAAACCAGTAAGAGGAAGGAAAAAATAAATATTAGAGCAGAAATAAATAACACAGAGACTAAGAAACAATAGAACAGATCAGTGAAACCAGATAAACCTTTTTTGGAAAGATAAACAAAATTGATACACCTTCAGCCACACTCATCAAGGAAAAAAGAAGACCCAAATAAATAAAATCAGAAATGAAGGAGAAAGGAAACTGACACCATAGGAATACAGGGGATTATAAAAATATTATGAAAAATTATATGCCAATAAATTGGATAACCTAGAAGAAATGGTTAAGTTCCTAGGAACATAAAATCTTCTAAAACTGACTGGGGAGGAAATAGAAAACTTGAACAGACTACTACTAGCAATGAGATGGGATCAGTAATCAAAAAACTCTCGACAAACAAAAGTCCAGGACCAGGTGGATTTACTGAACTTTTAAAGAAGAGTTAATACCTATTCTTCTCAAACTATTCCAAAAGATAGACTAGGAAGGAAACCTTCCAGATTCACTCTATGAATCCAGGATTACCCTGATATCAAACCAGATAAAGACCACAGAAAAAGAGAACTACAGGCCAATATCTCTGATGAACATACATGCAAAAATTCTTAAAATATTAATAAGCAAAATCCAACAATACATTAAAAAACCATTCACCACAATCAAGTAGGATTTATACTTGGAAGTCAGAGGTTGTTGTTGGGTGTGGGAGGGACAGTAATATATCCTTCAACCAGGAAGGTACTTTTCAACTGAAAAACCAAACTTGTCACTTTGTACCATTTACACAAAATTTTATTCAGGGTACCTTACTGACAGGGGGATCAGGTGGGTGACAATCCAGGGGCTACACAACTATCATCTGCCTCCATCTTGACCCTAACCCACAGCTTTTAGAGTATGAGGGGATTATGGTGGTGAGGTCAAAGGGTAGTTATCTAAAGTGGTGCCTTCAGTGTGCCAGTCATCTCTACTAATTATCTAAAGTGCCACCTCCTGTGTACCACTTTAGGGATGATTAGAACAAGCCTCCCGCCTTCTGGTCAGGTCATACATTAATCTTCACCAGGCCTGGAACAGATAGCCCCAAGGGAGGTAATTGCATGGCCATTAACAAGATGGAGGGCCAAAGATGGAGTTAGTGTTGTCAGCACTCTGCCTTCTACCCTTGCCATCTTTATAGCTTGTGTAATCTTTACATGCCATTCTTCCATGATAAATGCAGAGCCAGATATCAGGCGGGGACTTGCATCCCCATGCCAAAACAGCAATATTAATAAGACAAAATACTTAGAACCAAGTTTCCTCAATAACCCTATAAAGAAGTTCTCTCTGCAGACCCAACAGCTGGAGCAATCATGAACTTCAACATAAGTGATGGCAGTAAGACAAATGTTTTACAAGCAATAAATACAGCAAAATTGTACTTAGTCACTGCATGGTAGCCATTTGGTACTCATGAGCCAATACCACCCTTGGCTTAAGTATTTTCCCTTGGGGGATGGTACCATATATTTTGCCCCTTAACACCATCAGAAGGTGTATCCATATTGTACATAGGCATTTTAATTGGTACTCATATTAACAACGCTACTATAATACCAAGGGTCAGGGGTTCAGAAGCAGTTAATTGCGTGGGTGTTGGACCCTGACCAATGTAGAAAAGGGGGTTAAGAATAATACTGGATGTTAGCTCTTGGTCTCAAGGGATTTGGACACTGGCCATCTAGGGGAGGAAAGGTACTCCAAGTCAATTTCTAGTGAGTTAAAGCCTTACCAGAGGGGAGGACTTGTGGCAATGGTGAAAAGACTTCCTCTTCCCACCATGTAGGCCTCAAACCTCATGCCATTATCTACACCCATTGCACCTGAGCTGTGGGGTGTGTGGTTGGTTAGGTGTTCACATGCCAATGTCTGTCCTGCGGTGGGCATGGCATCAAGGGGTTGAATGGCTTCTGTTAGTCATGGAGACCGTTTTTGAGACTGTTATTTGGTGACAATATCTTTAAAGGGATTTTTTTATTAGTCTGTTCATCCTTTTGAGTAGACATGTAGCAGTAGGATTGTATGGCAGGTGGAAAGTCCATAATATATCCCAGCCCCCTGCCCATTCTTGGACATCATGGCCAGTAAAATGTGTCCCTTGATCACTATTTGAGATGGTGTTCCATAATGGCTCTCTAGTTTTGTTAATCCCTTTAAAATCTCAATCCCTGATTGGCTCTTTCACAGGTGAAGGCAACACACATTCAATCCTGCCCACTGACTACTTTGTTTAGTTCCTTCTTTGAACCAAAATACATCAGAATTAAAGAGGATGTCAGGACCTCCATTTTGACCTGAGTCTGTACTTTCTAAGCAACTCAGTTCTTTCCAGTCTATCTTTAACTCAAAGACCTGGTGGGCAAAGGATCCCATGATGGGAACAGCTATTACTGCCCTGATGCTAGCAAGACTTTGTGTGACTGACCCCAAGACAACGACCTGATCTTCACTTCCCACTTGCATGTACCCAACAAACTTTGTTCCACATTCTCCATTATATGAACCTAGAAATATATTCAGTACGTGGGAGACAGTCTTTGAAAAGCTGGTCCTCTATCCTCCTGCTGTTGGCCTCACTGAAATAAATTCCTTTCTTCCTGCACCACCCCTCATCTCTCTGCCTTCGGATTTTGTCAGCACAGATGGCCAGACCTGGTGTGTTAGACCCCTGGAGCCAGGAACTCTTGCACCCTTGGGCCCCAGTGACAAGAATCCTGTCAGACAGCAGAGGAATGCCAGATAGGGGGGCTTCCCCAGTGACTGCCAACCATGTACCATGTATCCCCTGGAGGCAAGCCTACTCCTTCCTTTACTCGGTGAGGTTGGATGTATCATGTTAGCAACTTCTGGAAGTTGGGCTGGGTCAACGTGAAATGACTGGCCTTAGTAACAAGTGCAGTTCATGAGACATCAGGTTGGTATTGTAAGCACTCCTCTGCTATACGTAAGCGTGCATTTTCTGTAAGGTGCTTATCTGGGCACAGATACTTTAAGGTTTGCTGAATTCTATCCTCCTACTGACAGGGAGGTTCTTATCATCATGGGCAAGTCAGTTAGTCTTTCTCTTTATTGCCATGCAAGATACACAGCTCCTAGTTGTTTCTCAATGGGACTGTACCTGGTTTCTGTTTCTTTCCATAACTGAGACCAGAATCCTAATGGGACTTGTTTCCCTTTTTGCCATTGCCACAAGTCCCAGACAAACCCTTCTGGATATGAATTTATGTTGAATTCAAAACTCACATCTGATATCAATACCCCCAGGGCTTCTACTTTTTTAACTAACATTTTTGCCTTCAAGAAAGCTTCCTTTTGGTTAGCACTCCAATCCCGTGTGCTTTCCTTCAAAAGCAAGGCATATAAAAGTCTTAATATCTGTGCAAATGGGGAATACAAGATCTCCGGTAACCCATTAAACCGACAAAAGCCTGTAATTCCTTTTCCATTTTAGGGATTGGGAAGGCTTGTATGTTATCAATGACCCCTCTGGCATCACTTTTGTCTTACCTGCCTACATGACGGCCCCCAGAATTTTACTGATCCACCCAGCCCTGGGATCTTATCAGTAATTACCTGCCATCCTCATGACTTTAAATATGCTTATAATGATGCAGCTGTTTGAAGCGAGGAGGATCACTCATTACAAGTTAACATAACATCATCTATATAATGATAAAATATCGTGTCCTCTGGCAATATCCATTTTTCCAATCTATATCCCATGACAAATTGTGGGACTATGGAGATGCCCTTGGAGCGATGCCTTCTATAGATTTAGTAAGACCCAATTGGGTTGTTTGCCTATATTATCTCTTGGCATTCCAGATAACACTAGATCTTGCCACAATTGCTTCTGAGAGACCTTGATGTGCCCTCTTTCTGTCATTCTATCATCAGCAGGATGCTTTGTTTTTCTCTGTTTTTCAACCCATCTATTTCCCTCATGACAAATTCTTTCAATTTCATTAAATCAGCCATTATAGCAACTATTGTAGCAATGGGTTGATTTAACCAAAGGCGCCAGGACAGATACTAAAGTCCCATACCATACTCCCAGGGCTGACTGTAAGACACAGTCTTTCATACCAGAGGGAAATAATTCTTCCCCTGGGCCTCTAAAATGCTGGACATAAATGGAATGTTTTATTCCCAGTTCACATATAATTTCTTGTAGTTCTTCCATAGAGGTTCAGTGAGATGGGGCTAGGGGGAAGGGAACATCCCCTTTGTTTTGCCAGGTTATCTTAATGCTAGTGTTTATCCATCCATCAAATTAGCTAGATGCCTGTGATTCTCACCCATGCCTGCAGCATGTATCTTTGGTGCAAGGCAGATTAAGCAGTGATGGAGGCCATTTTTGATGCCTCAAACCCATTTAATATTATGCCAACGTCTCCAGAATTCCACAATTGTAACACCCAAGCTGCCCCCCTTCTTGGCCCTTTTGCTTACAGAGGCTGGTTAGTGCCACTAAGTCAGTGGTTGAGTATTTCCTCACAGTCATTTCTGATGACTGGGATTTTTTTTCTCAGTCATCCCCAGGCTCATGAGTGGTCTGGGTCTTTGAATTGAAGGGTGTGCCAGTAAATCGTTTTCCTCCTCTATAAAAATATCCTCCTCAACAGAGTCATTATCCTGGGGATCCCATGCTTTAAAGTCCCAATTCTTGAGATATAATAATTCTCACTTTAGTGCATGGTGGTCTGTACCCATTATGCATGCATCTTGAACATCTTATATGCCATAGTTTCTAAGTGTTCTTCCTGCTGTTGGATTCTTTTGGATATAATTGTTCCAGGATTTCTTTTCTTTTAGTGCCTAGGTTCTTGGTCACACCACTTTGAAGAATGAGGAGGTAGACAAGATGAAGAATGGTGGGCACCAAAGCAAAATTTATTGAACAATGGTACACAGCTCCCAAAGAGGGAGGGAACCCCAGAAGGTTGCCCTTGGAGTTTCTAAGTCTAGGAGTTTTTATGAGACTGCTGGTGGATGGTTTTAATCTGATTAACCCTCCATGTACCTGTCACCCAATTAGGTTTTGTCCATGCCCTCATCTATCTACCAGGTGGTTGTTCACAAGGGAAGGGGTGGAGGCCTCTGTCCAGGGTGGTGTAAAATTGCAGGATGGGGGTCTTTTTCCTTTTATGTGGTAGTTTCCTCTTAAGATGTGGCCCCTTGCCCCTACCTTCCTTTCTTCTGACAATCCTCCATTATAATGTCCATATTAGAGGAATATGTCACACTTCTCTGGTATATGTTCCAATTATCTCCTTACTGGGAAATCCCTTTTGTAATGTCTCCTATTGCAGAGATCAATGGCCACGCTGTGGTTGCAATTCCTTCTTCACTTTCCCTTCTCTGTCTTCTTCCCACCACCTTGGATAGGATATCAAACAATCCCATGGAAGTTTTGGAGGCACCCCCGTACTCATGCACTGATCCAAAATGCTCAAAAATCCTGACTCCCTACATAGAGGTGGTTGACCACCCCAGACTTTCTCCCATGGACATCCAGCTTTGCTCCTGCCCAGTTCCTTTACCCATGCTTGCTTTGTTTTTGGTCTGCCATCTCACTAATTATTAGAAGGGAGAGGAGGGACAGCCCTATCATACTGGACCTCTATGGAAGAACTACAAGAGATTATATGTGGACTGGAAATAAAATATTCCACTTATGCCCAGCATTTCAGAGGACCAGGGGAAGAATTATTTCCCTCTGAGACTGCGAAACAAAGTAAATCACTCCCTACTGTTCACACAGAGTTTTATTCAGAGTAACCTATTGACAGGAAGTGATCAGATGGATGATGTTCCAGATACTACATAGCTATTCTCCACCCCCATCTGGACCCTTATCCACCCATTTACAGAGTGAGGAGATCATGGTGGTGAGGTCAAAGGGTAGCTATCTAAAGTGGCATGTTCTGTGTGCCACTTTAAAGGATATCAGAGCAAGCCTTCCCTCTTTCTGGTCAGGGCATACATTAATCTCTAAGGGACCTGGAAGACATAGCCCCAAGGGAGGTCATTATGTGGGCATGGGCAAGATGGAGGCCCAAAAACAGAGTCAGCGTTGTCAGCCCTCCTACAAGTTGTTCAGTATTCACAAATCAGTCAACATGATATAACACATTAATAAGAGAAGGCATAAAAGCCATATGATCATCTCAATGAATGCAGAAAAAGCATTTGACAAAGTACAACAACCATTCATAATAAAAATTCTCAACAAAGTAGGTTTAGAGGGAACATACCTGAACATAATAAAGGTAAAAATATGAAAAACCCACAGCTAATATCATCCTTAACAGGGAAAACCTGAGAGCTTTTTTTCCTGTGAGGTCAGGAACAAGACAAGGATGTCCACAGTCACCACTTTTATTCAACATTGTACTGGAAGTACTACAGCTGCAGGAATCAGACAGAAAAAGAAATAAAATGCATCCAAATTGGTAAGAGAGAAATAAAACTTTTGCTATTTGCAGATGACATGCTAACCATATATAGAGAACTTTAGACTGCACCAAAAAACCTACTAGAACTGATAAATGATTCAGTAAGGTTGCAGATTACAAAATTAATAAACAGAAATCAGTTGCTTTTCTTTCTTTTTAAAAATAAATTTCTTTTTTTAAAATAAAGATTTTATTTATTTATTTGACAGAGAGAAAGATGACAAGTAGGTAGAGAGGCAGGCAGAGAGAGAGGAGGAAGCAGGCTTCCTGCTGAGCAGAGTGCCCGATGCAGGCCTTGATCCCAGGACCCTGGGATCATGACCTGAGCTGAAGGCAGAGGCTTTAACCCACTGAGCCACCCAGGCACCCCAGTTGTTTTTCTATACACTAACAATGAAGTAGCAAAAAGAGAAATTAAGAAAATAATCCCATTTATAGTTGCATCAATAAGAATAAGATCCCTAGGAATAAACCAGGAAGGTCAAAGACAAAAGAAGAAGAAGAGGATGAAAGGAAGAAAAAGAAAGAAAGAAAGAAAGAAAGAAAGAAAGAAAGAAAGAAAGAAAGAAAGAAAAGAAAGAAGGAGGGAGGGAGAGAAGAGAGAGAAAGAGAGAAAGAAAGAAAAAAGACACAACCCAATACTTTAAATAGGCATAAGCTTTAAACAGTTCATTAAGAAGACCTATAGATGGCCAATAAGCACATGAAAAGATGCTCACCATCATTAGTCATGAAGAAAATGCAAATTAAAACCACCATGAGATTCTACTACACACTTATTAGAAAGGCTGAAATGACTCATGTTCCAAGGATTGGCAATGATATGGAAGAACTGGAATTCTCACACAGTGCTGGTAGGAATATAAAATGGAAAATGGTTTGAAAGTTCCTTAAAAAGTTAAGTCACACCTACCATATGACCCAGCCATTCCACTACAAGTATTTGCCTCAGGATAATGAGAGCATATATCTGTACAAAGACTTGCATGTGTATGTTCACAACAGCTTTATGTGTGCTAGTCCAAAAATCAGTTAGTACAAATGTCCATCAACAGTTGGATGGATAAGCAGTGGTATATTCATGGAATGGAATACTACCCAGCAATAAAATGGAATGAACTATTAGTATGTGCAGCAACAAGGATGGATTTTAAAATAATTAGTGTGTGTGAAAGAAGCCAGGTGAGAAAAGTACATACTGTATGATTCCATTTATACAGAGCTCTGGAAAACACACACTGGCTTAAAGTGACTGAGAGCAGATCAGTGATTTTCTGAGATGGAGGTTGGGGAGCAGGGAGGGAGTAACTTTCGAGGGTGATAGATAAGTCTAGTCTCTTGATTGTAGTTCTTTGTTCATTTGAGCTGTTGTGACAAAATGCCATGGAGTGGGTGGCTTATAAATAACAGACATTTTTTCCTCCCTGTACTGGAGGCTGGAAGTCTGAGAGGAGAGCAGGATGCCAGCAAGTCCACCTCCAAATCTCAGCCCACTGGTGTGCCCTCACATGTCCTCACATGGATGTGGGGGGCTCCGTGGGGCCCCTATTATAAAGACACTAATCCCACTCAGGAGAATGCCACCCTCATGGCCGGATCACCTCCCCAAAGGCCCTACCTCCTAATACCATCATCTTGGTGATTAGGATTTCAACATAGGAATTTGGTCTTGTCAGGGACATAAATATTCAGACCATAGCAGTGATGCATTTAATACATATAGCAAAACTTTTCAAATTGTACATTTAGAACAGGTGCACTTTATTGTATATCAATGGACCTCAATAAAACTACTTTAAAAAATTCTTTATGTTCAAATAACACACAGGATTTCTGGCCCCTGACTGGCCCCTAATGGCACAGGTCGTCCTGGGGCAGGATCAGAGCTCTCTGTGAGATCTTTGAGCTTCTGTCAGCTTTGCTCTCTTGACATCACAAAATTTCACAAAAGAGTAAAACAAAGGTGGTTTGGGCATGCTGTATGTTCCAGGCAAGTGTCATAGCTTCTCACCTTTGCCTCTGATGTTTGTCTTCTTTTAACCCAAGCACTCGGCTCTATTACTAAGAAATAAAATTTAGAAATAAAACAGATTCTGCAATGACATAGATTTTTTTTATTTAATCAAATAAAATTTATTGGAAAATGCCAGGAAACCCAGAACATGTAGAAAAGAAAACAAACTATACTAAGTCATTAGAATTTTGCCATTATTTTCTTTCTCTTCCTTTGAAGATTTTACTTATTTATTTGACAGAGAGAGAGAGAGAGAAAGTGAGCACAAGCAGGGGAAGAGGCAGAGGGAGAAGGAGAATCAGGCTCCCTGCTAAGCAGAGAGCCCAATGTGGGGCTCGATCCCAGGACCCCGGAATCATGACCTAAGCCAAAGACAGACACCTAACTGACTGAGCCACCCAGGTGCCCCTCCCCATTCTTTTCAACTTCAGTGAAATGATTGGACTGTTCTGTCTTGTGGCAGGGCTCTTTGAAACCTAAGACCACTTCTAGCCTACAGGAGACTCATCTCAGGCCAGAAGACACCTGCAGATTGAAAGTGGGGTGGGGATGGAGAGACACTTAGTATGCAAATGGATGCCAAAAGAAAGCCAGGGTAGCAATCCTCACATTAGACAAGATAGACTTTAAAACAAAGACTGTAAAATGAAACAAAGAAGGACGCTATACAAGAGTAAAGGGGACAATCCAACAAGAAGCTCTAACCATTGTGAATATTTATGAACCTAACACGGGAGCACGCAAATACATAAAACAGTTAATGACAAACATAAAAGAAATAATTGGTAGTAATATAGCAGTAGTAGGGGACATTAACACCCCACTCCCATATTGATGGACAGATCATCCAAACAGAAAACAAGGAAAGAGTGGCTTTGAATGACACAGTGGACCAGAGATTTAACAGACATATTCAGAACATTCTAGCCTAAAACAACAGAGTACACATTCTTTTCAAGTGGACATTGAACATTTTCCAGAATGTTTGTTAGGCCACAGAACAAGCCCCCCAAAATTCAAAAACATCAAAGTCACACCATCTGTCTTTTTTGACCACAACACAATGAAACTAGAAATCAACTACAAGAAAAAGTCTGGAAAGACCACAAATACATCAACTTTAAATAACATGTTACTAAATAATGAATCAACAGGTTAACCAGGAAATCAAAGAAGAAATAAAATATTACATGGAAACAAATGAAAATGAAAATAAAATGCTCCAGAATCTTTGGGATGCAGTAAAAGGAGTTTTAAGGGAAAGTTTATAGGAATACAGGCTTACTGCAAAAGCAAGAAAGACCTCAAAAACAACCTGACCTTACACCTAAAGGAGCCGGAAAAAGAAGAACAAACAAAATCCAAACCCAGGAAAAGGAAGGAAAAAATAAAGATGAAAGCAGAAAAAAATGATATGGAAACTAAAAATATAATAGATCAATGAAGCCAGGAGCTGGTTCTTTGAAAAAAAAAATAGACAAAACTGATAAACCTCTAGCAGAATTATTTTTTAAAAATGAGAGAAAACACAAATAAACAAAATTACTAATGAAAGAGGAGAATAACAACCAACACCACAGAAATACAAACAATCATAACAGAATATTAGGAAAACCTACATGCTGACAAATTGGATAACTTAGAAGAAATGGATAAATTCCTAGAAATATATAAACTACCAGAACAGGTAGAAATAGAAAATTTGAACAGACCAATCACCAGCAAAGAAATTGAGTCAGTAATCAAAAAACTCACAACAAACAAAGGTCAAGGACCAGGTGGCTTCACAGGAAATTCTACCAATCATTTAAAGAAGAGTTAATATCCATTCTTCTCAAACTATTCCAAAGACTACAAGATGAGGGAAAACTTCTAAATTCATTCTATGAGGCCAGTATCACCCTGATTCCAAAACAAGATAAGGACACACAAAGAAAGAGAACTACAAACCAGTATCTCTCAAGAATAAAGACTCAAAAATCCTCAAGAAATATTAGGAAACCAAATCCAACAATATATTTAAAAAAATCATACACCATGGTCAAGTGGGATTTATTCCCAGAAAACAAGGGTGGTTTAATATTCACAAAATGATGGATGTGATACATCGCATCAGTAAGAAAAAGGATAAAAACCATATGATCAGGGCGCCTGGGTGGCTCAGTAGTTAAGTGTCTGCCTTCAGCTCAGGTCATGATCCCAGGGTCCTGGGATCCAGTACTGTGTTGGGCTCCCTCCGTGGTGCGAGGCCTGCTTCTCCCTCTCTTGCTTCCTCTTTCTTGTGTTCTGTCTCTTGTCTCTGTCTCTCTGTCAAATAAATAAATACATTAAATTAAATCTTAAAAAAATAATAAATAAAGGCCATATATGACAAACCCACACCTAACATCAAAGTCACTGGTGAAAAATTGAGAGCCTTTCCCCTAATATGAGGAATAAGACAGCGATGTCCACTCTCACCACTTTTATTCAACATAGTATTAGAAGTCCTAGTCACAGCAATCAGACAACATAAAGAAATGGAAAGCACCCAAGTTGGTAAAGAAGAAGCCAAACATCCAATATTTGCAGATGACATAATAACATATGGATAAAACTCTAAAGACTATACCAAAACTCATAAATGAATTCGGTAAAGTTGCAGGACACAAAATCAATGAGCAGAAATTGGTTGCATTTGTATACACTAATAACGAAGCAGCAGAAAGTGAAGTTAAGAAAACAATCCCATTTAGTTGCACCAGAACCAATAAAATACCTAGGAATAAACTTACCCAATAGGTGAAATACCTGTACTCTGAAAACGATAAAACACGGATAAAAGAAACTCAAGATGACATAAACTCAAAATGACGTAAAGACATTCCAGGCTTATAGATTGGAAGAAGAAAGTTTGTTAAAATGTCCATACAACCCAAAGCAATCTACAAATTTAAGACAATACCTATCAAAATACCAGCAGCATTCTTCAGAGAACTAGAATGAACAATCACCTAAAATCTGTATGGAACCACAGAAGACTTTGAATAGTCGAATAAATCTTGAAAAGGAAAAACAAAGCTGGAGGCAACAAAACTCCAGATTTCAAGTTATATCACAAAGTGGTAATAATTAAAACAGTATGGTACTGGCATAAAAATAGATATATAGATCGAAAGACTAGAATAGAGAACCCAGAAATAAACCCACAATTATATGACCAGTTAATCTTTGACTAAGGAGGAATATCTAATGGAAAAAAGAAAGTCCCTTCAACAAATGGTGGGAAAAGTGATCGGCTACATGCAAAGGAATGAAACTGGACACTTTCTCACACCATACACAAAAATGAACTCGAAATGGGTTTAAGACCTAAATGTGAGACTTGAAACCAGGAATATCCTAGAAGACAGGCAGTAATCTCTCTGACATTGGCCGTAGCAACATTTTTCTAGATATGTCTCCTGAGGCAAGAGAAACAAAAGCAAAAATAAAGTATTGGGACTACATCAAAATAAAAAGGAAACTGCTGGAAGCCAGCCCCGGCAACAGTCGGGATCCAGAAGGTGGGGATGGTGTCCGCGAAATGAGGATACTGGACTCTAAGAGTGGTGTGGGGATCTCCTGAAAACATTGTTCTCAGGGCTCTTTATTTATAGCAGGTTCTGATTAAAGTCTAATCTTAGGAACAATCAATTACAAAGACAGATCTTAACTTTACTGACGCACATCACGTGTTTTGCTCAGGTGGTTTTTATCAATCATTATCCTATCAGAACTTTCTGCCTCCCTTAAATGCAGGGAAGTAAGCATGCGGACATGTGGTTATGAGATTTCTTTTATTTGAACTAAGCTAGTTACAATGCAGCTACCATACTACTATGATTGTTTTTCTCGTTATCTCTATTAATTAATCAATATTAAAGCTGCCTGGCCTCAATGACCGCAACCGTGCCTAACTCCCTCACTTTGAGGGAGGGTCATGGCATTCCATGCCTTGCAGAGGGAACCCATATGAATGACGGCGCTTCTGGTCTGTGGCAGGACACCATCAATTAAACTAAAAGACAACCTATAGAATGGGAGAAGATATTTGCAAATGAAATATCTGATAAAGGGTTAGTATCCAAAGTGTATAAAAAATTTATACAACTCAATACCCAAAAACAACCCAATCAAAAATCAACAGAAGACATGAAAATATGCTCAACAACACTCATCATCAGGGAAATAGAAATCAAAACTACAATGAGATATCACCTCACACTTGTCAGAATATGCCTAAAATAAAAAACACAAAAAACAAGTGTTAGCGAGGATGTGGAGAAACAGGCACCCTTTACAACGTTGGTGGGAATGCAAATTGGTGTAGCTACTCTGGAAAACAGTATGGAGATTCCTCAAAAAACTAAAAATAGAACGAACCTACGATCCAGGAACTGCATTACTGAGTATCACCCAGAGAATACAAAAACACTACTTCAGAGGGATACGTGCTCCATATGACTAAAGATAGCCAAGATATGGAAGTAGCCCAAGTGTCTATCGATAAATGAATGAATAAAATTGTGATACCTGTAAAAGATGTGATACCTGTATAATAGAATATTACTCAGCCATAAAAAAGAATGAAATCTTGCCATTTGAAACCACGTGAGTGCAGCTAGAGAGTACAATGCTAAGTGAAATAAACCTGTTAGAGAAAGACAAATACCATATGATCTTGCTCATATGTGGAATCTAAAACAGAACAAATGATCAAAGGAAAAATAAGAGAGACAACCAATAAACAGACTCTTCACTAGAGAACAAACTGATGGTTCCCAGAGGGGAGGTGGGTGGGAGGATGAGGAAAATAGGAAATGGGAATTTAAGAGCACACTTGTCATAATGGAAACAAATGATATTTAAAAAGACCACTTCTAGGGGGACCCAGGTGGCTCAGTCATTGAGTGTCTGCCTTCGGCTCAGGTCATGACCTGGAGTTCGGGTATTGAGCCTCACATCGGGGTCCCTGCTGGCGGGGGGAAGGCTGATTCTCCCTTTCTCACTCCCCTGCTTGTGTTCTCTCTCTAGCTGTGTTTCTCTCTGTCAAATAAATAAAATCTTTAAAAAAAGAAAGAAAGAAAGACCACTTCTGGTTTGCGATAATAAAGCGTGCTATCTTGGAGTCTCCTCCTCTATTTGCCAGGCAGGAGGGCATACTTTCAGACTGCCCTCTGAGTTCAGGTGCAGGTGGGGGGCTTTTCTTGGGGGGACACAATGAAGGCAAGCATTATGTGCAGATGACCACATCACCCACAGTTCATACGAGGGCAAATGTGTCAAAGGTGGCTTTTGGAGGAGAATTGCAAAGCAAGGTTTGGACCTCAAGCATCCGCTGTGAGGGCCGGCAGAAGAGCCTCTCCTGTGTGACCTCTGCAGCCGTGATCCCAGGCAAAGGCAGGAGGATAAAGAGTCTCCCTTAACATCTCTGACCACATGCAATCAGTTTGGTGGGGGATATTGATCCATTTCCCACACAAAAGCAGAGATTCGTGGCTCTCAAAACTCTCTGAGTAACAGAATTTTCTGGGGAGCTCGTTAAAACAACAGACACCGGGGCGCCTAGGTGGCTCAGAGGGTTAAGCCTCTGCCTTCAGCTCAGGTCATGATCTCAGGGTCCTGGGATCGAGTCCCACATCCGGCTCTCTACGCAGTGGGGAGCCTGTTTCCCCCCTTTCTTTGCCTGCCTCTTTGCCTACCTGCGATCTCTCTCTCTCTCAAATAAATAAATCAAAACTTTAAAAAACAAAAACATAAACTAAAACAGACACCAGTCACACTTCCTGTGTTTCTCATTCAGCTTTAAGATGCAAAGAGTCAGGGCGCCTGGGTGGCTCAGCCACTCATCGTCTGCCTTCAGCTCAGGTCATGATCCCAGAGTGCCGGGATGGAGCCCCGCATTGGGCTCCCTGCTCGGCGGGAAGCCTGCTTCTCCCTCTCTTACTCCCCCTGCTTGTGTTCCCTCTCTAGCTGTGCTTCTCTCTGTCAAATAAATAAATAAAATTTTAAGAAAAAAAAGAAAAGAAAAAAGAAAAGATGCAAGGAGTCGATTCTAACCCACCCATTAGCTCAAACTCTTTTCATGTTACGGTTTCACCAACTAGTTAGCCACAAATCCAAGATCAGGATATCACCTTGAAAAATTCTGGTTAAAGGCGGGTCATTAGAAACAGGTTATTAGTAACCATAAAATTAAAATCGGACCATTATTCTCTTTGAGATCGAGTATAGATCTGACTTCAGTAATAGCTACGCGCCACCAGAGGGCGCCATTGCCACAATGTTCTGGTACTGCCCCTGACCCCTTTGCTGGGTTTACACTGTGTTAGTCTAACAGGACTTTGAAAGATTCTTTTGTATGCTTAAAGGTACATACACAAAAAAAGACATGGCATGAGGCCCTAAGATTATGGAAGAACCAGAAATAAAGTACAGGGAGGAACCAGGATTTAAAAAAAGTGGAGAAATAGATTCTGAAAGAAGAATAGGCGTTTTGATGGTTTGAGAAGTTTCTTAATGACTTTTCCATGCTGGTAGAACACCTGTAATGATGCTAGGAAAAAGTACCTAGTAAAATTTTGACTAGATCTCCGAAATTTCCATTTTAACTGATTACTAAGGGGCGAGAGACAAAACTTGGGGGATTCTTGCCAAGAATCTGAGGGATTCTGGGCTGCGGTATTGGCTAATTGGTTGGTGGAGGTCCCCATGTCACTGTGGGTCCCAGGTCCCACTTCCATTAAACAAGGGCGGTTGCACCACATCAGGTGTCAGAGAGAACCCATGGTCTTTAGTCGTCAAAGTTCTACTAACATCATCTTCGGGCTTCAACTGGTGGGAAACTGTTACTTTTTTGATAGACAATACAATCATGTAACCAACAAACCAGATGCATATTTAAATCCCTGCTGGAAAATCTCACTCACATTTTTCCTTTCACAAGCCCCACACCTGGGGGTTATTTTTTTTTTTTATTTTAAAAAATATTTATTTATTTATTTTAGAAAGCAAGAAAGTGAGCACATGAGTGGGGAGGGGAGACAGGGAGAGAAACTCAAGCTGACTCCCCAGCAATGCAGGGCTCGATCTCATGACCCAGAGAGTGTGACCTGAGCCAAAATCAAGAGTTGGATGCTCAATGGACTGAACCACCCAGGGTCCCCCCAAACCTAGAGGTTTTATTCTCTTATTTTTTGTGCATCCTTATTATGAAAACACCACCAAAATTCTTATTCTGTCTGCTCTTTTTTCTGTCCCCCCTCCATCTCAGTGGGGAGGGAGTGCTTTCTCACCCTGCCCCACATCTGCAATTTCATTCTCTGCACTGTCGTATTTGTCCATTCCCCACGAAATGAAATGGACACTTGGGTCTCATCTTTTAGGGCCACAAATTCTGTGGCAGAGAATAATGATGTTCAAGGGTCATTTTGTACTGGTGTGGCAGGATGACAAATTCCCAGAAGTGGCATTGCTGGGTCACAACTCAATGCACTCATAACTTGCAGTTTTGACCAAATCGCCCTCTAAGTGGGTATGACTTTGCTCCCAGACTGTCGGAAAGCCTCTTCCTCCAGACTCTCCAACAGAGTGCTGTATCATACTATTTTTATTTTGAACTCCTGTAGAGACCTTAATACCGGGTCTGGCTAATCAACCTTCTAACTCATCAGATGGGTGATGGGAGTGTTCATGACCCTGCGTGGGCATCCTAGCATGAGAACAGGACGTGAGAACATGAGGTTTTTTGAGCA
Source organism: Spilogale gracilis (assembly GCA_004023965.1). Taxonomy (NCBI): domain Eukaryota; kingdom Metazoa; phylum Chordata; class Mammalia; order Carnivora; family Mephitidae; genus Spilogale; species Spilogale gracilis. The sequence continues at coordinate 90,042 of PITA01001067.1, read as the reverse complement.
GGTTCACATTTTTCCACTCTCGCTTTGCCCTTCATGTGTTTGTGGATCTGGATTTCTGCTGCCTCAATTCAGAGCTTAAGCCTTCTTCTGCAACTTGAATATTTTATTTCCCAAGCAATTTTATTCTTCATCGGGCTGTGAGCAAAACAGAGATCATCCAAATTGCACATTGATGGAGCATTTTCACGAGGCGCCCAGGCCTCACCCCTGTACGTAGCCCCCAGGTGGGGATGCTGCTGGCCAGGTGACCCATGTTTGGGTTCTGGCACTCCCTCCCTCCAGCGGAATGGAAGCTTTGTCTTTGTGCAAACTTTCCAGCTGTGGAAACTCGGCACTGCTCTAAAGATAAATGGCATTTCTTGGCAATGGATGGGAAAGGCAAACTTCTCTGCTATTCAAGGATTAAGTCTTAGCCTAGAAGCAAACTGTTCCCGGCCTCTGAAGGGAGGTTATCTCCCAGAGAATAGTCAGGCGGTTTCCCAATAGCTGCCTGGGCTGGCGTCAGCCAATGTTTTCTAGTTAGTAAGATTGCATCCCATCCGGCCAGCACCCAGAGCCATGCTGAAGTTCTGTCTCTCAAACACACACATCATGACTCAGTAGCTGACAGAAAGAATGGACAAAGCTGATAAGCAGACCAGGGAAGCATGAAGAACATTCTAGCACAACCAGTGTTGGGTCCACTCCCATCTGGAAGCCAGAACATGAGCCATAGTCGCTTGCCCTTTCCTGCATCTGCCTGGAAATGCTGCAAACAGAAGGAAATATTGAGCAAAAGTAATTAGCTAACGAGGACCTTAAATGCCTGTTTAATAGTGGCATTAATAATAAAGCACAGTTTTATTGGGCTAATAGAGGTTAAGTGGCAATCTTAGTAAAATGGTCATTATAGATTTTCTTCTGTGCAGGCAACGGACAGAACTTTCTGAAAAGACAGATTATTACAACTCCCTCCGCTGAATTTGCTGTTTCTCAAAAGAGGTATTTCTAAAGGTTTGAAAAAATGATTACCACTTTTTGCAGCCCCCTCCCCTCCCTTCTGTGGCAGGAGTCTAGGAGCTGTGTCTTTAAAGAAGCCGTTACAGGGAACTCTGTCAGTTGCTTAAGGCTTGCTGCCAACAGACGACTGAGCTATTTACCAAGGGTTTCCAAGAAATTGCTGCAAATTATATGAAATGTTATACCTATTACAGGCGTTCAATATATTAGCAACAGAAAAAAATGTAACGGGTGTGAGGACAGAGTTGCAATTTGTGAGAAAGTGTTCAGGAAGGTAGGTAGAGATGAATTTTAACTACATGTCATAGAGAATCATACTGCATGCAAGCAGAAAGGAAGTTAGATAATGTGCTGGGTTTTGAGCGAATTTCTAAATGTCAGTTTAGAATCACTGAGAAGGAGCTTTTAAAACACAATCGGTGGAAAGACCCATTGGGACACCAGAACACTGAGACCCTGAGGGAGGGACACAGCTTGTCCTGATGGAACTTCCTCATGTAGAAGGAAGACCGGAACTCCCACTCTGTACTTGACCTAGCCCCCATCTAGGTGGGGTGTGTGCCGTGAGGGTCCTTCATCCTTCAATAACTCTCTAGTTTGGAGTTTCTCTTATAAGTTTTTCTGATTGTTGTTAACATCACTCCTTTTTTTTTTTTCTTTTTAAAGATTTTACTTACTTATTTGAGAAAGCGAGAGAGACAGGGAGAACACCAGTAGGGGGAGGAGCGGAGGGAGAAGCAAACTTCCGGCTAAGCAGGGAGCCCCTTTTTGCAAGGGAACCTGAGATCATGACCTGAGCGGAAGGCAGATGTTAAACTGACTTAGCCACCCAGGTGCCCCAACACTACTCCTTTGATAAGTAAGAAACACGGTCAACCAGTCCCCTAAGAAAGAGGGCTCTTAGTGCCGTGCAATTGAGAAATAGTTCTTTCCTCAGTTTACTGAGGCGAAATGCCTATGAAATCCAATCTCCCTAGATTCTTGCTGGTAATGGCGGGGCAGGGGCTGACAGGGCTGGTGTCTAGACAGGCAGGCCTCCATACAGGACTTACCAACCTTCTTTGGCCCTTTGGGCCTCTGGCTGAAGTCCTTGGTTCCAGGTATTGGCCTCCAGCTGTGAAATCCCCACGTAGGACAGCTCTGCCTCTTGATTCAAGCCTCAATAGGGGCCCTCGATGGGTTGGACACCTTTAGATTCTTCCCCAGGAGAACTGCCTCAGCTTGACCATTCAGCTGCCCTTTCCACTCTCTGTCCCCAGACTGCACTTGGGAAGTGGTCCCTGCCCCAGTATGGAGCCTTCTGGGGCCCCTGGCTGACTTCTACAGGATGTTGGCTCTCCTCCCCTCCCACCATCCCCTGTACTGGCATTTCTCTGCTTTTCCTTGGAGGATTTCACCTGTGTCCTATTCTCCTGGTCCAGGCTGCTCTAAACCTTCAGGCTCAGGCTTTCTGGTGAGTAGGGAGTCTTCTAAATCATGAAGGAGACATGTCCATTGAGTCTGCGGATGAGGCAGGTGACAACATTGATCTAGGGACACAGGGACAAGTAGGAAACAAGGAAATGAGGAGGTAAAACATTTCACATCCTCACAACATTAAGTCCCATTACATGTTTATGTACTTTTCATCAGATTTCAGTCTAGAAGAGGAAACATAGAGATGTTTAAAGCAGGTTAGAAAATACTGAACTCATTAAGTATGTCACTAAATTGAACATCTGTGTCTTGCCAGATTCCTGCTTTATGGAAATCATTGTGAATTATGGGGCTGTTGCTGAATTTGGGGCATCTTGTGAGTACTTGGCATTTGTGGCTTATGGTCTTACTGGAAACCCTTTTGGATGGTTTTCGAACCTATAATTCATGGTTATATATTCTGTATTTTTCCCAAAACTACTGCTGTAGTCCTGTGTTCACTGCATAATGAGTATTTTATTTTTAGATGTGGATCACCTCTTAGAGAGGGAGTCTGTGGGGAAGGTGGGTAATGAACTATTTTTGACATAAATAATAAGTGCCAAAGAATGTGGTAATATCCAAAGACTAAAACAACAGCGACCGCCATTCAATTGCAGAGACTGTCTGTATCTCCCACAACTTGCCTCTTTCAGTTGTGTAATATTTCAAACATTGGTCATATTAACAACAAGGAAATATCCAAAGGGTTACCCCAAGCATACTTACTTTCTGTCCCTAATTCCTGGGTTCATTTGGTGAAATGAAGGGAACCTCTCAAGCCCAGGAAAACACTTGCTCTCCAGGAGTTTCATTAGAAAACCCCAACATATTGGCGACTAAGTAACAAAACTAATATTTACTCTATACAAACATTTGTCGAATGGACACTTTCTCAGCTTTTGTAGCTTTAGCTGAGTGTTTTTTTTTTTTTGAGGAAATGTATAAAATTTAAACTCCATCCTAGAGAATCCGTTATTCAAAACCTGTCTTTAGACACCCACGGCACTTTTATGGATGAACTATGTAAAAATATTGACAAGGATTCAGGTAGGTTTGGGGTACTAACCGACTATCTGCCCACAAAGAATGTAAATAAAAGTGGTGCTTGCCATCCACAGGATTAACATCACCTACCATTTCTACAACATTTATTAAATGCTAGCACTGTTAGGAGCCTGGACATTAAATATGGCTTTTTTTTTTTTTAACTTAGAAACTAGGGGCAGGGAACAAGGTAAGTGAATTCACGGTTCTCTCTCCAAGCCTGCACGTCTCAAACGGCTCCTCCTAAACTGTTTATTCTATATGCGCTCCTTCCTGCCCACAGAACGGCGGGAACAAAGGTACAGTGTGAATCGGGAAGACGCGGAGAAGGTAGACGGTCAGCTCCGCCTGGCTGAAGGGCAAGGCGCGGGGAGTGGGGTTTATCTGAGGACAGTTTCAGCAGAGGAAACGAGCGCTTCGTGCAGAGGTCGGAGACCAAGAAGCCCTTTCTTCAAATATCCCTCCCCAGATTCCCGCTCGCAGCGCATCTTGCAGGGGGAGGCCGCCTGGCGGGCACGGTCCCGGCCAGGGGACACCCTGGAACTGGTGCTGAGCGCCGCCGCCGGCCGTCCGACGGGGGCGTGGTCGCCGGGCGGATAACGGGCTGCAGGGCGCCGCGGTCCGGGCCCCCGCCGAGCCCGGCCCCACGCCCGGCCCCACGCCCAGTCCGCGCAGGCGGCCGAGCCGCAGACCGCGCGGGCGGGGCGGGCGGGGGCCGCGCGCGCCGGGAGGATCTTTTTTTTTTTTTTTTTTTTTTGTCAAACTTTGGCCACGTGAACCGCCCCCCATTCACTTTTGCGCCAATCCGGCGGCGCGGACGGATCCCGAGAGGGGCCAGGCTCCGCCGCCGCCGGGGCCCCTTCAAAACGCGCCGTGCGTGACGTGAGGGGCTCCTGTTGCAATGGCGAGCTAAGCCGGAGGATGTGCAGCTGCAGCAGCGGCGCCGGCCACGAAGAGGACGGGGGCGGGCGCAGTGCGAGCGGAGCCGAGCCAGCCGAGAGACGCGGGCAGGGCGGGACGGGGGTGCAGACTCCGCTGCCACAGCCGTCGCCGTCGCGCTGGCCCCGCGCCCTCGCGCGCGAGCGGGAAGAGCCACCGCCGCGTCGCGCTCCAGCCGCCGCCGGCGCGCGCTGGGCATGGTCCCCTCTTAAAGGCGCAGGCCGCGGCAGTGGGGGTGGACGTGCGGAACAAAGCGGCGGCGTGGGGCCTACGGGCGGCTCGGGGGCCACGATGGGCGCGGCGGGCCCGCGGCGGCCGCGGCGCTGCCCGGGCCGGGCCTCGCGGCGCTAGGGCGGGCTGGCCTCCGCGGGCGGGGGCGGCGGGCTGAGGGCGCGCGGAGCCTGCGGCGGCGGCGGCAGCGGCGGCGGCCCCGCGGGCGGAGCAGCACGGGCATGGCCGCGCGCGGCCGGCGCGCCTGGCTCAGCGTGCTGCTCGGGCTCGTGCTGGGCTTCGTGCTGGCTTCGCGGCTCGTCCTGCCCCGCGCCTCTGAGCTGAAGCGAGCGGGTCCGCGGCGCCGCGCCAGCCCCGAGGGCTGCCGGCCAGGGCAGGCGGCGGCGGCTTCCCAGGCCGGCGGGGCGCGCGGCGATGCGCGCGGGGCTCAGCTCTGGCCTCACGGCCCGGTCCCGGATGGCGGCCCGCGCGACAGGAACTTTCTCTTCGTGGGAGTCATGACCGCCCAGAAATACCTGCAGACCCGCGCCGTGGCGGCCTACAGGTGAGTCCCTGCCGCCAGGACGCCGACTCCTATATCCAGCATCCCGGTGGACGACCCTGCCGGTACTCCCTTGGCTTGAGTCTTTTCCTGCTGTCCAGACGCCGAGCTCCCGGGGTGCCCCTTGGGCTGTAGATGTCGGACATTGGAAGCAGAGGGCAGAGGCGGGATGGTGAATGAGACGTTCAGGAGTATGGGCTTTGGGGTCAGGGGGACCAGGTTGGCTCCCGTGGGTGTGTCCTCAGTCTGACTTTGTGTAAGGCACGTTAGCTTTCTACGTCCAAGCCTGTCTTGTTAAATGGGTCTAACTGGACATACTTCCCTCTTAAGGTTGTTGGGAAAACTGTTAGCACACGGTATCAGTGATAGTAGTGGCAGTGATGGTTATTTGATTCTCTGAAATAGGTACCTTTACTTTTGTAGAGCGAGAGCCGAGGTAAGTTAGTCTGGTTGGAGCCCTTCTATAGCATACTTGTAGATAGGACTGGTTGAGGCATTCTTGTAAGTGAAAGGGTCTGCCCGCTACACACTGGACCCTCCCAGTCTGTTGAGTTAATGGAAAGAGACCTTGGGAAAAGTAGTTCTTTTTATTTTTTTACTTTTTAAAAAGACTTTATTTACACAGAGAAACACAGCTAGAGAGGGAACACAGTAGGGGGAGTGAGAGAGGGAGAAGCAGGCTTCCCCTTGAGCAGGGAGCCCACTGTGGGGCTCAGGGCTCAATGGGGAGACTCCAGCCGTGATCATGACCTGAGCCGAAGGCAGATGCTTAGCAACTGAACCACCCAGGCGCTCTGGGAAAAGAAGTTCTTGGCTCATGGTAGATTCGGGGTTAACTAGCTCCATTTAGGGGTGTGTGTGTTATCCAGTATCTGGGTCCTAGTTGGCCATATGAGTCGTAAAAGTGACTGGAATCATGTTCAGGATTAACAGAGGGATTAACCAAAGTAACCTTTAGAAGGGCGTTGATTTTGGAATGGCAGATTTGTATTGGAGTGAACTTGAGGTGGGAGAAATGTGTAGATCCAATACAGGGATTTAATGGAACCTCGTACATGTGAAGTACAGAAATGCTTACCCTGTGGAGAAGATTTGGGATTCATCCAGCTACAGAACAAACCATGCAGGGAGGTCCTCCAAGAAGGAACTTTTAGAGCCATCAGTGCTGAGCAAGGCCAAGCTGGTTGCTGTTGGTTCTTAATTTATAACCAATACCTTTGAAACTTTGGCTTTTAAATTTAGTCCTGGTCTAAATGTCCAGGCATTAGATGCAAAGGGAGAAATATATAGGGATCTTTATTCCTCTAAGGAAAGAAGTACAAGATTGAAAAAGAGGACGAAAGAGCACTAGAGAATGTCAGCATTTTCAGTGCATTGACTCCCCATTCCTGCCTATTTCTGTGAGGACTTTTTAAGTCCAGAGCCTAGGTTCTGCCTGGAAGAATCCCGAGAGCCTGAAAAACCTTAGAGTGTAGCCACTTAGTGTAAAATTACACTGTGTTAGTGATTGAGGAATCCCCAGCTGAAGATTTACTCCCAGATCTCCCATGAATTACCTGGAATTTTATGCAGATTGTTCTTTTTGCCAAGAGAAATGTCTGCATCTGAAATTGGGGATGAACTGTATAAATTGTGTACAGAATGGTTTTGAAAATCAATCCACACGACTGCCATTGGGTGACAAGCCCTGCGAACTTGCAACTTTGGAGACAATTGTCAAAGTAGATTGCCCACCAAACAATATTTTCATGGATTCAGAGTCAGTATAGACAAACCAGTAGGGGTCCTGGCACACTGGCAATACTCAGAAAATATAACGCAAACTGGAACTACTCTTACACTTGGAGATGATCCCTAAGCCCGTGCTTGACACTCTAACTTTTGGTCTCCTTTTCCAAATCTACTACCTTATCTTTTCTGGATGTAGGATTTATATCTCATTGTTTATTTTCTTTTGGACACTTAATGGAAAGTAGAAACACAATTTACCATCTGGCCCGAGCTTTTCCTTCTTTGTGACAACTCTGCCTTTCTAAAAAAGGGAAAACCCTTATGAGGAAAATGGTGTATCCTATCCACGCATTCTGTCAGCTTTCCTGCAGCTCTTTCATCTCTTGGATCTCAAGAAGTCCCATTAGGTGAAGCTCCTCAGGGGTGGACTTGACTTTCCCGGTAAGATCCTCTGCTTCTCAGCCCGCCAAGCCTCTGTTTAGACCGTTTGCAGGAGATGGCACAAGATGATTTTAGTCTTAGGGAACTTTGGGGGAAGGCCTGAATTGGGATGGAGGTTACAGTGTGTAACTTATGATTATGGCTCTGCTGTGCTTTGCAGCCCAGGCCACAACTCCACACTCAGCTCTTAAAATGGAAATTGCGCGCCGTTTGGCCTGAAAGTCGGCTTGAATCTTACAGCACCAGGTAGACCTGCAGTTCGGCACTGGGTGTGCTCAATTTTACTTCTCCCCTAAGAGGCAGATTCATTCTTTACCTTTAGAAAACCTTTAATGTTTTTTAATTTAATTTTTTTTTCTTTTCAAAGAAAACTAGTGTTTGGCTTTATGGGTTTAAGGAGATGCCAGCATTTTTAGTAAGATGGCAGTACACTGTACTTTTATGCTAAGATACTGAAAATGTCAGAATTTAGGTCTGGGGACTGGTAATTGTCTGAGATCCAGAAAGGAGCTGTAAAGCCTTTGGGAAATTCAATGAGACATGCCTGCCTCCACTAAAGTTAATGCTTTTTTTTTTTTTTTTTTTAAGATTTTCTTTTTATTTATTTGACAGATTGCAAATAGGCAGAGAAGCAGGCAGAGAAAGAGGGAGAAGCGGGCTCCCTGTTGAGCAGAGAGCCCAATGTGGGACTTGATCCCAGGACCCTGAGATCATGACCTGAGCCGAAGGCAGAGGCTTAACTCTCTGAGCCACCCAGATGCCCCTAAAGTTAGTGCATTTTAATGATGGAACAGCCCCATCAATACAGACTTTTACTTTCTCGACCTCCCAAATGTTTGAAGTGGGGAGAGGGGCCACCAAGGAAGTTAGCAGTGCAGTGACAGCTGATAGCATGCAAGAAACAGCCTTTTAAAAGCAGGCAAAACAAAACTCAGAGTATAGCTGATCAGAGTCTGACCAGGGCTAGCTTCTTCCATAGGCCCTGAGTAAACCGCATAGCTGTTAAGTTCATAGGAGTGATCATGGTTCATAAACATACTCAGTTACACTCAGGATTCATCCCTTTGTTCAATAAACGCATGCATGGCTCCTCTGGGTCCAGACTCTGTGAGGACACAGTGGTGAAGATGCTTGTTCTTGTGGTGCTTCTGTCCTAGTGGGAGATAAGATGCTGAGAGTTACTGATGGGTACTATGGAGAAAATAAAATAGAGTAAGGAAAGGGTGGTGTGGTGTCTAGAGAACTTGGTATTTGGACTGTAGTCTGGTGGTGAGGAACTGGTTGTGAATATCATTGATGAGCAAGGGAGCAGAGGGAAGAGCTGATAAGTTACATGCAGCAACCAACTTGGAAAAGGGAATAAAAGAAAGTGGACAAGACCTAATAATGTCTGGTCTTAGGGAATTTTATCCTGGGTGAATTTTTAGAAAGCCTTTGGAGGGTTTAGACAGGCAAGCGAGGTGATTCTGCCCACCGTGTGGAGACTGGATTGTAGGGGAGCAAGGAGATTGCAGGAGGTGGTCTGGTTGGAGGTGGAGACAGCAGCGGGTGGCTGTGGTAGCAGTGGTCATGCAGAGACTTGGAGAATTCCAGGGGATATGCTGGAACGGAGGTCAGGATGTGCTGACAGAACGCAGGTAAGTGGTGAGGCAAAGAAGCATCAACAGTGCCTTCTAGGATCTTGCCTTGAAAGACAAGCGTGAGTCGTTGTGTTACTAATTGAGATGGGGAAGGGGGTGAGTCAACAGGTCTGGTTTTGCAAAGGAAAAGGTTGAAGGAGGCTTTTAGACACATAGCTTTATAAATGCAACGGATTTACAAAGAGATACCCCTGAGGTGCTGTGGTACTGTCCAGAGTTAAACTTGCTGGAGGGTGGGCTCCGGGTTGTTGGGGTTCTGCAAACACATCAAGACATTTGTTTTGACTCATCTACAGAGTTACTTGTATTCTCAGCAATTTCACTTCAGAATGGGACCTTGAGTCCTCTAGAGGGATGTCTTATGCCAGTTAGTAACAGATCATCAGAACCCCTGTGTTCCTTTTATCTTTTGTTACTAGCTGCAGTTCATATTATTTCTGTATTTTTTCTTTGTCCTTAGTTTGATAGAAATTCACGTAGCTCAGTTTTACTTTTCTGATTTTAGGGTCCCCCTCCCACCCTCTCCTGTCCCAAGCTCAGAAAGTTAATGCCCTGGAGAGAATTTTTTCTTTCCTAAGATTTTATCTATTCATTTGAGAGAGAGAGAGACACACACACACACACCGAGAGCACAAGCATGGGGAGAGCCAGAGGGAGAGGGAGAAGCAGGCTCCCCACCAAAGGGGGAGCCCGATGTGGGGCTTGATCGCAGGACCCTGGAGATCCCAGAGCTGAGGGCAGACACTCAACCATCTGAGCCACCCAGGTGCCCTTCTGGAGATATTTTTTTAAAAGATTTTCTTTTTTTTCCCTGATTCTAGAAAGGGTAGAAATCATCTCAGTCTCATTTTCCACCCAAACAGTACATTTTCTCAGCAGCATCTGTTGAATAAGCTCCCGTTTCCCTACCAATATGAAATGCCATCTTCATCATACTCAAAATTCCTGGGTATGTTTTGGACTTCTTATTCTGTTTCAGTGATTGTTTTCTCTGTTCTTATGCCAGTACCACCTATTGAAATTATTGGAAGTTGAATAATTTTTTAATATCCGGTAGACAAGTTCCTCTTTGTTCCTCTTTGTTTCAAACATTTCTTGGCTACACTTACCTGTTCTTGCTGGGAGAGTTTTGATACCATTTGGATTTTCTTTTTAATTAATGGTTTGATAAAAAAGAACAAACATGCATACTTTGCTTTTTAGTCCTTTCTTATAGCCAGAACTCTAAGCTAATCCAACACCTTTTATTTGTCTTGCTTTTTTACCTCCCCTGGGCTGAAGATGGGGAACTGTTTTATTCTTACTTTACTTTCTCAGAGGAAAGCAGTGGATGGTTTCCTTCGTTGCTCTGGGAGTGATAAAGGGCCCCGTTAAAGATTAGCATCAGTCTGTAGGAAACTGTGGGAAGAAGTCTGAGAAACACTAGCTGTAGATATAGGAATCTTGTTGCAAGATGTTGTAAGTAATTAATGGCCTCTTCCGAATACTTTCAGTGAAGGCACATTGTTGTTTTACCAACCTTAATGAGCAAATCTCAGAGTTCCTTTTCTTAATCTTGAACTCAGTAAACCATGCTTATCTTGAAACAGTTTAGAATGGTACTTTTTCAGCTAGGATTCAGTTTGGCAAAAACTTACTGCCTTCTATAATCTGAATAATCGACCTGTAAATGAACTTTTGGAGCACAACCCCTTTCATGTTGTGAATTACCTGTTTAAGGTGACTGCAGGACTATGTGGTCCTGAATGTGAGTTTAGTTTTCTGTGTTACGGTTCCAGATCTTGATGTCCTCAAATAGTTAGAATGTTCCAAGGATAGCTGTGGTTGTCAGAAGAAGTTTATACACGGTTGTGTTTTCATCACATGGCTAGTTTCACTTCCCTTGTCCATTCATTAAGCTACTCTGTATTGAAAATGGATTAATAATTCTATCCTGGCAGGGTGTATCTTCTAGGGAAGGAAAGAAATAGTAATACTGATGATGAGGGCCTATAGAGTGCCCAGACTAATTGCTGTGGGGACACAGGACAAGGAGGCCTACACTAATTTATGAAGAGGATCAGGAAAGGCCTTGCCCACACACTCCTGCCCCCTTTCCCTCACTTAGTCTTGAAGGAGTTTTCAAAACAGAGACAATGGATTCCTGGAAACGTGGACAAGCAGGAAGTAGTAAAGGCACAAGAGGGATTGTGCAATTTGAGGCTGGGATCTGAAATTTAACATTTCCTCTAGAATTTTTCGAAGGGATTTAAAGATGTGCTCAAAGATGTGTGTATGGAGTGGAAATTTCTTTTTCTTTTTTTAAAGATTTTATTTATTTGACAGCGATACAGTGACAGAGGAACATAAGCCAGGGGAGTGGGAGAGGGAGAAGCAGGCTTCGTGCTGAAGGGAACCCGATGAGGGGCTCTGTCCCAGGACCCTGGGGTCATGACCTAAGCTGAAGGCAGACACTTATTGACTGAGCCACCCAGGCACACGGAAATTTCAGGTATCTTTGGTGTCCTGCGTTAGGAACTGTGGACCATAATTGATTTCACTGATTTATCCATTCTGTGATCTGCTCTGGCCACAAAAAAATGATGCGGCTGAAATATGTTTACTGAAATGAAGAGAGATTCACAATATATTTAAATTAAGCAAGAGTAGGTTATAAAATTGTTTTCTGGATATGAAGCCACTCTTGTCTAAAATCAATCAAAATAATCTATATGTGTAGTATAGAAAAGAAAATGTGAAAGAATATATACACAGTGATGGTGAATGATTTTTCTTATTCTTCTTGGCCCTTTTCTATACTTTTGGGTTTTTGCGGTGAACAATTATTTTGTAGTAAAGCTGCAGAACTACAGGTCAAAAAAAAAAAAAAGAAAGAAAAAAGGAAGAGGAGGAGAGGACAGCACTTGGAAGGAAGTGGAAGTGCAGTTTCGAGTGTGTTGAATTGTGCCTGCAACACAGGTGGTGCCCTGGGACTTGGGTCTGAGCTCATTGTGGTTCCAGTAAGTAACAGTTAATCCTGTCCGGATAAAGTATTTGGCTGCTATACCTGTATTTTCCTTAGGTCCATACCTTCACAATTCCAGGTAGTACTTGGGACAATCAGGTGGCAGTGTTTTTAATGTGAGGGCCCTGGCTTCCACACAGGAATGTAAATATTCATTGTCTCCATCTGTTGTGCACATGGATGGAATTGGGGGAACAAGAAACTTAGTTAACGATTTAAAAGTAGGGACGCTGTCCATCTACTCACCTTAATTCAGTGTCCTTTCTAAAACCTCTATAGCTGTATTCGTTCTGTAATCAAGCGCCTTGGTTTGCGGATGATTAAAAAGAAGAAGGTGTAGGGGCACCTGGTGGCTCAGTCAGGTAAGCGTCTGCCTTTGGCTCAGGTCATGATCCTGGGGTCCTGAGATGGAGCCTGGCCTGTGTGGAGCCTGCTTCTCTCTCTCCCTTTACCCCTCCCCTGTCTGGGGCCCCCTCCCCCGCCAAAATAAATAAATTTTAAAAAGTTTTTTTAAAAGGTGTATTCTGCTCTGAATTGGTGTCACCCCAGGTTTTGCAAACCCAGCCCCTGAGGATTATTGAAAATAGAGTTGTCAGTGGCATTAAAACAGTTGCTTTTTAAGTTGAGCCTACATGTGAAGGCTGTTTTTATTTTGGGATTTTCTTCTGTGTGTTGCCAACCTACTGCTGGAAAGTGATCAGGCGGGATTTACAGTAGTGAAGGGACCCAAAGGGAATAAGGGTTTCAGAAGCTACCTTCAGAGTAGAGTCTTCTGACCTTCAATGAATCCAGCTTAGACTCTGAAGAGGTGTCCTCAAAGGGCAGGTTTCTACCAGGAAGACACAGTGGAGGTGGCTGAGGTGGGTGTGAGCCTGCTCTCCTTTTCTGGGATGACTATTTTCTTAGCCTTCTCAATAGAGGAAGGACTACAAAGGAAATGTAGGCAATAACCTGAAAATAAGTTTGCGGGATGAAGAAGGCAGCAGAGGCTTTGGAATCAGACATCATTTGTGTTCTGGCTTCAACATTTAATAACTTTATGATGTTGGGAAATTATTTACCTAGCCATGTGCCCCAGTCTCCTCATCTGTGAAGTGTGGGTAACACTAGCTCACGGAACTGTCACAGGCTGAGTTTCTAACACCCTCAGCTGGGTACCCCACACCAGGCAACTGCTTGGCTGAAGGGGGGGCTGTTCCGCTGTTAAGCCTGTTGATACCAGGAAGTGCCTTGATACAGGAAGACTGACTTGCAAAAGGGGTCGAGCAAAGAAGTTTCAGGGTGGTTTTATTGTTTGTGTTAAAGAACACTTTTTGTTGCTGCTGTTTTTTTGTGTGGTTTTGTTGCTTAGAATTAAATTTTGAAACGGATTTTGTTCATGTGTGATTAAGAATTAGTTGCATATTTATACTTTTTTTTTTTAAGATTTTATTTATTTGACAGAGAGAAACACAGCCAGAGAGGGAACACAAGCAGGGGGAGTGAGAGAGGGAGCAGCAGGCTTCCCGCTGAGCAGGGAGCCCGATGTGGGGCTTGATCCCGGGTCTCCGGGATCATGCCGTGAGCCGAAGGCAGTCGCTTAACCAACTGAGCCACCCAGCCGTCCCGCATATTTATACTTTTAAGCATACAACAGCAAAATAGAAACCATATAACGTCGCTGTCCAACATTTGAAGCTTTGAAAATGTATCCTGGAGACCAGAATTTGCCTTCTATTATTAACACTCCAAGTTTTAATTCTTAGGTTTCAAAGAGGGCGTTTTTGTGGTCTGTACTGAAGAGTATTTCCACTGTTTGCTGTGAACCTGGGCTCAAGGGGCAGGTTGCTGGTAGACCTTAATACCTTGGAAGTGCCTCCTGGGCTCGTGCCCAGGCCGTTGTTGAGGTGGGAAGCTGTAATCTACCCTCCAGGAAGGAAAAAAAGTCTTAATGCTTGCTTGTACCTCAGGTCCACTTTTTAGGATTAATGGTAAAGAGTATAATTTGATTCTTAAAAATTTTTTTCCCACAATTTGTGATTTCTGTTCTATTTCCCCACCTACTTCCTTTTTTAAAAAATTTTATTTTATTTTTTCTGTGTTCCAAGATTTATTGTTTATGCACCACACCCAGTGCTCCCTGCAATATGTGCCCTCCCTAATACCCACCACCAGGCTCACCCATCCCCCCACCCACTTCCAAAATGAATTGAGGTTGCTCACGTCATAAGTTTACACAGTAAGACAGTTAAAGACTTTAAAAGAGGAAACCATGTATCCGGAAACCACATAAGGGGAAGGGAAACCAGCTAAGTACGCTCGCTTGATCCTCGTACCAACACAGGACAGAGATAATGAACTGAATAGCGCTTATAGCATCCTGCCAGTGGGCATTCCTTCAGCTACAGGAGAGACCTTGAGTCATCACTTGGTAGCCTTGGAAGACCTCTGAGTTTTCCAAAGGCCTCATCAAGTTCAAGTGCATGGCTGCTCCGACTGGCAGCGAAGAATTGTCCTCCATGTACTTTTTTGGGGAGGATGAGCTCAGACTGCTGCTCCATCAAACTTGTGCTTCCCATAAAGGTGCTTGCTCACTACACGTGCTCTTCTTTCCCTGCTGTGGACTTCGGGGGAGAAATTTCTGTCAGGTCTTAGTATCTGGAATAGTCCTTTCACTTAACCCTGAAGAGTGGGACAGGGTCCTGCAACATCTCTTGGTTGCCTGCTGGTTTGGGCCCACCATTAGCAGACAGAGAGACCATGTGATGGCAGTTGGTCTCACCACATGGGCTGCCTCCTTCAGGGTGGCGTCTTTTCAGAGGACTCCAGTTGTTTCCCTGTTTCTCATGGGCATAGAGCTGAGCAGGCAGCCCCTACCAGGATTTCACTCTCCCTGGTACCCATACTGGTAGCCCACTGTGATTTTTCTGCTCTTGTTTTTCTTTAGCCTCATTTTTTTGCTCATGTTTTCATGCTTTGTGCCTTTTGGAAGTTATCTTAAATCTTCTTTGTTATAGGGGAAGAATATAAATATGTACCTTTAATTCCTATTTATCAGTTCTACAAGGGAAAAAAAATGATGTTCTCCCTTCATGCCTCCAAATTCTGAGATGATTTGATCACATGAGTCCTTTCAAACTTATAACTGACAAAATATTTAATTTTGATTTTGGGGAAATCACAGAAGATCTCCCCTTTTTACTTGTAAAAGTTACTGTAGCTATTGAAATTTCAAAAATGTGAAAGCACTCAGTCTTACTCCATTTTTATTTTAGTTTTTTATTTTGTCCATTGTATAGAATAAAAACATGTTTATTGGGGCGCCTGGGTGGCTCGGTTGGTTAAGCGACTGCCTTTGGCTTAGGTCATGATCCTGGAGACCCGTGATCGAGTCCCACATTGGGCTCCCTGCTCAGCGGGAAGCCTGCTTCTCCCTCTCTCACTCCCCCTGCTTGTGTTCCCTCTCTGGCTGTGTTTCTCTCTGTCAAATAAATAAAATCTTTTAAAAAAAAGTGGTTATTACAGAAGTAGAATTTTCTGATGTCAAATCTTTTCTTTGGATGCTTTTTAACTCAAGTTTTTCTCCAGATTTAAAAAAAAAAAAATTCCCCAGCTCTAACTATACCTGTCTGTTGCAGAAAATTTAGAAAATGCAGAAGATATGAAGAAGACTAAATGTCTTCTAATCCTCCTTCCAAAAATAACCATAGTAAACACTTCGGGGCAAAGTTGTAAAATATTTTATTTTTGTATGTGTTACTTTTGTTCCCTAAAGAATACACATCACACGATGTACTCTTGCCTGCTTGTTCAATTTACCCACGTATTATGAATGTGTACTTAAGGCAGGAGTCATGGCTGTAGATGCAGTTTTGTAAACAAATGTATTTTACATAGTTTTTCTTAAAATGATAACCAAACAGAGGGGTGCCTGGGTGGCTCAGTTGGTTAAGCGACTGCCTTCGGCTCAGGTCATGATCCTGGAGACCCGGCATCGAGTCCCACATCGGGCTCCCTGCTCGGCAGGAAGCCTGCTTCTCCCTCTCTCACTCCCCCTGCTTGTGTTCCCTCTCTGGCTGTGTTTCTCTCTGTCAAATAAATAAAATCTTTAAAAAAAAAAAATGATGACCAAACAGAAAGGGCGACTATGAAGTCCTGAGTCAGCCAAGGCATCCCTTAGCGAAGCTAACTTTCTCCAGCTGTGTTGCTTAACTGTGATTTACCTCCGTGTAGGGATAGTATTTAGAGGCCCGGAGGAAAAGATGATAGCTTGCTTGGCTCTCTCCAATTTCAGTTGTCTTGATCTGTGCTTTAGCAAGAGTTGGTTATCCGTGCAGTGAAAATTGACCTGCCTGGCAAGGACCTCTGCAAGTGTTCTGTGGTTTCAGTTAACGGAGAACTCCTTACTCCGGGCGACAAACTTGTCGGTGGCTAAGTTGACATTTGCTTATGAAAATAAGGAGCTTGACCTGTGCCTGTCACGGAAGGAGGGTCAGCTTGCTTCTTCAGCAGTGTCTCTTTTACTTCTTCCCATTATTAAGGCACTCCCCCAGCTCCCCCAGGATGGTGAATCATGGTTTCTGTTCCAGGATACTCTAATTTTCTGGGGCTCTTGAAGCCAAAGATACCCTGAATGAAAAGATCATCATTTCTGAAGATTAGAGGATTTACAGAAACTTCATTTTGAGAGATTTCTCTTAAACCACCAGTCATTTAGAACAGAAAAAGACAGCTTGAGGTTTTTTCCTGGGTTACCTAAAAAGGAAAAGATAATAGTTGGGTGGAGTTACCATAAAACTGCCGAGAGGCTTTTAAGGATGGTTTGAGGTTAGATTGTCTGTTTTTAAAATTAATTCGTTTCTCTTCTTGGACAAATGACATGATTTCAAGTCACAGTATAGGCATTAATCGCCGCAGCGAGGGTGGCTCTGTTAGCACTTCCTTTGCATGTTCTGTCTGCTCTGTCTGCTGGGGCACGTAGGAGCCCAGACGAAAATGCACTTTGATACTAAGTCTAATAAGAAAGATTCTGGTGCTTAGAAGTGAAAACAGTTTTAAAAGTTAAAGTCTTAGTAGACTTCTACCCTAACATCTAAGATTGACAGAAAAACAGAATTCTTATAGATAGCTTGAGTGTCAGGTTTTTAGGGAGAAATGTGAGTAGTGGCATTTTCTCTAATGCCTCCACACTGGTTGTGATCCCATGACCAGCTGCTCCCGGTTTAGCCCGCACTACCTAGTGCCCTTCATTTTCTCTTTCACTGTCTTATTTGATTTGCACACTCCTGTCTTCCCTAATAAGTCGCACTGACATAATGATTCCTGCATGCTCGGCGGATGTCTGAGTGCTTTGGATGTAAGAATCACAGCAACCCTATAAGGCAGGTAGCATTATTGTCCCTTGCTTACAGATTAGGAAAGGGAGGCAACACAGTGGCTCATCCCAAAGTGGAGCCAACCCAAAAGCCTGATTCCAGAACCCATGCTCTTAACCATCACCCTACATGTTGTCTCTTGAGCAGGTTGTTCCTTGGAAGGCAGACATTGTCACATAATATCGTGGTGCTGTAGTATCTTAATAGCTTCTGGGGCTGGCTACTTCTGTACTTAACTGTTTTGAACTTGGTCTGTTTTATTAATCACATCTTATTTCAGAAGCAATGGGGTAGAAGCTAAAGTTAGGTTGATTTTATTCACTGTTCATGTATAATCCATTATGAGACAATGCAGACTATTTATAATTTACATTTCGGAAGTACTGGTGAGTGGTGGTATATTTTAACTCCATCATGCCTGTGAATTTTACCTTAATAAATGTTTTCTGGTTGTGGTTTGGTTAAGTCAGGTTCTTTCTGCATGTAGGATGGTAGGAAATGGTAGTGTATCTTATGGAAAGTGATACTTTAAGTCACTTTTTTCATGCGAGTGAGCAGGATGTATTGACTTCTGTGTGCCAGCTACTGAAATTAGTTACTTTTTCAAAGAATCGTGACTGCTCAACAAAAATCACTTCTGTTGAAGGAAGGAATGAGGGGCTCCTTGATCTCTTTGGGGTCCTCTTAGTACATCTTCATCATCACCAACTTCCTGGGGTTGGGAAGTCATTTCCCCTCTAGATTACCACCTCAGAAGAGGGTCTTTAGATTGTTATACGTTTTGTAGTTCATTCTCATTTTTAAAGAGATCTGTTTCTTTATGGAAAGGCTTAGTTTCTCTTTGAATTAATTGCTCTGCTCCTGCCACATTTACTTTTCATCCTTTTTGTCAGGAGCTAATCCTTTGTGAAAATGAAGTACAGTACCTCATACAGCATCTAGAGTCCTATCAGGTTCCATATATGCCAAGTTCTTTGTTAAAGAGTTTTGTAAATGGTATAAAACTCTAAAGGTCCATTTTATATCCATAGGGCTTAAGGGAGAAACATTACTGCTACTGTCTTACATCATGCTGAGATGTACATTTTTTACATTTTAACACTGCTGAAATCAAGATGCATTTTACAGTTGCATCCCATGATCATGATTGGCACTTTTTTCTTTGTTATTGGTACAAAAAACAATAGTGTATCATACAGTTGAAATCTTATCGTCAAAAAAAATTAAAAAAAATCTTATCTTCAAAATAGTTTTAATGAAAAATGATATATATGTAGTCCTCGGATTTTTTTCGATAAGCATGTTTGACAAAAAGTTCGTTGAATTCTTTACTGAGAAAAGTTTGAAGTCATTTTTTATTCTTACAATTTGGGTTAGGAATTGAATTAAAAGCCAGTAATTTCTTTTTAAGTGCTTAATTGTAGATTGTTTATAAAATTAGAAAAATAATGCTGTGCTTTAGAAAACTAGTTTTGCAGATGAAAAAGTTCTGGAGACAGAGGGTGATGATATTGAAGTAAATGCGAATGTGTTTATGTGAATATTATGCTTAAAAATGGTTAAAATGATAAACTTCAAGTTACATATATTTTATCACAGTTACAATTTTTTCCAAAAAAAGTAGTATTGTGCTTACAAACATTTTTCTCCATTTAGAGATACACAGAATAAAGAAAGTTCTCTTTATCCCCTCCCCGCCCTTCCCATCTCCCTGCTTCTGTACCCCTTCACCAGAGGTTTGGTGTGTATGTTTTCCAACTATTTACTCCCTAAGACTTTCCTTTTAAGATAAGTGTTGTTTTCATTGACTTGCCAAGTTCACTTTTCACCACAGTACATATAATTGTAACAGATAAGTAAAATAAAAAGATGTTGGGGAGAATATCACATGGGAAGGGCCCTTTTTTTTTTTTATCTTATTTGGGCTAAATTAACTGCTTCATTTACATTCTGTGATTTTTTTTTCTAGAAGTAGTCTGTGTTAGTGTGTTTTATAGTTGGACTCCGTTTAGTATAAAGCAAGCACGGAGACAGATGTAACGTGGTGGCCTTAAATCAGTTGTTCGGCAGCAGGATTCGCGACTTTCCCCTCCCACGGTGGTGCGGGGAGCAGTTAGCCTTGATGACACCATGTCTGGACTGCTGCAGCAGTTCCCTCCTGGTGGCCTGAGCAGTCTCCTCCACCCCTGAGGACTGTGGAAAGCACGGCTTCATCTGCGTTTGCCCCATTCCCTCCTAAGCTTGTCCCACATGAGGGGCTGCAGCTCAAGGGGGCCTGCCCCCCTCACAGCAACCTGCCCTGTCCCCGTAGGCCACTTTCTAGGCCGGTTTCTCATCCTTGACGTTCACCCCTGTCTCGGGGAAGCCATCTCTGCACTGTGTGTCTAGTTTCTGTTCTTTCTGTCTGCTCTTCAAGGTTGTGCGCCTTTCTTTCAGGGTGTTTGTTTTAGTTCATTCTGATACGTACGCTGGCGTGTGACTGCCTTGATAAGCGTCTCTGTCCTGATGGCAGCTCCGGGAGTTGGCGTCTCACTGTGCATCACCCTGGCCTTGCACATACTTGGCACTTGATGTGCGTTTAAAGAAGCTTTGTTGAATGAAGATTTAGATTTAGTTTAATTTCATTTAAATTCAATGTATTTAACATAGTGTATCATTAGTTTCAGAGGAAGAGTGCAGTGATTCATCAGTTGTATAGAACACCCAGTGCTGATTGCATCACGTGCCATCACTCAGTTGCCCATCCCTACCTCCTCTCCAGTAACCCTCAGTCTGTTTCCTGTAGTTAATGGTTTCTTATGGTTTGTCTTCCTCTCTGATTTCATCTTATTTTATTATGCTAAGCGAAAAAAGTCAATTAGAGAAAGAATTATCATGATTTATCTCATATATGGAATTTAAGAAACAAAAATCAGAGGATCATAGGGAAAGAGAAGAAAAACAGAATTTGATGTTTAATTGTCTTACGGAGTGGAGGAGTTTGTGGCTAGGGACTTGCTAAGTATCAGAAGACTAACCTGGAGATCTAGACTTTGGCGCCCTGCCAATCTGTTTTTCAGACACAACTAAAACTTTGTTATCCTGGACATATTTTAAAACTTCATCATTATTTTTTGTTGGGATTCTTTTGAAAATGAATTTGGGCTTTGCAATACCCCATAGCCCATGCTTCCGTTAAGGGGAAGCAAACAGATCAAGTAGTTTTTTTTTTTTTTTTATCATTCCTTTTGAACACACAATGATTCAGCATGAGTAGATATGTGAATTTCTGGAAAATGAGAAGCTTGAAATAACTGTTCTCTCACTGATACTTATTTTAATTCCAGGACATGGTCCAAGACAATTCCTGGGAAAGTGGAATTCTTCTCTAGTGAGGGTTCAGACACATCGATACCAATCCCGATAGTGCCACTGCGGGGCGTGGACGACTCCTACCCACCCCAGAAGAAGTCTTTCATGATGCTCAAGTACATGCATGACCACTACTTGGACAAGTATGAATGGTTTATGAGAGCAGATGATGACGTGTATATCAAAGGAGACCGTCTGGAGAATTTTCTGAGGAGTTTGAATAGCAGTGAGCCCCTCTTTCTTGGGCAGACAGGACTGGGCACCACGGAAGAAATGGGGAAACTAGCCCTGGAACCCGGTGAGAACTTCTGCATGGGGGGGCCTGGTGTGATCATGAGCCGGGAGGTTCTCCGGAGAATGGTACCACACATTGGAAAGTGTCTCCGGGAAATGTACACTACTCATGAGGACGTGGAGGTGGGAAGATGTGTCCGGAGGTTTGCTGGGGTGCAGTGTGTCTGGTCTTACGAGGTAAGAACAGAAAAAAAAAAATCTGTTAATTTCATCATTAGTTCCGAACCAATCATAGGAAATGAGTGATGATATTTTCTTTAAAGCCTGAGGTTGGTATGAAGGTATTGTACATTTTACCTGAGTTTTTTAAATTTGAATTCCCTCTTCGTATCTTTTATCCTTCATTTTTAGGACATACCTTCTTTCTTTTGTCCTGATACCTAGGTGAATAAATAATGGCATTTGGAACCCAAAGAAATGATATGGTTCACTGTAGGTAACAGTCATATTTTCATGATTATCCAGAAAATTCATCTAATCTGACTTCCGCTGATTCTGCAGGTGTGATTGTGTAAGTGTGTCAACGTTCCCTGTCCCTCGTCTCCCAAAGGCCTGACTTTTCTCATCTGGTCATGTTGACCCACACAGTTTTGAAACTCAGAATGTTTAGAATTCATAAAATGAGTAATGGTGTAAAAACACACACACACACACACACACACACACACACACACACACACACACACACACAAAACCCCGGGGTGCCTGGGTGGGTCATTCATTAAGCATCTGCCTTTGTTCAGGTCATGATCCCAGAGTCCTGGGATCTAGCCCCACATCTGGCTTCCTGCTCAGCAGGAAACCTGCTTCTCCCTCTCACTCCCCCTGCTTGTGTTCCTTCTCTCGGCTGTGTTTCTCTCTGTCAAATAAATAAATAAAATCTTAAAAAAAAAATTGCATTTGACTTTGCATTTATTTTAATCCTTGACTTTTTAGATAGTTATTTGTAACCTGTAAGTTTGCAATATGGTTTTCTTTTCAGAATAGTTGGTGGGCAGTCTCTGAGTTATCTTGACACACAAGTGCAATATTTGGTAGAAGTCTACTTGTAGATGTTTTCTCTTTAAATGTTCTTGAGATCATGAGTTCGCTTTTTCTCTGTTTTTATTGGCAGATGTGCACCTCTTGCCTGTAGTTACAGGATCTGATATTAGTCAGAGTGGAAAAAATTATTTAGGGTCCTGTTGTGTTTAGATTGATGAACTACTGATAGTTGTGAGGAACAGAGGGAATTTGTAGACCTTTGCCCAAGAAAAAGAAACACACTTTCTGATGTAAACTGTTAGCTTTTGTTATGAGTTAATTTTCTAAAGTGCTTGAGTGAAGAAAGAGTATTCTTGTCGGTACTTGCCTCCCCCACCCCCCAGACTTGCTTTTAAAGGTTTCCTAAGAACTGTTTCTTTCATTTGAGCTCTTTAGGGAAGTGGACATTTTCAAGAATACAGGAAGTAGCTTTCATATTCATTTCTAATTTTAAAAGATACATTTTAAATCTCAACTGTGATTTGAGTGAAACCTCTAATCTCTGGGTCTCCCCCCCCACCTCCCACGCAGGGAAGATTGGTCACTGGATCTAGCTGGGAGAGCTCTTGTCAGCATGGATTTTTGTACCAAGAAAGACTCTTTAGGTATGTCCTGCAGTTTCAAGCAGAAAAGAAAAGGCAATGTTTCTGCATTTCCCCCCGTTCTTGATTTAGTAGTTATAACCTTAGCATGTTTCATTATGGTTAAAACATGTAGTGCCTTGTGTATTTAGAGATGTTTTACGCTTTCCCTGATCTCTGAGAAGCTAGCCGTCCTACTGGAATTGTAGAGAGGCCTACCTTTGAAAGAGAATTTTTTAAAAGATCTGTCTTAGTGTTGTAGTGCTGTTATATCTTACATCCTGCTAGATAGACAGCTGCAGAGCCAGTATGTCATTATCAAGAACTCTGACCTAGCCTTAGTGCCAAGATGTTAGAAAGTATCTTCCTAGGGGCTGGAAGTAATTTCAGGGTTATTTCCCCCTTTGTCTTGTAGTAACCGAAATTCTCTCAGGCCTGAAGTTGGGATACTGGAAATCATCCCTTCTGGACACTGGGAGCCACCTCTTTGACTAGGGGCACTTGGCAAAGGGATCAGGTGGAGGAGGAAGCTCCCTCCCTGGGTGGTTCCCCATTCCTACCTAGGATCTCCCCAGGAGTAGTGGAGGCCTGTGGGCAGTGTGGGGGCATGTGGGCAGTGTGGAGGTGGTCGGCTCTGGGTGGTGTCCCTGCTGCTTTTCTTGTGTTTAAATGTCTGATGATGACAGAGCTTTTCCTAGGTACTGCCCTTCCGTGAGCTCCTTTTGTGGGAGATCATCTTCTCCCAGAATGTGGCTTGTTTTTTCACTTTAAGTGTGATACTCACATGTAAATTGTGTATTTTAAGCATCCTCTAGCCCCTTTCTTTTCCTATATGGTTTGTGTTTTCTGTATCTTGTGTAAGAAAGTCTTCGCTTCCTTGGGTGGCAGGAATTGTCTTCCACATATTTTCTGCAAATTTAAAGTTTTGTGTTTTGTGTGCAGTTCTTCGTCTTGTTCATTTTTAAGAATTACATCTGTGGGCACATGTACCATTTTATTAGACCTTTCATTTCTTTTTGCTTTTTTGGTAGGGTTCAAGGTGCTCTTGACCTAAGTCCTTATTAAGATTTATCATTGTGTTCACTGCTCAGGCGAGATTAATCCCTCATGTGAATAAAAATCTTATTAAACTTCCTATAAGTGTAGTTTCTCCATCAAGGTTCATGTTACGAGTAATGATTGAGGTGGAGTCTTATGTTAAAGATAATTACATTAAGCTTTGAGTCTCAGAAGGTGCTTATTTAGCTCTTACAAATCTAGCTGGAAGCTATACAGTTTTTTTATTTTTTTACAAGTTTGAAATAATGCCTTGGGATTACACTTACATAATTAAAGTGGCTCATGAGAAACAACCGTTGTAATCAAAATCCAGATTCATTTCTAAGCTCGTTTTGATTATTATTGGTGGTTATTTATTAATATGTGGCTTTAAAAGACTTTATTTGGACATAATTTTAATTTCACGGGAAAAAAAATAGCACAAAGCACATCCATACATGTTATACTCAGATTAACCTGTTAACAATTTACACCACTTGCATTATCATTTGCCTCTGTTCCTGACTGTTTTCCCCCATCCCAGCATACAGGGACATAGAGCTGTCCCTCATTTAAGAGTAATTTGAACATTGTGGCTCTTTACTTTAAATAACATCAATGCATGTTGACTAAGAATAGGGAAATTCTCTCATATAACCACAGTACAGCTCAAGTTCAACATGGAAACTTCAACCTAGCCTTGATACTCTGATTTTATGTTGACACAGTACAGTCCCGTATCCCAGGACCCAGCCCAGGATCAGGAGCACATTTGATTGTCATGCCTCTAAAGCCTCCTTCAGACCAGACCCTTTGCACAAGTCTCTTCTTTGTCATTTGTGACTTCAGCGTTTTTGATAACTGGCTTTGAATACTTCATTTTTATAATAAAAAAAGTGAGGTTACCATATAGTAAATCTAAGATGGTTTTTAGTAATGCTCCTCAGTGCTTACTGAATGAAACCTCCCAGCCAGAATGAGAATGTGGGCCTTGAGGCTGTTAATACTATTGGGAAAGTGCAGAAGGCAAACCCGGTTTCTCCCCTGTCCCATGGGCTTGGCCTTTTAATTCAAGTTACATGGGATTTTTTTGGTAAGTATTATTATTCTTGCTTTTCAAGATTTTATTTATTTGAGAGGGAGAGCGAGCGAGCGAGAGAAGGAGCAGAGGGAGAAGAAGCTGACTCCTCGTTGAGCAGGGAGCCAGGGATGAGACTAGATCCCAGAACTCCAGGACCATGACCTGAGCCGAAGGCAGGTACTTAAGGACTGAGCTACCCAGGTGCCCCTTGAGAAACATTATTGAAAAATTGGAAACAATTTAGGCAAATAAATGATATACTATGCAACTCTTTTTAATAAGGGAATAAAAAGATAATTGATCTAAGTAATCTTTATTTTTGAGTTTTTATCGAAGTATGTTATACTTATGGAAAAGTGCACAAATCATCAGTGTAGAGCTCAGTGGATTTTCACAAACGGAACACAGTGCATCAGGCTCCAGATCTTAACCTTTCTTAATTTAATTCAACATTTGACTAGTAATGAAAGCATTTCGAGTAGAAAATAATCGTTACTAATGAAAGTGGGAGCTAAGCATAGGTAGATTTAGCAACTTTAAATTTATTGCATGCCATCACATGGCTGAAAATTCAGAAGCTGAAAGAGCTTATCAGAACAAGTTTTCTCATCTCTGTCCACCAGGTTCCCTTTGGAGTCAGCCCTGGAGCCGGGGGTGTACCCTTAACAGCTGTAGGTGTGCAGATACAAGCAACAAAGTCTGTGTATCCTCTCCCTTGTAAGGGAGTGGTAGCATGTGTTACGTACTGTCCATATCTTGCTGGTTTTCACTCCCAAGCCCCTGGAAGATTTTCCAGATGCTATGTAAGAAGCTTCATCTTTTTTTTTTAATGGACATCCAGTCTTTTTCCAGTTCTTTTCAGCAGTGTTTCTAACCGGTCTCTTAACCCACTGTTTCCTGGCCTTTTTTTACATCATGATACGCACACTGAGGTATGTGGGGCCCCAAAGGGCTCCTGCTTCCTCCTGGGCACTCCTCTACCCACGGGCACTCCTCGACCCCAGACCCGAAGGGACTGTCATCTTGGCACAACTAGAAGTTGCTGGGGCTACACCAGTATATACTGAGACACACCAGCGTGATGCTCTGAGTTAACCAACATTTATTAAGCAGGCATTAGTGAGCCCAGTACTGGCTCTCTAAATGGTGGAAACTACAAACGAACCAAACACAGGTGGCCTTTTTTTTCCCTTCAAGGGCTGTCCTCTAATTAAGGAGACTAAAACTTGGTTATGAAATAGTTGAGAAAAATGTCAAAATGTAAAACTCTGTGGTAGTGATCCTAAAGATAAAACAGTACAGGGAAGGGGTAAGATCAGTGATGTTCTTTTTTTTTTTTTTTTTTTTTTTTAAAGATTTTATTTATTTAACAGAGAGAAACACAGCCAGAGAGGGAACACAAGCAGCAGGAGTGAGAGAGGGAGGAGCAGGCCTCCCACCTAGCAGGCAGCCTGATGCGGGGCTCTATGTGGGGTTTGATCCCAGGACTCCAGGATCATGACCTGAGCCGAAGGCAGAGGCCCAACCACTGAGCTACCCAGGCGCCCCAGTGATGTTCTTTTTAAGAAAGTCATATCATCAAGGGAATTGGGAGTTTAGAGCAAAAGAGAAGGGTTTCCTTGTTAGTCTGAGTGGCTTAGAAAGGAATGTTGAACATCTTTATATCAGAACCCTGGGAATTTTTTTCTTTAATGACGGAAGAGATAATGTTTCAACTGCTGGTTGTCATGGAGCTGGTTTGGGTGTAGTGGTGCCTTCCTCAGGCCTTTAAGGCTGCTTGTTAACCTTACCTGGCTGAGAACCATGCAGGCCACTAAATGGCTAGAAGATGCTTCAAATACTGATTACTGTGGCTTTCTGTTTTTTCAAGGTAAAGCCCCCTGTGATTTTATACAGAGCCTTTTGTTTTGGCTTGATGGTTCAATCTCCAGGCTTTTAATAGATCATAAAGGCAAATTGTCATTCAGGAAAGGGCGCTACCATAAAAGACTGTCTTAGCAGTGAGCAAGAAGGACATGTAGAAAATGTGAAAAATAAGATGAAATGAGACTGAACGGCACAGCAGTCTAAGACCCACCATTGTGTTACTGATTTTTAATTTTGTTCCATGTGGTTGGAGAACATACTTTATATTATTTCAATTCTTTTAAATTTATTGGGACTTTTCTATGACGTCACATATGGTTACCCTGGAGAGTGTTGCCTGTACACTTGAGAAGGATGTGTTCTACTGGTGAGTGTTCCGTGGGTGTCTTTTTGGTCTAGTTGATTTGTGTGCTGATTGTCTTTTTCCCCGTTTGTCTGTTTGTTCTACCCATTATTGAAAGTGCAATATTGAAGTCTCTGATACTTTTGGATTGTCCGTTTCTCTGTTTCAGTTTATGTCGGTTTTTCTTCACATATTTTGGGGCTCTGTTGTGTTTGCTCATGTATGTTGTTGCATAACAGTTACATCGGCAGCTACTGGATGGATGAGCCCTTTCATCGTTATAAATTTCCTTCTTTGTCTTTAGTTACAATTTTTGTCTTGAAGTTTATTTTGTCCCATAGTGTAATTATTCCAGCACCCTCAGAGTTACTGTTGTGTGCTGTATCTTTTTCCGTGTTTTGCTTTTAGCCCGTCTGTCTTTGTTTTTTATTTTTTGTGTTTTTTTTTTAAGATTTTATTTTAGAGGGAGAGAGAGAGAGAGAGAGAGAGGTGTGTGCATGGAGGGAGGGGCAGAGGGAGAGGAGGAAAGAGAATGAGAGTCCCTAGCAGACTCCACTGAGCTTGGAGCCTGACACAGAGCTCTATCTCATGACCCTGAAATCATGACCTCAGCGGAAATCAAGAGTCAGATGCTTAACTGACTTAGCCACCCAGGCGCCCCAGTGTTTGTGTCTCTGTTTGTTTTTTAAGATTTTATTTAAAAATAGAGAGGATGAATGAGGTGTGGGGAGGAGCAGAGGGAGAAGCAGACTCCTCACTGAGCTGGGAGCCAGACCTGGGGCTTGATCCCAGGACCCTGGGATCACGACCTGAGCTAAAAGCAGTCACCTAACTGACTGAGCCACCCAGGTCCCCCTGTTGTTGTCTATGAATCTAAAGTGTGACTCTTGTAGATAACATGTAGTTAGATCAGTGTTAAATCGGGGTCTTTAACCCATTTATATTTAATGTCATTACTGATAGGGTAATGTTTGTGTGTCATTTTGCTACTCATTTCCTAGGTCGTGTCTGTTTTGTTTCTCCATGCAGTGGTGCCTTCTTTTGTAGTAAGTGGTTTTTTAATACATTTTCACTCTGTCATTTCTTTTATTTTTTTGTTATTTTTTAAGAAGCTACACTAAATATTACAGTTAACAGTCTAACTGGTAAACAACAAGTTTGGATTAATACCAGCTTCATACCTATAGTATACAAAATCTTTGCTTTCAACAAAGCTCCCTTTTCTTCTATTCCTTCCTATTATTGTCACACAAATTATATCTTTATTATGTGATAGGACCATCAACACTGATTTGTAATTACTGCTTTTTGCAGTTGTCTTTTAAATTGGATTAGAGAAAAACTGTTACAAACAATATATTTATACGCTTTTATATTTGTCTATGTAGTTATCCTATTGGGCTCTTTATTCACATGTAGTTGAGTTAATGTCACATGTCCTTTCCTTTCAGTCTGAAAGGCCTCCTTTAATATTTTTCATAGGGCAGGTTTGCTCATGACAGATTTTGTGTATCTGGGAATGCGCTAATTTCTTCTTCACTTTTGAAAGATGGTTTTGCTGGTAGAGAATTCTTGGTTGATAGTCTTTTTCTTTCAGCACTTTGAATGGAGGCTTTCTGGTATCCATGGTTTCTGGATATTTTATGGTTTCTGAAATCAGCTGTTAATCTCACTGAGGACCCCTCATATACAAAGAGTCTCTTCTCTTGCTTTTGAGACTATGGCTTTCAGTAGTTGATTATGATGTGTCGAGGTGTGGCTTTCTGAGTTTATTGTATTTGGAGTTCGTTGAGCTTCTTGGGTGTGTGGATTGTTTTTCATCAAGTTTGGTAAATTTTCAGCTGTTATTTCTTCAAATATTTTTGTCCTTTTCTCTTTATTGCTCTTCTCATTATGCGACTGCCATATGTGTATGCTTGGTTCTGTTTATTTTTCTTTTCTTTATTTTTTTTTCTTCCTGTCCCTCAGACTACATAATCTCAATTGACCTGTCTTCACGTTTACTGATCTTTTGTTTTACCTGTTCAAATTGTTGTGAATTTTTTGTTCCAGTTATTATGACTTTCAACTCCAGAATTTCTACTTAGCTCTTTCTTATAATTTCTATCTCTTTATTGGCTGCTGTCCCCCCTCCTTGCCTGTCTCATGATTTTTTGTTGGAAATGGGATATTCGAAGTAATATACCAACTCTGGAAATCAGATTCTGCCGTCTCCCCGGGTTTGATGATGTTGCTCTTGTTAGTTAAGTGATTTTTTTGAGGGGGAAATTTTATAAAGTCTGTACTTTTTTGTGTGTGTATAGCTACTAAACTCTGCTTGGTGTCCTTAGTGGTCAGCTAATGATTGGACAAAGATGTCCTTAGAGACCTCGAACTAGAAATCTCCCTGTCTTTGCTTAAGGACTTTGTGTCCTCATTGGTGCTTGACTGCAACACTCACCGTGCATTTTTCAACTCTTCCTTAGCCTCACTTCCTGCTTGGGTGGACTCACAGTCAACCAGAGATGAGAGCTTAGAGCCTTCTCTGATTTCCTTCTCTGATTTTCCCTGGGTGTGTGCATAGTCCCATGCCTGTTCATGGCCTTCTAGGTTCCCACGAATATATTAAAACTTTTCAAAGCCCCTTATGGACATGTCATACCCCAACTTTTATTTTTAAGCTTTTTGGTTAGCCTGTGTTTTACCCATACTGTTAGTCAGCCACCTCCTCAGGCAGCATGATATTCAACAATTGCCTGTGGTTGTTTTTAACAAATGTTTCCTCCCTTCCCCACCAAGAGCCTTTTTTCAATAGGAGGACTCTGAGGTCAAATAAAGACAGCCTTGTAAGTAGGGTCTTCTAGAAAACCACTAGGCAGGTCAAATAATGACAATTTCCTGGGAATGGGGCTTTGAAGGAGCTCCAGTCCTGTTCTGTCCCCTTCCAGTGGCTGCCAGGCTGCTGGTTTTCACTGTGATTGTGGACTGTTGGTCTTCAAGGTTACCACATTGCTGGGGAACAGGGAATAGGAATGAGCAAGTTAAAATGCCACAAGATTCACTATTCCTGCTAAAATTTCATTGTTTTTCCTGCATAAATACTTCCTGGGTTACTCTAAGCCTTTGGCTAATACGCAAAGCCCTGAAAAGTTTGCCTGAAGCTGTTTTTTGCCCATGTTTTCTTTGCTTTTATGGAGGAGAGAATTTTTGGATGTCTGTATTTCGCCATTTTCATTGATGTCACCTAAGACCGTCAATAATAGGGCCTTAGCTTAATGGCTTAAATTTTGCCTTTTCCAGTCATATAAATCACTCTGAACATCCTTTCATTCTCTGCTTAAGAAGTCAGAGAATTTGCTCTAAAAATAAGAAAAACTTTCAACCAATCAGAATATTCATGCATATTTATTTTTCATATAAATTTTGAACATCCACTAAGATTAAGACACTGTTCTAGTTGGGGACACAGCGGTGCAGAAAGTGGAGGCCCTGTTCTCTCTCTTTCTATTGGGGCTGGGCTGGGCTGCAAAGAGAGAGTAAAGAGTAACGTGTGAGTAACGTATGACATAGCAAGGGGACAGTTGTTGGAGTAGAGTGAACAAGGGGCAAGAGGTGTTAAGATGAGGCCAGACGGCACAAATGTCGAGGGAAACAGAAGTGAGTGGTGAGGATGTGCCCTAGGACACAGTAGGCCTGGGCTTGAATCTCTACAATTCATTCATCATTCTTCACCAGCTGTGTAATCCCAGGCAGCAAGTTGAATACATTCTCTGGACCTTTATCTCCTTAAAAAAAGGGCATAAGAAATTGCCTACCTTGTAGGATTGTCCCAAGGATAAATTGAGATGCTGCCTTTTTGTCCTAGCCAGTGCTTGGCACAGAGTGAGGGCTTATGAAGTACGTCAAGTATCTGAAAAACTAAGCCATTCAGAACTCATTCCCTGAGGACTTTGCATAAGTTGTATAAACAAGTATGCAAATGACTTGTGGGAACACTGTGGTGTTGGACTCCTTGGTTTTTGCTCTGAAAATTTAGAGAACCAGTCAAAGTTGACCTAAAATGGAAAAGTTTGTTGCTTTGGACTTGTAATAACTGGCAAAACAAAACCTTCCATAAGGACATCAACATCTCTGAAATGGTTTCTCCATTTGGGCTGTGAGTCTTGTGCTTGTGAGGGAGGAGGTGTGGATCTAAAGGCAAAGGGGTCTGTCTTCACCGTGTTCAAATTTGGTAGGAATGTATTAAAGATGTTCTAGGCTTTACATGTTAATCACTTTTCTTGTGATGAAGGCCACCACTGGACTTATTTAACTTAGGTTGAGTTGACAGGAAATAGCTCCTTAGCCACATTAACAGGAGGGGGGACCGTTCTATCATTTTCTTTATTTTAAGCTAATAGCTGAATAGTATTTTCTGTATAATTGAAAAGATTGAGATCACACATGTCATCAGCTCATTTCCTGTGACAAACTGACAGTCTGCTTTTTAAATCACGCTAGTGTTCATAGTGCTGTAGGAGCCATTTTGCAGTAATAAAAGTAAAATGAGCTTTAAGGACTTACTGTCAGTATGTGAAACTGGACAAATGTAGATGGAGAACACCTCACCCCCTCATAACAGTAAACCCACAGGCCAGGGCAGAATAGTGTGAGCAACACAGGAAAG